>CM055120.1:450067012-450092012 GCA_029206835.1 Rana muscosa | reverse complement strand
CTCCCGCAGGCGTCTGTCAAGCTGAGTGACAGACTGGATCAAATCTTCCAGAGTAGTGGGAACACCAATCCTGGCCAGCTCGTCTTTAAGAGCCTCAGACAGTCCTTGGCGATACTGGTATTTGAGGGCCGTCTCATTCCAGCCAGTGTCAGCTGATCATTTCCGGAATTCTGCAGTGAAGTCCTCCACCAGCCTTCTCCCCTGGGTTAAACTGTGGAGAACAGACTCAGCTGTGGCTGATCGCTGAGGATCGTCATACAGCTGCACCATACTCTCGAAGAAGGTGTCCACGGAATCTAGTATGGGGCTGCTTTGCTCCATCAGGCCATGGGCCTAGGCCTGAGGTTCGTCGGTTAGAATGGAGATGATGAACCCCACCTTTACCACTTCTGAAGAAAAAGTCCTGGGTTGAAGGGCGAGGTAACGAGAACATGCGTTTTTGAAAGCCCGATATTTCTTACGGACGCCAGAAAATCGTTCAGGCAGAGGGACCCTGGGTTCAGGGGTAGCCATTACTACGGTAGGGTTTGCCTGATTTTGAGACGTGGAGGCAACATTGGCAGCGGTAGCAGCTGGTGATGCTGGTCCTGTAGCTCCAGTAAGTAGCTGAAAGCGGCCATCCATTTGGACATAACTTTCTTGTAATTTCTGAACCGCAACGGTTAGCGCAGTGACCTGCTGACAGAGGGTCTCGAACAGTGAACGCACCCTGTCGGCCTCAGACATCTGGCTGGTTTGTACTGTTAAGGTATGTACTTACCGAGGCTGAGATGCCGAGAGTGGTTCACCTTTGCGACTTGACGCACTCCACTCCCTGGAGGTGAGACAGGGAGTGGATGGCGAGAAGCGGCACCGGCTACCAGCAGGTGGTGGGTACTTGTAGACGGTCCGGTAGTGCTGAGTAGACTGAAGAGCAGGGTTCTAGCAGGAACTAGCTGGATCGGTATAGTTCAAACAGCAAGAGTCAATAGAAGCCGGTGCAGGCTGAGTCCGGGTTGCAACTGCAGAGGTAACAGTCCCGGCTGGGGGTCTAGCACAGCAAAAAGGTAACAAGTCCAGAAAATACCGGGAACAAGGCAGGAGTTCAAAGGAAACATGGAAGTCCAAAGGTACAAGCAGGAGGTCAAGGATTGTAGACAGGCAGCAGATCCGAGTCACAGGCCGAGGGTCAAACACAAGAGAAGGCAGAAGTCCGTATAACAAGCCGAGGGTCAGGTCCAGGAGAGAGATCAGAGGAATCAAGCCAGTCCGGGTCACAAGGAGATTTTCAAGGTAGTTTTCCAGAGTCTTGGGTACACAGGAAAGCTGACAAACCAGCAACTTGTCAGTGCAACTGGGTTTCTTTAAATAGGCCCGCCTGGATTCCTATTGGTGCTGCGCCGTGCAAGCGTGCGCACCGCTGCGTCAGCACGCGCACCCGAGAACGTAGAAGCGCCGTCCCGCGCACGCGCATGCGCCGAAGCATCATTCCGCCGCGCGTGCGCATTGGGCGCTGATTGGCGCTGTTGGACAGAAGATTTCCCTGACAACAGCAGGTGAAGAGCTGCGGTGGAAGTTAAGGAGGAACTCCAACCAGTTTGCAGGTTCAGGCTTGGTGGCTTGTCAGTACTTCCTATGGTCAGGAGACAGGAGAGCACTGGACACAGGAGAGCTGAGACCATAGAGAGCAAGCACAGGTTTCCAGTGGCAGTGTCAGACCTGGGCAGATGATGGAAGCGGAGTCGTAGAGATAGCCGGGTTCGGTAACAGGCGGGCTGCAGAGTACGAGGCATAAGCAGGAGGAAGGTCAGATGCAGGCCGGAGTCGGGTACCAGTAATCAAGCAATCAGAGTCCAGAAGCAGAGTCAGAGGAAGTCGGGATCAGTAACAGGTATCAAGCAGGTATAGCAGGGTTCAGAGGAACAGGACACAGCTGAAGACCAGTCAGCACTTGTGGAAAGTCAGAGCACCCTTTAAATAGGCCGTCTGGCGCCAACTGGCGTTAGGGACGCACTCCTGCATATGCGCCATACGTGAATAAGCAGTTCTCTTACACTGATATAACAGAATAATTTATTTTCAAATGTCACATCCCTTCAAGACTGATGCTGATGCTGAGTGACTGTCCTGTTATGTTGACCGACTATCCTCCTCTTCCCCAATGATCCGATTCTTGATGATAGCTTGGAAGAACTTTTTTGTTTCTGGGTGCCGCCACCAGTGGCTAAGGCCCAATTTTTCAGCCCCTGTTTAACAGGGGCATGTAATTACAATTTTTGATGCAAAGCTTTGCAGCAGGGCTCATTCCTGCACTCCAACTAGAGTATCTGGGAGAGGTTGCAGTGTCGTGGCACCAGCACCAGTGCCTAAGGCCCAATTTTTCAGCCCCTGTTTAACAGGGGCATGTAATTACAATTTTTATGCAATGCTTTGCAGCAGGGCTCATTCCTGCACTCCAACTAGAGTATCTGGGAGAGGTTGCAGTGTCGTGGCACCAGCACCAGTGCCTAAGGCCCAATTTTTCAGCCCCTGTTTAACAGGGGCGTGTAATTACAATTTTTGATGCAATACTTTGCAACAGGGATCATTGCTGTGCTCCAAGTACAGTATCTGTGAGGGGTTGCAGTGTTGTGGCACCAGTGCCTAAGGCCCAATTTTTCTGCCCCTGTTTAACAGGGGCGTGTAATTACAATTGTTGATGCAAAATTTTGCAACAGGGCTCATTGCTGTGCTCCAAGTACAGTATCTGTGAGGGGTTGCAGTGTTGTGGCACCAGTGCCTAAGGCCCAATTTTTCTGCCCCTGTTTAACAGGGGCTTGTAATTACAATTGTTGATGCAATACTTTGCAACAGGGCTCATTGCTGTGCTCCAAGTACAGTATCTGTGAGGGGTTGCAGTGTTGTGGCACCAGTGCCTAAGGCCCAATTTGTCTGCCCCTGTTTAACAGGGGCGTGTAATTACAATTGTTGATGCAATACTTTGCAACAGGGCTCATTGCTGTGCTCCAAGTACAGTATCTGTGAGGGGTTGCAGTGTTGTGGCACCAGTGCCTAAGGCCCAATTTTTCTGCCCCTGTTTAACAGGGGCTTGTAATTACAATTTTTGATGCAATACTTTGCAACAGGGCTCATTGCTGTGCTCCAAGTACAGTATCTGTGAGGGGTTGCAGTGTTGTGGCACCAGTGCCTAAGGTCAATTTTTCTGCCCCTGTTCAACAGGGGCATGTAATTACAATTCTTGATCTAATATCTCAAAGCAGGGCCCATTCCTGCACCCACCAAGAGTAACTGTGAAGCCCCGTACACACGATCGGATAACCTATGGTTTTTCGTCCGATGGATTTGTCCATCGGAAATCCGATGAAACTGTTTTTCATCAGTCTTGGCCACACACCATCAGTCAAAAAACCGACGGCAAGAAAACGACGGTACGTACAAAACGTACGACGCGCTATAAAAGGGCCGAACAAATCTAATGGCGCCACCCCTTGGGCTGCTTTTGCTGATTTCGTGTTACCGCGTGTTAGTAAAAGTTTGGTGAGAGCCGATTCGCGCTTTTCAGTCTCCGTGCTTTGCAGATCGTTTCCTGGTGTTTAGTTTGTGCTTGTGGGTTTGTATTTGTGATTCAGTGCGTGCAGTCAGGTCGTTACTGCCTTGCAGTGCCTTCTTGGCCGTTCGTTTACTGTTTTTCAGGTCGTTCTTCTCAGGCCTTGCTGTTCCACGGTGCGTTCTGTTTGAGTGCGTTCTGACCAGCCGACCGGTTTAAAACCATGTTTGAAGTGCGTTCTCGTTCTAGAGCTCGTGCTGGCTTTGGACTTGGTGTTGCAGTTAACACTGTAACCCTAGTTCAGTCTGTGAACAGGGTGAGGAGGAGTTCATGGACTAAGAATTGGTTGCTCCAGCGGGACCAATTCTCTCATATGCCTCTGCTGCGGGAAATCCATGAGAATAATCCTGATGATTTCAGGAATTATCTCAGGATGACGGACCCCGTATTTCACCGTCTGTTGGATTTGCTGCCCCCCTATATCACGAGGCAGGACACTGTGATGCGCCAGGCCATCACTGCCGAGCAGAGGCTTATTGCCACGTTGAGATACCTGGCGACTGGGAGAAGCTTGCAGGACCTCAAGTTCTCAATAGGCATCTCCCCCCAGGCTCTCGGGATCATTATCCCTGAGACGTGTTCGGCCATTATTCAGGTCCTGCAGAAGGACTATATGAAGGTAATTTTGCTCCTTTAACCTCACATTATATGTTTTTATTGTTTTAGAATCTTTTTTTTCCTCCTAACACAAATTTGCCTGTTTGTAAGATCCTGGTAATGTCCCCATTTTCCCCATGCATGTTTTTACCTGTAAAGGCCTTTTTGGGCCCTACATGCCTATTTCCCTTCACTAACCTCTCCAGCATGCTATCGTGGGTGCAAACCCAGCTAGCCTTCTATTTTCCTTTTCATATTTTTGGGGTCAGTGCCCTCGTAGTTTGACAACCCTCCCTCCTGTTGTGGAATTTCTAGGCTGTTTGCAGAGCACACAGCCTATAATTCCTGTGCTACCTAAGCACACATCAGATTTCATCTTTTTGCAGTAATGTTGTCTTTAGCTAAGTTTGCTAAGATCCACTCACCGTTCATCCCATCATTCATTCAAGGAAGCACCAACACAGGTCTTATCGTCAAGTCATCTCAGAGAAGAGTGTTCCCTGGGATAGCCAGCTCTCTTTATTTATAGTAAACATGGGCAACAAAAGAAGGTGTGGCTTCACAGAACAGCCATTCAGACATTTTGTATATTTTCAAAAGAACCAATCACAGACATGTTTAAATTCAAATATAATCCTAGCAGTGCGGTGTGCAAACGGCTGTGTACAGGGGTCATGCTTTCTGTGAGACAAAGGAACAGTAGAAAGCATGGCTTTGTACAAAGCCGTGTGCAAACCAACTCACTGCTTCCAATGACAGGAACTATATGACAATTATGCCTCAATGGACCACAACTGTTTTATAGTTATGCTACTGTTCTTGTGGACACAGATCTGTGCGCTCGGAGTCATTTAACGCCCCCCGTCAGGAGGTGGCCAGTCCCCCGACGGGGCGTAAAACAACATCTCTAAATGGGGCAAACATCACTGCTTCCATAGGAAGATTTTCCCACCACCGATCTTCCACCAACGTCTGTATGTGCAAATACGCTCAGATGAGCGTATTACAGCAAAACTGACATTGGGGGGACATCTGACAACATACATTAATACATTTTTCCACAACAGTCCTCCCTTTTTTGTCATATGCACCCCATGCGTCCCTCGATGAAAGTTGATCTGCTTCTTACACCCGGAAATGAATCAGTCCTTAGTCCATAAAAAGGAAAACACGGCTTGACATGTAGACTCTACTCTTCAGGGGCATGACTTATAAAGGAGTACACGACATGGTGAGCTGTAGTAATCGCCGATCCGTCTGTGATCCTCTGTGTCTTGTATGTGGGTCCGGCTTCGGGGCGTCTCATCAAGGAAACTCTGGTCACGCGTCAAATCAGGCAACAGGAGCATCTCGTCACGACATAGAAAGAATAGAAATAAAAACGACATGAGTATATATATTCCCACTTCCTTTAATCACGAACCGCTGTAAAATAAAAATTAGATCCCCAAAGATCCCCAGACCCTTAAAAAGGACTCCCAACCTTCACTTAGCTACAG
The DNA here is from genome assembly GCA_029206835.1 of Rana muscosa. Lineage (NCBI taxonomy): Eukaryota > Metazoa > Chordata > Amphibia > Anura > Ranidae > Rana > Rana muscosa. The sequence continues at coordinate 450,086,330 of CM055120.1, read as the reverse complement.
CTCTGGCTTCAACAGTTACATGAAGAACCCTGTCCTTAACGGATGAGAATTGTTCAATCGTATCCCAAGCCCGAGCCCCCCCCCCCACCTTGTACATGCAGGACACCATGCCCAGACCTGGTCGGGGTTGGTGAACAAATCCCTTCTAGCTGTCCCTGCCATTCTTAATTTCCTGCGTCATCAGATCCTCGCGATCGGCCGTGAGATAAGGTGCTGGGACAGCTTCACCATCACGCATGAACCTCTTGCTTTGGGGGAATTACCTTTATAAGCTGCAGATCCACATAAACACCAAACTAAAGTTCAAACCCACTTGTGGGCTACCTAGATACCCAAACCGACAAGAGGCAGAGCTATTAAAACTATAACCAATTTTACCCTCTATAAAAATACATCGTTAGATTCCATTAACAAGTGTCTGTTTGGAGTCTTCACTAGTTTGTCAAAACTCCTCATACCCATAATAACATCATAAATGGCATGTACCTCTGTCATCGCTGGGGACTAAAACTCGGTGAAGACTCAGAACAGACCATCGGTCCTGTTCGCTTTCTGAGCTAGTCAGGTAATACACTTTACATAATAACTTGGGATGCTTTTCATAGGTACCCTCGCTAAAAATTTACTAAACAACAAAAATATAAATAAACAAAGATACTCCTCATTCTTTGGTGTGGTTGAGCAGCTTCTTGCAGTGGCTGGCGTGGTCTCATCCCTCAAGCTTCTTTACAACGACCCAGTCACCTGGTTGGAAAGAATGTAAACCCGTTATTGTGTCAGGGTCCAAGAGGGACTCGTGAACCCTGTGGTGGACATTTTGAAGTTCATGTCACAGCGATCGCACCTCACCCATCAGCCGAGAATATAAGTGACAGCTAATGAGGAAAGTACGACTCTGGTTTTGATTGACCTCCAAACAACCCTCATATGACAATAACCCAGACATCGGGACTGTGGTCACTGCATAACCTGGGCGTGGCTTACAATACCTGGAACCATTGACAAAAGGTTCTTAGCCTCTGGGATGGGAACCTACTTCACCAGACTGCTGCTTGCCGATTCAAATTCTATTAAAGAAAGATAGTCTTGGCACAAACTTGGTTAGAAGTACAGAGGTTATTATTAGTTTGAAAAAAAAACTGTCACTCTTACATTTATCACTTCTCCCCCCTTTTCTTCCTCATTACAGACTGAAAAAAGAAATGCGTGGTGCAGGAAAAAAGAAACAATGAAATAACCTATGATACTTATACCTCCTTAGACTCGGATTTATCCATATGTACAGCTGTCTACATACACCTGCTCTCTATGTACAAACTCCTTGGACCTGAAAAATACTTATAAGCAAAATCATTACTCTATGCTTCATATTTAACCTGCAAAGAATGGTAAACGATAATGACATTCCTGTACATTGGTAAATTGTCAATGACATTCTTTCAAAACCGATTCAAACAAAACCCTCTGTAACCCTTACTTTTCTCGTTCCTACAAAAATACAACAGCCGCGACGCATTGAAGGATCACCGCGGTAAGTTCGAACATATCCACGTTACTACATACAAAGATTCAGATACAAACGTGGGGGAGATACTTCATAGTTTCCAAAACCAAAAATGAAAAAAACAAAAACAGCCAGAATTCTCCCTTCACTCTTTCAGCAATAGAAAAAAATACAATGGGAAAAACATGAGAGCAACTCGAGAACCTTGCATGGACCAGCCATACAAAGTTCAAACAAACGGGCATGAGAATTTAACCTCCATCAACACTCATCATTACAGATTTCTGAAGCCGCAGCTGAACTACATCAATTCCAGAGGGATACCGAAAATAGTATCCTTGGACCACCTATGTTAATCTTTTTGGGGTTCAAAGGCCTTTGCCCCAAAACTAGGCTTCGTGCACTGTGTGACCGCCTGACTGTGGGAAGCCTCCATTCCTTCCCTTTGCACAGACCCCCTTGTGTCCATGGCGATTCGAATCGGCTTATCGTCTTAAACCTGCGTCCAGGTTAAACCGTTGCACCCATTTCGGAGAGCACCGCCCGGTGTCTTCTTATACGGTGGATTGAAGAACTACAACCACTATATGGTCAAGTCCTCCAACTAGAAACCCTAACCGAGGCGTCAACTCTATGGCTTGTTGTCCCAACACTTTTGGAACTACAGCAACAACCACAAATCAACCCCCCGAATTAGGCCTCTACCCCTCACAGTGCATGCATACACAAGCATTTTCCGCTATACACCCATACACTGTGTCGCCAGACTGAACCACACAGAACACTTACGCCAGTTTACCACCTGCAGAACAATGTGGCTTCTCTCTGTATCTAGATGTTACAATAATGGTGATGCCCCCGTTTGCTCTCTACCCAAAACTGTATTACAGTACAGAACTTCACAAAACTGGAACAAAATATAAAACACTTTTAAATGCAAAAATGCTTTCCATCTTCCTTCCAAACACAAATCTCACTGCCCAACCTTTCAGACAACCCCAAGCTCCTCCCACCAACTTTCTGCTGATATATAAATGCTGAAAATAAACTTCCGGTTATGCTCAGCTACTTAAAAAAAAAACTGGTTTATTTACATATCAATTGTTCAGGAAGAGGGAGGAGGAGGGGGAGGCCTAGCCCTAATCGCCTTGTCTATCAAGACTCCAATTTAAACATAAACACACCATTGTGCAAAATTCAGTGCAGAGTGGAGTTTTTACTTAAAAATGAAATCCAATACAAAAACCGCCGCTCATATACTGCAAAGTCAGCTGACCCTGCAATAGCTTACATTCACTTTAAATGAAAACAGAGAAATCCCCATCCTAACACCACCTGCATGGAGTTTGCATGTCCTCCCTGTGTCTGCGTTGGCCTCCCCCCACACTCCAAATGCTGGTAAGTCAGCCAGATCCCATCCATAAATAGGCCCCACCATGTGTGTGTGTCCGCAAGCGCGTTGGGACCCCTCGGGGTAAGACCGCGCTCTCAAGATACCACTCTACCCAACTCAAAAGGCGATGCTTAGAAAAACAATTTAAACCAGCGAATTCAACATTAAACAAAAACAGCCTCTCAGTGTGTCACCCTGGTGTCTCACTACTCTCCCCAGCAGTGCACAGGTCAAACTGCAAACGCATAAAACAGGACAAAACTGCGCCAATCAACAAATGCCAACACAGTATCCAGGGGCTGATGTGCAAAAAGCACCAACCACTAGATACCAAAAAAAACAATGGCCAATGATTATAAAACATATCACAAAAGTCCAGATGAATGCCCAGATGATGCAATAAAACCCCAAAAAATTAAACCACAATACTGAATTATAGAACTAAAAATGATGGATTAATAGTCCCATTGCAAAGGCATAAATCCTGCAAAATCACAAGCTGAGATCAGTAGATGATTATGCAACACCCAGTGACATCAGCAAACAAAGGTAAGGTAACAGCTTACCAGAGGCAAGCCCATGAATGGTGGATGAACCATCGCAAGCCTCATGGACAACAACAATGGCGCCATTAACGCATGCAATTTTTCCCGCCAAAACCAGCATGGGACGTCACAATGAACACCACATGGGTTCCCCCACACAAAGAAAAACACAAATGGCCTCCACCAGGTTCCAACGCAGAAAAGACCGCACTACATTCGCACCAAACATCAAAAACTGAGAAATTCCACCAGCAACATAGCTGACGAATGCCACAGCATGGTCACATGATATCACACCCAAAGGAAAGGTGGCTGCACCTTCCCTTATAGGATACCCACAGGCTAAGGAAAAACTGTGCCTCAAAATGGCAGACAAACCGCAAGGCTAATCAAAAGCCAAGAATTGCGCCATTAACGCATGTATTTTTTTCCCGCCAAAACCAGCATCTCTTTAAAAGAAAATCAAAAATGTTTTTCTCCACAAAGACAGACTACACAATTGAGATTTTTCAAAATGATCATCAAAATCCACTGAAAAATGTGTGTCTGCTACACTCTACAAGGACCACATGTACACTTAAACATTTTAAAAACCCTTTGGCCACTAAACAGCACATTTAAAAAAATGTTAGTTACATGACAATATTAAAAACATATTCATTTCTCTAAGTTAATATACTCTGAGATATTCACCACACACATACAGTACAATGTTGCCTGCATGTCTGCTCAGAGTTTCCTTCCCTCAGGGCAAAGCCCCTGCAACACAAAACATTCTCCATTGCAAACAGTGGGCAAACCCTTCCCCCATTCAAGCACATGGCAGCCAAACAATCTACTTACAAACTTCTCAGTGCACTAAATACCACAGCTATACCTTCATTTCATACACAATATACAGTTTCCATCAGATCATCTCTCAGGGCGTAGCCCTCCCCCAACACAAAACTCCTCCATGCTATTTACAGAGCGTCACCAACTTTCACCATTGTAACTGATGGCCATGCTGCCTGCCCCGCCCCCGCTAAACCTCATGGGGGCAGCCATTTTCAGCTTCTCTCACACAAACACCCAGGCACACACAGGCATACCCACACAGGCACACACAATCAAATTCACAGGCATACGATCCATGACAAAATCACACACATACTATCGGATTCACGGACACAGGCCCACATGATCGGATTCACAGGCATACGATCTCTCTCCCAACAAAATCACACACACTGCAAACTTAAAGCATTATTTCAAAAAGACGAAAAAATTTGTTCTTTTACAGAGTAGAGCCCCCACACATCGGAACGTAGATCCACTCTCCCCCCCCCCCCATCTCGATCCGATGTCCAAAGGGACTCCATCTATTCCCAAAGGTCCTGGCCCGCCATAAACTGTTGTGGAATTTCTAGGCTGTTTGCAGAGCACACAGCCTATAATTCCTGTGCTACCTAAGCACACATCAGATTTCATCTTTTTGCAATAATGTTGTCTTTAGCTAAGTTTGCTAAGATCCACTCACCGTTCATCCCATCATTCATTCAAGGAAGCACCAACACAGGTCTTATCGTCAAGTCATCTCAGAGCAGAGTGTTCCCTGGGATAGCCAGCTCTCTTTATTTATAGTAAACATGGGCAACAAAAGAAGGTGTGGCTTCACAGAACAGTCATTCAGACATTTTGTATGTTTTCAAAAGAACCAATCACAGACATGTTTAAATTCAAATATAATCCTAGCAGTGCGGTGTGCAAACGGCTGTGTACAGGGGTCATGCTTTCTGTGAGACAAAGGAACAGTAGAAAGCATTGCTTTGTACAAAGCCGTGTGCAAACCAACTCACTGCTACCAATGACGGGAACTATATGACAATTATGCCTCAATGGACCACAACTGTTTTATAGTTATGCTACTGTTCTTGTGGACACAGATCTGTGCGCTCGGAGTCATTTAACGCCCCCCGTCAGGAGGTAGCCAGTCCCCCGATGGGGCGTAAAACAACATCTCTAAATGGGGCAAACATCGCTGCTTCCATAGGAAGATTTTCCCACCACCGATCTTCCACCAACGTCTGTATGTGCAAATACGCTCAGATGAGCGTATTACAGCAAAACTGACATTGGGGGGACATCTGACAACATACATTAATAAATTTTTCCACAACACTCCCCCCCCCTAAAGATGTGAAATTATTTTTAGTTCTCAATCAAGCTCAGCAGAGTGGTAGAGCCTTTTTTTGGATCCCCCACAATCACCTTAGGCCCCGCCCCTTAGATTATTTTAGAATGTCCACTCAGCGGGGGTGAGGCATCTGCTAAGTGGGCCTTTGTTTATTGGTAGGAAAAACTCCCTTAAATAATAATGTTAGAATGATGTTGGTCAACAATGTTTTTGCGTGTAATCTGCTTGCACTGTAAACATAAACCGTACTAATGTCTTCTTTTTGTTTGACTCCACAGTTCCCTAGCACACCACAGGAATGGCTGACTGTGGCCTCCCAATTTGGCCAGCGGTGGGATTTCCCCAACTGCGGAGGGGCAATTGATGGGAAGCACGTCCACATAGTGCCGCCACCACGTTCGGGGTCATACTATTTTAACTATAAAGGTTTCAATAGTATTGTGTTAATGGCGGTGGTGTCGGCACGGTACGAGTTCCTGTATGTGGACGTGGGGAAGAACGGCCGGATGTCCGATGGCAGAGCATTCGCTGAGATGGAGTTCGCTCACCATCTGCAGGCTGGGGGTCTTGCACTGCCTCCAGATGCAGAGAACGTGGAAGGGCTACCATTCGTTTTCATCGCGGATGAAGCTTTTGGACTAGGACCACACCTCATGCGGCCGTTTCCCCAACGCACCCTCACCCTGGAGAGGAGGGATTTTAATTACCGGCTGGTCAGAGCCCGGAGAGTTGTGGAGAATGCCTTCGGAAAATGGCCAGCCGGTTCCGCCTGTTTCAGACAGCTATCAATTTGGCAGAATATAAACTGAACAACATTGTCTACTGCTGCTGCTTATTGCACAACTTTTTGCGAAAATTTTCTGCTAATTATGTGTCATCAGTTGGGCCTGAGGCCGGTCCATCTGAACTGACAAATCTGACCGGCCTCAGCACTGCCCGTACTGGCTTGGCCCCCCAAAGTGCCCGTGAAGTACGTCAGAAATACGTAGAGTACTTCACGGGTAGGGGGGCCATCGCAATGCCAGACCACATCTGACCTTTTATTCTTACCTTTTTCAAATAAAAAAAAAATTGGATTTACTACAAACTTGTGTTGTCATTCTTGTATTTGTGGTTTATGTGTCTCCCAGGTTCTAGTAGTGCCAAGTGTATTTGTCCTTAGTAAATACCCTCAAATCTCACAGGTAAAAACACTGTTTTGGGGCTCAAATGGGTATCTTCAACATGATCCCATGGCTAAGGTAAATATGTGCTATCTGCCATCATGGGGGATCAATGGCCGTGCTTTGGGGGTGAAAACCCTTCCTCTCACCTACTTGAGTAGGGAGGAAGAGGTTGCACCCCCAAAACAGGGACATAGATATCCTGTGACGGCAGATAGCACATGTTGAGGCAGCGTGTGCATCATCACTTTTGGGCTGGTGGAAATCCCATAGGAAATTTCGGACGCATAACAAAACACAAAAACAGGGGGGGGGGGGGTTCACACTATTCTCCCCAAAATATCTATCATGTTTTTATATTTTTGCTCAATCACAATCATTCTCTTTTTCATAATGTCCATTTCGCTACTGCATTCCATGATTTCCTGAATGATTATTTTGGCGCTGGCACTCGAGAATGGAGGATTTGGACTTCCTGACACACCCCAACGTTCAGTCCCTAAAAACAAAAAAAAATGTTTAAACTATGCAGGCCTACATCTGTATTTACCTTGAAGTTGTGGTGACAGACACTGACCTGTTGTGCTGATAAGCTCAACCTCTCCTTCCTCCACCTCCCCTTCCTCCACCTCCGCTTTCTCCCCCTCCGCTTCCTGAACCTGCTGATCTTGGTCTGCTTTGTGATCTTCGGGGAGTTTCTGTGGTGTTTGGTTCCTCGTCTCCTGAGCATGGTGTCCTTCCAGTCTCCTCTCCCCTATGGGAATTTAAAAAATAATTTATCCTTTAGCACACAGACTTTTTAGGCCTGAAAATGGATTCTCATTGTTTTGAAGTGGGGTACAATTGATATTTGGCCCTGAGTTTCAAGATGAACATATGAGATCTTGCAAACTCAACAAAGCAACATGTTATTTTGGAGGACACTCACAAATACACTTGGATAACCACCAAGGTATCCACTGGACCACCTGTGTGTGACACCGTTTAGAAATTTGGTCATGTGGCCCAGAGTATAGTATCTTGATCAAGAACAAAAAAAAGTACACAACTGCTGGAGTGTCATCTCCTTTACCCAGAATACAGTTTATCCTTTCATTCACATTCTAATTTTCCTTACAACACATCATCTAGCCAACAATGTGTAGATAAACATTGTTGAAGTAAAATGAGGCATGCCCACATATAGTTTACGTGGATATGTGCCAAACATGTGTAGCGATACCTCCAACTAAGAAGGCCGCTGATTTAGTTTGGGCCCTGAATACAGTTCCGCCAACCCCCGGCAATATGTTCTATCCCCTACTGGCACAGCTAGTACTGACAGTAAATTGTATGTCTTATACTGTATGAATAACTGAGCACTGAAACAATACTGAATTTAAATAAATGTAAGATTTTACTTAAGCTCTTGGTAAAGGAAAAGAAGGTAACATCAATAACAGTTTACAGAATAATTATTTGTAAGGTAAAGCCCAGCCACACTAACACACTATAGGGTTAAAACATAACAAGTGCGCCACGCGGGCGACCGTTAGCTAAGTGCCCTGTGGCGCAGTAACCAAACCACCCTAGAAACCCCACCAGGCCTGGTTTTAGTATCTACAACTTAGTTCTTTTTTCTTCACCGGCAGGTCTTTAACGGTGGTGCACATTAATAGAGTACAAACTTTGTAATCCAATGGGGTAGGTAAAGATGGAGTAGAACTTGACTATGCGAACGGTAGATTTAGTTCTAACAAGGGGAATCTTCAATAAGAACACTAAGAACAACTCATAGGCCACGGCAGTCTATAGGCCTAGATGCAGTAACAGTATATCGGTTGGGCATATGCCCTCTCACCCGCCCGGACTACGGTCCCAGTCCGGGAACTTCCACCTGTTGTGTCCTCACACACACACTCCGTCTCTTCAGCGATCGGGTCCCCGATCCAACAAGGCTGTAGTCGAGCAAAGTCAGATGCCACCCAGGCTCGCAGAGGGGTGGAAGGCTCTTTGGTGCTGCGCAAGGCCTCAGGCTTCAGGCCCTGCACTCCGACACGTCCGCACAGGAGGATCAGTCTCTGAAGTCTCGTGCCCCAAAGAGGCCGAGCCCAGCCTCGCCTCCTCCTTTTATAACCCCTCCCATGAGTCTCTGCGGCGGAACATTGCCGAATGGGGTTCTGGGTAATGTAGTCTCTCTTGCATTAAAGGGGAACACCCCGCTACACACTCCCCCCACTTGAACTCTTTGGTCCCCAAAGATAAACCTTAACAAAGACTATGTACAACTCTAGACAATTCTACAAACGATGTTGGCATAGGGAATTCCCACCAAAACTGGGGAGTAGAATTCCCTTGCCCACAGGTCACATTATCATGGGTGGCCTGCCTAGCTGTGCCAGAGAGTGAGCTGGGGTTGCCCTCCACTAAATGGACAGTGGAGGGATCCGGATTTTCAGCATTCCTCCTAGCAGTAACTACAGAATCCTCTGAGCTATTCCCCATTTGTGGGTAGGTCAGCTTCTTAGGAGGCCGGATGACTCTTCGAGCCCTTTGCTCTCTTGGGATTTCTGGCTCTGGTGCCACAGGCTCCTCTTCCTCTGAGTAACCATCATGGGCATCTTCCCAGTAATCTGCTGAAGGACTAGAGGGGATGAACTCTGTGGCTTCTGGGTTCAGTGTTTCATCTGTGGTGTCCTCAGTGGTTTGAAGGTCTATGGTAGAAGTTCCTGGAGTTGGGGAAGGCCACAGCCAATTAAGTTCTCCATCCTCATTTTCACTAAGTTGAGAGGCCTCTCCATCTTCATCTCGGGAAGCCTGCGACCGAGTATTCGGCCTAGGAGTATCCAGGATAGAGGCTGGTTCAGGGGAATCTCCCACGGGAGGTATTCTAACTGCCTGAGCAAGAGGGAGCAGGTGGTTTCGATGCCACGTCTTCAGAGGGCCCACCTTTCCTTCCGGCTTCAACTTGTAGACAGGCAGGCCCGGCAACTTCCTACAGATGACATAAGGTTCAGATCTCCATCTATCTGCAAGTTTGTGCTTTCCAGGGACCCCCAGATTGCGTAACAGTACTCGGTCCCCGGGCTGTAGATCTTGCACCCGGACCTTCAAGTCGAAGTTTCTTTTGTTTTGAGCTCCCCTTTGATCTGAGGCCGCTTGAGCTTGTTCATAGGCTACTTTCAGGCTGTGTCTGAGCCTGTCCACATATCCTTTGTGGGATGTGGCTGAGGAATGGTCCAGAGAGGTGCCAAAGGCCAAGTCCACAGGTAGTCTCGCTTCTCTCCCAAACATAGTCGATATGGGGAGTAGCCTGTAGCATCACTGATGGTGCAGTTGTAAGCATGTACTAGGGCTGCTATGTGTTTGCTCCAATGTTGCTTTTTCTCACTTTCCAGAGTCCCCAACATGTTGAGCAAGGTTCGGTTAAACCTTTCCGGTTGAGCATCCCCTTGTGGGTGGTAAGGTGTAGTTCGAGTCTTCTTGATTCCCAACGAATCCAGGAGTTTCCGGATCAGTTTACTCTCAAAGTCCCTTCCTTGATCTGAATGAAGCCGCTGTGGCAGCCCATAATGGACAAAGTACTTCTCCATAAGTACCTTGGCTACGGTGGAGGCCTTCTGATCTTTGGTTGGGAAAGCTTGGGCATACCGGGTGAAATGGTCGGTGTGACAGTGGGGTCACTTTGGACACAGGGTGAATAAAAGAAACCCCCGATATGGTCTGTGATAGCCATATTCAAGGCTGTATATACATTGTATATAGATTGGATGTATACTGTATGTGGGGGTTAAGTATCATTGCTGTGAGGAATTAAGTTGTTTTGCATTTCTATTGTTCAGTATGACTTGGGAAGGTCTGGTGTGAATAGAAGTAATTACCCTATACTTGTGTGTATTGTAAAGGCAGACTGGGATTTACAATACAAAGGGATTTAAGATGTAAAGGGTTTAGAACCTGTTGTCGCCAGACAGACTGGCTGCCAACCCTTTGTGGGAAGATGTGTATTGGAGATCGTATATTCTATTGTGTTGGGATCTTTTGAAGCCTAGCAGACGTCAGGATGAGGTGTTGAGTTTTGGGATGTGTGGGTGGAGCTGGGCCCTTGTTCATGTTAAATCATGTGCCCTGAATTGTGTATAAAGTTACAATGTTTGTCAATAATAAATTCATTTCCTACTACAGAAGAGACAGAGTGCGTCTCGTCTTCTTCCAGAGGGGTCGGTTCCTATAGGAAAGGGTCGTTTAGCTGTGGATATCGGTAGCGAGTGGATGTGTGCCTAGGAGAGGGAACATCGTAGACGGCGTTAATACCCCTTGATATTTGGGGACCCGTTACATTGGTTGGCAGCAGCGGGATTTTCCCTCCAGTTCCTGGGACACTCCAAACCACCACAGTGAATGACCAGCGATGCAGCTGAAGGAGGGTGATGCAGGACCCCGGTCAGTTGAAGATTTGTTTCAGCAACGAGTGCGACAGCGGTTGGCATTGTATGGTGCTAACCCATCAGAGACCACCATACGGGAAGCCATTAGAGACATCGAGCGGCAGGATGAGTGGCAACATGAGCAGAGAATGGCGGAAATACGGCAATGGGAGACAACACCTAAAAAAGCAGCACCAACGGAAAGGAGAGGAGAGATACAGATACCAGCCGACATGGAAAAGGAATTCAGAAGGAGGTTGCGAGAGATGCAGATACAGCATAGAGGACCAGTATCAGAGGAGGTCCTACTGGGATGGTCGGATTCGATCCGCTGCAAACTCTGGAAGAAAGTGCTAGCCCTCGAGCAGCAACACCAGGGAAAAGTTCTCCCCTCCATCCATGTAAGGTACTGGTCGCAGTATGAAGTACGAATGCTGTTATTGGGGGAACAACCGAAGCAGGAGTGGACAGCTGAGTTAAGCAGGCTGATCCGGGCAGAGATGCAGTTGGACGAGAGCTACAGAGCCCGACGGTGGTATGTAGCCCAAGAGTGCCCATGGTCAGCGGATGACAGCCCCACGGAAGGCTTTGACTATAATGGCCTGGGATTGTTGTATTGGAGGCTGTCCGAGGACCCTGACTTTGGGAGTGATCAGGAGTGGCGTTTGGAGGAAATAATGGAGCACAGAGAACAAAGACTGAATGTCTCGGAAGGGCACTGGGCACAGGAAGATTTGGAGTTTCTGGCCGTTTAGGAATGGGAGCTGGAGATTGCCTACAAACAGCTGCTAGACTCTACTCAGCAGCAGGGTGGGGCTCCCTTTGCCTGGGACTATCAGGAATTACCAGTTGACAACTATGAAATCCTGGCTGAAGAATCAGCAGTGGAAAATCTGAAGATTGCCCTCCCTAAAGCCGAAGTGAATGATACAGAGTTCCAGGGAGCTAGCCTGGCTGAAGAATCGGCAGTGGAAAAGATGAAGATTGCCCTCCCTAAAGCCGAAGTGGATGATATAGAGTTCCAGGGAGCTAGCCTGGCTGAAGAATCAGCAGTGGAAAATCTGAAGATTGCCACCCTTAAAGCCGAAGTGGATGATATGGAGTTCCAGGGAGCTAGGGCAGTTGGCTCATCTCCCCAGCCACAGATTACAGAAGGTATGGACTTAATGGACTGTGCAGAGGATGTTATGAATTATGCATCGCCCGCTCAAGTACTGGCAGCAGGACAAAGTACTGCAGACCCCTGCTCTACACCCGGGGCAGTGTTGGAGGCCCGAGTTGAGAAGGTGATGGTTCCTCTTTCTGAGTGGATTTCAGAGATGCAGGGAGGAGAAACAGCCATTTTCCCTCCCCAGCAGGTGGCCAGAGCGGATGGTGTGGAGTCCCCAGCGGGAGTACTGGCAACAGGGCAGAGTGATAGCAACCTGTGCTGCCCAGCACCGGAAACAACTGTGGAGTTTCAGGGAGCCGGGGCAGTTGGCCCCTCTCTCCAGCAACAGGCTGGGGTGGTAAAGCTTTTACCCCCAGCTGAATCACTGGCAGCAGGGCAGAATGCTACTGGCTGCTGCACACAACTGCCACTTGAGCGGATATCGGTGGATGGGACTGCAGTCTCCACTCACAGCAACCCAGCAGAAGAGCTGGCAACAGAGCCGAGTGCCACGGGCCTCGGCTCTCAACCAACAGAAGAGGGAGTTCCTGTGGTATTGGATGGGACTTCAGTCCTCACTGACACAACCCCAGGGAATGGTGTGACACTGAGACAGGAGGATGTCAGCCTTGCTTTGCAGGTACTGGGGGACTTCCACCTACCACAAGTGGATGGGACTTCAGTCTCCACTTGTATACCCCGGGGATGCCGGGCAGTCGACCCAGATCCCCAACAGCATGATGGACTGAGCCCAGTCACCCTGTCTTCTCCCCAGCGGCGGGTATGTTCTCTGAGAGAGGCAGAGGTTGGCTGGGTAAGTGATGCTCTGCTTGGAGCAATTCATTTGTGGTACTGGGTGGATGCCGGCATTGGAGGAATGGACCCATGGACTAACTTCGGAGTAGACCCGTCTGGGGTCCCCTCCTCTGTTAGTCCCCTGCCGAAAGGGGAGATGTGTGACAGTGGGGTCACTTTGGACACAGGGTGAATAAAAGAAACCCCCGATATGGTCTGTGATAGCCATATTCAAGGCTGTATATACATTGTATATAGATTGGATGTATACTGTATGTGGGGGTTAAGTATCATTGCTGTGAGGAATTAAGTTGTTTTGCATTTCTATTGTTCAGTATGACTTGGGAAGGTCTGGTGTGAATTGAAGTAATTAACCCTATACTTGTGTGTATTGTAAAGGCAGACTGGGATTTACAATACAAAGGGATTTAAGATGTAAAGGGTTTAGAACCTGTTGTCGCCAGACAGACTGGCTGCCAACCCTTTGTGGGAAGATGTGTATTGGAGATCGTATATTGTATTGTGTTGGGATCTTTTGAAGCCTAGCAGACGCCAGGATGAGGTGTTGAGTTTTGGGATGTGTGGGTGGAGCTGGGCCCTTGTTCATGTTAAATCATGTGCCCTGAATTGTGTATAAAGTTACAATGTTTGTCAATAATAAATTCATTTCCTACTACAGAAGAGACAGAGTGCATCTCGTCTTCTTCCAGAGGGGTCGGTTCCTATAGGAAAGGGTCGTTTAGCTGTGGATATCGGTAGCGAGTGGATGTGTGCCTAGGAGAGGGAACATCGTAGACGGCGTTAATACCCCTTGATATTTGGGGACCTGTTACAGTCGGTTATCACCAGAACATTTCCTAGTCCACTCAGGTCAGGTTCAAGGCAGAGAAAGTCAATGCATACCAGATCCATTGGGCCTTGACTTTGTAGATGGCCCATTGGGGCAGCTTGATGGGGTAAAGTCTTCCTCTGGATGCATCGTGCACATGAGTGTGTTAGATATTGAATTTATTACTATTTTAAGTGATAAAAGTTTCTGTACTCTTTATTGAAACATGTTAAATTTGAAGATTGCTGAGGACAGACAAAAGGACATTTGCTGTGTATGTAATAGCTATTCTAAGGAACTATGTCAGGACAATGGGTGGAGTTATGTTACTAAATATACACAAGTGGGTGTTACTTCTGTAAGACAGTTAATGATACCTTCCTTGGAGCGATGCTAAATGTAAATAATGCTGACATAACATTAGTTAAACAGTATATCTACCCAAGGGTTTTGAACATGAGGGAGGGAATGTCGGGCGATGGGGCCCTGGAGAACTGTCGGGAGAAGTGATCCTTCGCTATGGAAGGTCAAGGGACCCTGCTCGAAGATATACCATCCTACGATCTGTCACCTCATTCCCCCTTCTGAAGCTACAAACTTACCATGTGTTACCAGCCGTCATTATGTAAGCATTGTCTTTTTCTTGTCTTTGGAAGAATAAAAGAACCTTTTTGAAGATAACCTGGCTCTATTGAATAATGGAACCAAACGCCTTGATGGAAGGGGACATTAATTGTTTTTACAAGTGTCCCCCACCCAACAGAGTGGCAGTACTCTTCTACCTCTGCCCTCATGCAGGGCCAATAGAACCGACTTCTGACAAGTTGAAAGGTCCTTTCAGCCCCTAGATGGTCATGATTGTCATGCAGGGCAATCAGAACAGTCTCTCGATGTTTCTCTGGGAGGAACAGTTGCCACTTATCTTCTGAGTCATCAGAGGGGCCCCTTCGGTAGACCACTCCCTGATGTACCTGCAACCTGTCCCATTCTTTCCTCAACAGGCGAGCCTCCTTTGAGGGATGACACAGGAGTTTGTTTGGATCCTGATTCTCCAGGGCCTCCAGGACCAATCTCCCCATGGGGTCTTCCAATTGGTCACTCCTCAAATCCTTCTTGGACAATCTCGGCAGGTTGTCTTCGTCCAATTGAGTCACTCCACAGTAGTGTTTTGGGACTCCCACCATGGTAACTCCTATTTCTTCTGCTCTGGAGCCTCCTCTGGCCTGGAATTCAGCTCCTTGACAAAGGGCCCGCACCCCATCCGGTGCCACTTGGGTCCAATCTTCTATATCACTGGTGGGGGCATGAGATCTCCTGGACAGATCGTCTGCGTCTCTATTCCCAGCCCCTGGCCTGTACTTTAGGCTGAAGTTGAATCCAGACAGTGCGGCCAGCCACCTGTGTCCAGTGGCGTCCAGCTTGGCCGTGGTGAAAAGGTAGGTAAGGGGGTTGTTGTCGGTCTTCACAGTGAACTCCGCCCCATACAGGTAGTCTTTGAGCTTGTCTACTACCGCCCACTTGAGGGCCAGGAACTCCAGCTTGTGAGTGGGGTAGTTCTTCTCAGAGGGGGTCAGGCTCCTGCTCACATAGGCAACAGGCCGTTGTTGCCCTTCGTGTTCTTGATAAAGTACTCCTCCCAGACCGTCATGACTAGCATCTACGTGTAGTTCATAGGGCTTGGTTGGGTCTGCGTAGGCCAAGACTGGGGCAGTGGTTAGGCTCTCCTTTAATGCCTGGAAGGCCTCTTCACACTTCTGGTTCCAATGATTTCTGACTGACTCTCCCGGCTTCCTGGGCCCTGAGTCGTCCTCTTCCCCCTCAGTCTTGAGCAGTTCATTCAATGGTCTAGAAATTCGGGCGAATCCCTCCACAAACCTCCTGTAATAGGAGCAGAACCCCAAGAAGGATCTGAGTTCTGTTACTGTGGTGGGTCGTGGCCAGGAGGTAACTGCCTCCAATTTCTCGGGGTCTGTGGCCACCCCTTCTTCGGACACTATGTGCCCCAGATAGTTCACAGAAGACTGGTAGAACCGACACTTTTCAGGCGAAAGTTTGAGTCCCTCCTCACTGAGTCTCCTCAATACTTTTTCCAGCCTCTCCTCATGTTCCTCCAGGGTTCTTCCAAAGACTATGACATCGTCCAGGTACACAAGGACTTCAATAAGGTTCATGTCTCCTACAGTCTTCTCCATAAGACGCTGGAAAGTAGCTGGGGCTCCAGACAGACCTTGAGGCATCCGGTCGAATTCAAAGAACCCTACTGGGGTTATGAAAGCTGTCTTCTCCTTGTCTTCTGAGTGCATGGGGATCTGATAGTACCCGCTCTTGAGATCCATAACACTGAACCACTTGGCTCCAGACAAACTCTGTAGGGCATCCTCTATCCTTGGAGTAGTATACTGGTCGGGTATGGTTCTCCTGTTGAGAGTCCTGTAGTCGATACAGAGCCTCAATGACCCATTCTTCTTCCTGACCACCACTATCAGGGATGCATAGGGGCTTCTAGATTCCCGTATCACTCCAGTCCTTTTGAGTTCTGAGAGTTGTTCCCTTAGATCCTCCAGATCTGCTAGGGGGACCCGCCTGACTCTCTCTCTGAAGGGCTTATCTTCCTGGAGGCGGATCCGATGGGTGGCACTCCTTGCACACCCCACATCGAACTCATCTTTAGAGAAGATCTTCTCCCATCTGTTCAGCTGGGCCTTGGCTCTCTCTTTCAAAGCCCTGGGCAGATTCGGGTTTTCCATGGATATCTTCTCCCAAGCATCTCCTTCTTCGCCCACCTCTGACAGGTTGACAGGGGCAGCAGGGCTCACCTGGCCTAGCAGCATCCTGGCTGGGACCTCCATGGGGCCATCCGTATTGTTCCTAACACTCACTGGGACTCTACAATGGGCCTTCTTTAGGGCCTTCAGAGGAATCACTTCTGGTATCACTTCCAGACCATGGGACCCTTCTCTTGGATCAGATTCCAACATGACAAAGGGTCCAGGCTGCTCCCAAGTAAGCTTCACAGTGCCTCTGAGACAGGTTACTTCGCCGGGCTGCAGCACTATCCCTCCTCTTCCAAGTCTCCACACCTTCCCTATCCCCTCTCCAGGGGTCTTCTGCTCTAAGACCAGCCTTTGGTAAGCTGTCTTCAGCATGGGGTGGATCTTGGTGACCGCTGCCCCTTTCTCTTTCACTAGAGGGGTCAGAAGTCTTCGGACCAGGTCCGTGTTTGTCCCTATTATCAGGGAGCTCTTTTTGGCTCCTGGTGGCCGAGGGCAAACTGCCAGGGTGTCAAACACTTCGGCTTTTCCAGCCACAGATGGGTCAAAGGTCATCCTGACAGGCAGATAGCCATCGTAGGGGAAATTCTGGGTTCCAATCCCACATATCTCTAGTCCCTCTATTTTCCGGATGGGTAGGTGACTCAAGTACTTATCGTAAAAGTCTCTGTATAGCAGGGTTACTTGCGCCCCAGTATCCAAGATTGCTCTGGTGTAGACTCCCTCCACTTGAATGGACACTATAGGAGATGGGCCTACCAGCTTCTCCGGGTAAGGCCCGGCAGGGGTCGCTTTCTTCAGACTTTTTTTCTTTGAACCTCCTTTTGTCCAATCCCCTTTGGACTTCAGTCTTTCTTGAGCCTGGTATGCATTGACTTCCCCCCCTTTACTGGGTGTAGGGACCCGCTGAGGGATACTATTGTTTTTCTTAGGTGTGCACCCCCTCTGGGGAGTGCTGTGCCTCTTCTGAGGGGTCTTACCCCCTTTCTCTGGGGTGTATCTCTGTTTAGGAATGTTGTGTTTCCCCCGAGGCATTTTATCTCCTGTTTTTTTCTGCTTTGCTTTCAGCTTGGAGCTCACTGGAGGTGATGGGCACCCGGTTGACTCCTTCACCGGGGCCCTCTGAAGTTTCCCGCCGGCTTGCGGTTGTCTATTTTCTTCTTTTTGGGACTGGAGCATGTAGCTGCAATATGTCCAATTCCTCCACAGTTAAAGCAGACGATATCTCCCCATTCTTGTAAAGATGCGGGTGCTGAGGAAACTGGGAATAATTCCTTCCTTGGTACTTCTCTCTTGGGACCCTCTGTGTCTTTTTCCATCAGAGAGGTCAACATCTCTAACACCTTGGACATTTGAGCTTTCAGGGTGTCTATCTCCGAATCTCTTTCAGGGGTCATTACTGGATTGACTAGCACCTGTGCGGGTACAACACTTGTCCTAATCAACTGCTGGTCCTGTTGCAGTGCCTCCTCATCTCTGATGATTTTTATCAAGTCAGCATAAGTCAGCAATGTTCCTCCTCCTGAGGTTTTCAGGTGCAACCAGACTGGATCCGAGCGCAGCGCTCCCTTTAAGACTTGCTTCATTCTTGCCGCATCTGTGTCTTGGGGCCTCATCCCCTTCTTCAACACAATCTTACACAACAACCTGTTCAGTCTTCTAACATACTCGGAAAGTTTCTCCTCCGGTTGTTGGAAAGTGTGTTCAAACTGGTAGACCATCTCAGTCACCTTTTCCAATTGACCAAACTCTTCTTGCAGCATGGCTAGACAGTCTTGAGCCGTGCAATCTACGTTCCCAAACCGAAAGCTTTTCACTGCTTCTGCTGCTGCGCCTTTAAGGCTTTCCATCACTCGTTGCCTCTTCTGCGCTTCAGGCACCTCCCATGCCTCTACTGCCTGCAATGCCTGCTCCACCCAGGTGTCAAAGTCTTCTTCCCCTGCGGGGACAGGGAGCTTCCCTGAGAATGTCTTTAGTCTCCGGTAGCTAGTCTCTACATGCACCGTGTTTGCCTTCTGACACTTGGTTAGCAGATCCCCTATCGCACCTATCAGTTCTGGTGATATAACAGTAGCAGGTGCAGGCGCCACCGGGGGCGTCGCCCTGTCCCTTTCTCCTGGTGGGGTACGGCCGCAGCCTGCGGTAAACCCGTTGGTGATGGTTCCTTTCTTTCAGTTACTGCGTGCGCCAACCTATAAGTTCTGTTGTCTGGCGTCCGCACACACTTGCGCTTACAGGCCTCTGGCATCCCGTTCCAGTACTCCACTAATGCATACTGATATGAGGTGTCTGGGTCTGACTTTATCTCCGTCACCCACGGTGTGTGATTTGGGGACACTGACTTCATCAATTCCTCTACCGTTTCAGTCGACCATGTCTCCCCAGGGAGGCTAATGACTATCGACTGGTTTGGCTCTGCGTTAGAGGCTTTGCACCATTCTTCTACCGCTCGTGGATCCATGGGGTCCATGCCGGCGCCTCTGGTGTTCACTTGTTGTATCAGGATCCCGGACGAGAACCCCCACGTGTAGCGATACCTCCAACGAAGAAGGCCGCTGATTTAGTTTGGGCCCTGAATACAGTTCC
>CM055120.1:449695486-450066912 GCA_029206835.1 Rana muscosa | reverse complement strand
GCCAACCCCCGGCAATATGCTCTACCCCCTACTGGCACAGCTAGTACTGACAGTAAATTGTATGTCTTATACTGTATGAATAACTGAGCACTGAAACAATACTGAATTTAAATAAATGTAAGATTTTACTTAAGCTCTTGGTAAAGAAAAAGAAGGTAACATCAATAACAGTTTACAGAATAATTATTTGTAAGGTAAAGCCCAGCCACACTAACACACTATAGGGTTAACACATAACAAGTGCGCCACGCGGGCGACCATTAGCTAAGTGCCCTGTGGCGCAGTAACCAAACCACCCTAGAAACCCCACCAGGCCTGGTTTTAGTATCTACAACTTAGTTCTTTTTTCTTCACCGGCAGGTCTTTAACGGTGGTGCACATTAATAGAGTACAAACTTTGTAATCCAATGGGGTAGGTAAAGATGGAGTAGAACTTGACTATGCGAACGGTAGATTTAGTTCTAACAAGGGGAATCTTCAATAAGAACACTAAGAACAACTCAAGGCCACAGCAGTCTATAGGCCTAGATGCAGTAACAGTATATCGGTTGGGCATATGCCCTCTCACCCGCCCGGACTACGGTCCCAGTCCGGGAACTTCCACCTGTTGTGTCCTCACACACTCCGTCTCTTCAGCGATCGGGTCCCCGATCCAACAAGGCTGTAGTCGAGCGAAGTCAGATGCCACCCAGGCTCGCAGAGGGGTGGAAGGCTCTTTGGTGCTGCGCAAGGCCTCAGGCTTCAGGCCCTGCACTCCGACACGTCCGCACAGGAGGATCAGTCTCTGAAGTCTCGTGTCCCAAAGAGGCCGAGCCCAGCCTCGCCTCCTCCTTTTATAACCCCTCCCATGAGTCTCTGCGGCGGAACATTGCCGAATGGGGTTCTGGGTAATGTAGTCTCTCTTGCATTAAAGGGGAACACCCCGCTACACATGTTTGGGGGAAGAGCAGCATTTTTTATTTAACAACACATTTACCAAATAAGTGGACTCTCCACTTAACATAAAAGTTGACATTTTAAAATGTGAAACCAGTCAAGCCAAGCACATGTTGCAAAACATGGAAGAATACATATTACAATGTGAAAGAACACAGTAAAAAAAACTTACTTTTTTCTATGCTTTTTAGAAGCTTCCTATACTGCTCCGGCTCCCTGAGCTTCAGGTCTGACCACCTTTTACGGAGTTGTTCCTTGGATCTCCTGACCCCATATTTTTTATAGAGAGTCTTCGCCACTTTATCCATAATTTGAGACTTTCGGAGATTAGGGGTGTCGTATGGGCCATGCTTGCCGTCGTAATCCTTCCTCTGCAGAATGTCCACCATCTCCGCCATCTCAGAAAAAGACATATTAGTCGCCTTGTATCTTTTTTTACAGGATCGGGACGTTTCCGCCTCCGGGCTTTCCTCGTCGGTAATTTCTACTAAAGAAGCCACCTGTATCTGCGACATGTCGCCGTCTCACACTGTGCGCCGATCGTTAAGGGGCGGGGAAATGCAGAAAAAGTCCGTCATGGGCGGGCGACGAGGGCGGGGTTACACGCATGCACAGGGTATAAAAAGGGGAAAGAAGTTATTAGGGATGCGTGGAGTAAGGACGACCGGAAGTGAACCAACAAACTGAACTAAGGTAAGAAGGGAACTCGGGCCTGCAGTGGCCTATAATGGTTCATGATTGTAAAGGGCAATATTGTGATAAGTTGAGGAGAATCAAATCTTAATTTTTTTTTTTTATCCTTGTTTTTTTACTTGCTGATCCAAAAAGATGCATAAAATACGTGAGCCGGAGGTGATGCTGACTTTTATTGAAAAATATAAGGAACAGCGCAACCTGTGGGAACTGAAACACCCAGCGTACCACAAGAGTGATGTACGTCGGGCAACTATTACCAAATTAGCAGAGGATATGAAGCCATGGATCCCAGATGCAGACTACACTATGATCAATAATAAAATCAACAACCTGCGTAATTCCTATAAAAAAAATATACAAGGAAGTGCGCCAGTCAAAGAGATCAGGAGCAGCAGCCGACGATGTAGTAAAGCCCAAGCTGTGGTACTACAGACATCTTCAATTTCTGGATGACCAGATCGAGGCCAGGGAATCTATTTCCAGCCTTCCCTCAACCCTTTCTTACACCCTTCCCTCCAGCGTTCCTTCCACCCTTCCCTCCACCCCTGCAGAGGCGGAGGAGGAGCCTCCTGAACTTGAAGAGCCAGATCTTCGCATCTTCAGCCAGGTATAGTATTTTTGATGATAATTATTGTCCACTAAGTAATATTGTGTTGAACTGTTTGGATTACCCATAAATGATATCATCCCCCCCCCCCCCAAAAAAAAATATGCACCAGTAATGATATCCAAATTGTGGGTGATAGATTCCCCAAATAATACAATTTTTCTTTTTATTTTATAAACAGGATGAGGCAAGCCAGGAGGAAGAGGGTCAGGAGTGTGGCAGGCAGGAGGAGGCAGGGCCAAGTGGGACTCAGCAGGTCCCCAGGCCTAGTGGCAGCACCGTCTCCCAAGTGGCTCCCCTCCACGTCAGACCTCCAAAACAACGGCGGATGACACAAGTGGAGGAGGAGTCACTAAAGATGATTCAGGAGGCTGCTGCCATCATGAGGGACCCCCTCAACCCTACGGAGGGGTTTAGCAGCTATCTGGCGGATAAGTTGCTCCTAATGGAGGCGGGACAACGGGCCCTTTGTGAGCACCTCATATATATGGCCGTACACATGGGGGTGAGGGGGCAGCTGACTGAGGCCACCCATCTGTCACATCAGGCCAATCCCTCTCCTCCTTCTCCTCCTCCTCCTGCCACATCACCACCCACAGTGGCCCAGCCTGCAAGGGTGCGTGGACGGGGCCATGGAAGGAACACTGCAGGGAAGCATGGAGGGAAGGCTACAGGGAAGAGCAGGAGGTGATTCCCTGGCCTCGAGCTGCTCATCCAGAAGTTGCAGGTTGATGGAGTACCACAGCTTGGGATGATGTATGTCTTTGGCTGCTGCTCCTGATTTCATGCTGTTGTTGATTTTATTATTCATCATAGTCAGGTCTGCATTTGGGATCTAAGGACTTGATATTCTCTGCTAATTTCTGAATAGTTGCCCTTCGTTTTTTGTTTGCTTTTTTTCCAAAATAAAGGGAAATTTGATTTCAGCCAACATACATGCCTGATGTGTTTTTTTTGAAGTAGCAATAACATTTCATAAATACAATGTGTAATTAATAACAAGGGACACCAACCTCCATGAGGAAACGAAAAAAAAAAAAAAAGTTGTTGTGAGAAATTGACACACCAAATAATGCACAACAAAGTTAAAGACCAAAAAAAAAAAAAAAAGGGGGAATTTGTGAGCTCGGCCTTGAAGAATTAAACTAATTATTCCTAAGATCACAAGAAAGAAGAAAGACATACGTTTGTCAGAACTCATGAGAAAGATCTGCTGCCAAAATGACATTTTAAACACCGTTCTAAAGCAACAAAACATGCGCTGCATTAAACGAAGCAATAACTTGCAGAATGACGAATGTGCTCACTCCATTAGGAACGCTAGTTTTACCAGAACGAGCGCTCCCGTCTCCTAATTCAGTCTGAGCATGCGTGGGTTTTTTAACCGATGGACTTGCCCATAGACGATCGGAAATTCCCATCGGTTTTTTATCCATCGGAAAATTTTAAAACAAGTTCTATTTTTTCCAACCGATGGAAAAAAGACCGATGGGTACCATACACGATCAGTTGGTCTGATGAAAACCATCCATCGGACGGTTTTTATCAGTCAAGCCGATCGTGTGTACGGGGCTTGAGGGCTTACAGTGTTGTGGCAACACCACCACCACCTCCACCACCACCAAAGGCCCAATTTTTCTGCCCCTCTTCAACAGGGGCATGCAATTACAATTCTTGATCTAATAATTTACAGTAGGGCCCATTCATGCGCCCACCAAGAGTAACTGTGAGGGCTGACAGTGTTGTAGCACCAGCACCACCACCAAAGGCC
Source organism: Rana muscosa (assembly GCA_029206835.1). Classification (NCBI taxonomy): domain Eukaryota; kingdom Metazoa; phylum Chordata; class Amphibia; order Anura; family Ranidae; genus Rana; species Rana muscosa. The sequence goes on along the minus strand of CM055120.1, from coordinate 450,062,902 downwards.
CAATTTTTCCTACCACTGTTCAACAATGGCATGTAATTACAATTCCTGATATAATAGTTCACAGCAGGGCGTTCCAGCGCCCACCAAGAGTAACTGTGAGGGCTCACAGTGTTGTGGCAACACCAACATCTAAGGAGCAAATTTCAGCAGAGTATATACGGCAGGCCCCTACTTTCAAACATCCAACTTACAAACGACTCCTATTTGCAAACGGAAGGAGACAACAGGAAGTGAGAGGAAATCTACCCCTAGGAAGGGAAATTCTCTCCTGTAAGAGTTAATATGGTGTGAGGGGGTTAGCTCGGCAGCGGGTGTGTGTGACCCCCGGGATGGGCTCCCCACACAAAACAGGCCCAGCAAACGGAGGTTGTGGTTTTCAAAATCAAAAAGGTGCGGTTTATTTTCTATTTACAGTGACAAAACACAGCAAAGCAAAAGAAACATAACCAAAATAAATCCTGGTCAAGTTGACCTCTGACTAAACATACAGGTTTCCTAACTAACAACTGGGATCAGCCTAGTGCTGTCCTAGTCCCTAAGTCCCTGGTGTTAAATGTCCAAGCAAATAGCCACACAGGCTTTGTCTCACCGCACAGGGGTTCACTCTCCCTAGACAGTCCACACAGGTCTGGTTCCAGGCATGAGCTAACATCTAATGAAGCTGGGAGTTCTTATAGAGGCCTAAATGAGCTGACAAGCTTCAGCTGGTCTCATCAACTCCCTGTCTGCACGACGCCCAGCCCTCTCCCTAGAGGTATGAGTCATCCATGAGCCCACTAGCCTTATACAACTCTCCACCTAGTTGTATAAGTCGGCGTAAAGCCTGAATCTGGGCGAAATATATCTACCCCCCTGGATGCAACCAGGTGACTTTACCTTCCTGCTGTCACAATGGGAAAAAGGTGTTTCCTCTCTACTGATGCTTTATCACCAATCCTTGTTCCAATAAAAACCCCACTTTTCAAAAACATTTGTCATTGGGACGGAAAGTGAGGTGAAATGTTCTGAACAGGTGCACAGACAGCAAAACAAATGTTACAGGGGTGATAACCCTTCCCTATGTTTTCCAAAAAGCTTAAAAATATATTTTTTGGCTGGAGCTACACTTAAACAATGTACCTGTTCAAAATTACAAACAGATTCTACTTAAGGACAAACCTACAGTCCCTGTCTTGTTTGCACTGCCTGTATACTGCTGTTCAGAGTATATAGAAGGAGCTGTGAGCTTCGAGTGTGTAGCCTGTGAAACGTCCCACTCTATGTTTGGAGGACTGCCCTGCTGTATGACATCACTTCCACGTTCCAGACTGGTTATTATGGAGCTTCCTGTCATGTGACACCACAGAGAAGCCTGTGCAAACGAAAATCGACATCTCCTACACCTCACGGCTGAGGGGAACTTTGCCAGAGCCAGCAGAGCAGCACCAACAGACCTCAGAACACCCCCATCCTCGATGGATATCATTTTCAAGTGAACCTGTAAGTATATATACTATACTTACATTTATGATTACAGTAGGACTAATTTAGTTGGCACCTCCACCGCCTTCTTTTTTACACTTCTTGCTGACAGAGGACATGGACACCCTCTGAGGATGGCTGCCTCCTCTTGTTTTTTAATATACAGATTGAATTAGAAGTGCCATTAGAGCCACTATTACATTCATTTTAAAGGCATCACATCGCTAGGAGCGCCGGAATCCCCCCCTTTTCCACAGAGTACCCAAACTCAAATAGAAGAAGATGACTTGCCAAAGCTGTCCAAGAAGGAACTGAGATGTGACCAATTGGAAGACCCCCTGGGGAAACTGGTCCTGGAAGCCCTGGAAGATCAAGATCCAGACAAACTTCTACATCATCCTTGGAAGGAGGCCCGCCTGCTGCGGAAAGAGTGGGACAGGCTACAGGCGCATCAAGGGGTGGTCTACCGAAGGGGCCCCTCTGATGAACTGGAGGACAAATGGCAACTATTTCTGCCCGAGAAGCACAGAGAGACTGTCTTAGTGGCCCTACATGATAACCATGGTCACCTGGGAGCTGAAAGAACCTTTCAACTTATCAGGAGTCGGTTCTACTGGCCTTGTATGAGGGCTGAAGTGGAGGCATACTGCCACTCCTGTGTACGCTGCATCCAACGAAAGACTCTACCCCATCAAGCTGCCCCAATGGGCCACCTACAAGGTCAAGGTCCATTGGATTTGGTATGCATTGATTTTCTCTGCCTGGAACCCGACTTGAGTGGACTAGGAAATGTTCTGGTGGTAACCGATCATTTCACTCGGTATGCCCAGGCCTTCCCAACCAAAGACCAAAAGGCTTCCACCGTGGCCAAAGTACTCATGGAGAAATACTTTGTGCACTACGGGCTACCGCAACGCCTTCACTCGGATCAAGGGAGGGACTTTGAGAGTCGGCTGATCCGGAAACTCTTGGACTCCTTAGGGATCAAGAAGACCCAGACCACTCCCTACCATCCACAAGGGGATGCGCAGCCGGAGAGGTTCAACAGAACCCTACTAAACATGCTAGGGACTCTAAGCAGCGAAAAAAAACAGCACTGGAGTAAGCACATAGCAGCAATTGTGCATGCTTTGTGAGGGGGTTCGCTCAACAGCGGGTGTGTGTGACCCCCTGGATGGGTTCACCACACAAAAACAGGCACAGCGTTGTAGTTGAAAAAACTAAAAGGTGCGGTTTATTTAAACTATTTACAGTGGAAAATATAACAGCAAAACAAAAAGAAACACAAAAAGAAATCCTGGTCAGCTTGACAGCTTACTACACACGTAGTTTCCCTGTCTAACAACTAGGTGCAGCCTTATGCTGCCCCAGCCCCTATCTCCCTGTTTTAGAAGTTTAAGCCACACAGGCTTTGTCTCACCGCACAGGACAGAGATCACACTCCACAGTCTACACCACATAGAACTGGTTCCAGGATGGAGCATCTCCCTTAACATGCTGGGAGTTCTTGTAGAGGCCTTAATGAGCCCACTTGCTTCAGCTGTGCTCATTAACTCTTCCCCTACAAGACTCCCAGCACTCCCCCTAGTGGTATAAATTTGCATAAAGCCTGAATCTAGGACATACATATCTACCATCCTGGATGCAACCTGGTGATTTTACCTGCCTGCTGTCGCAGCTTATAATAGTACAACAAGTGATGCCACAGGGTACTCTCCCTATAGACTGTTTGGAAGAGAGTCAAGACTACCCGTAGACCTGGCCTTTGGCACCTCCATAGATCACACCTCAGCCACATCTCACAAGGGATACGTGGATAGGCTGAGGCAAAGTTTGAAGTTGGCCTATGAACAGGCCCAAGCAGCCTCGGATCAAAGGGGCGCTCGTAACAAACAAAACTTTGACTTGAGAGTTCAGATTCAGGATTTGCAACCTGGAGATAGAGTGCTGCTGCGAAACTTGGGGGTTCCTGGGAAGCATAAGCTGGCAGACAGATGGACACTTGAACCCTATGTCATCTGCAAGAAGATACCTGGTCTACCAGTTTACCAATTGAAGCCGGAGGGAAAAGTGGGGCCACTGAAGACCTGGCACAGAAATCATCTACTTCCACTTTCTGAGGCAGTTCGGATACCTCCTGTAAAGGATTCCCCTGAGCCAACTTCCATCCTGGATACTCCTAGGCCAAATACCCGGTCTCAGACATCTCAATCTGGAGGAATGGATGTCTCTGAGCCCAGCGAGGATGAGAGAGAGGAGCTTGAGTGGCTGTGGCCTTCCCAGGGCCCTGTACCTTCTTGTGCAAAATAGGTAATAAATGCGCAACCGTGTAAGTGGCAACCACTGTGCCAAAGGTGATATATATATGAACAAACACACAAAAAAAAATATATAAAAAAATTATTACTTAGTGAATGTATAAAACACACTAAGGAAGTCCATATGCTTCAACTGCCTAACTCTCACGGCAGTAGGGGAAGCAGTAAACTCAATAGCAAAAAAGAAATGTCCATTGATGATGCAAAGCCAGCCAGCATATATCAAGGGATGACAGATCTTCAAAAGTCAAATTGTACTTCAATCAAAATGTATAGACAGGAGGCTTACCAGACCAGGTGGGTCCCTATTACGGGGACCAAAAGGGCTCAGCAACTACACCGGATAAGATGTCAGCGATGCAATCCTCTGTGTCCTCACTCCACTCACCGAACCTCCGACTCCTGGTACACCTTGAGACCGCAGGAACGCTCGTACGGTGTAATGGATACTGGTGGGATGTCTGTGCTCCCGACCCTCTGATGGGACTCCACCAGTATCCATTACACCGTACGAGCGTTCCTGCGGTCTCAAGGTGTACCAGGAGTCAGAGGTTTATGCTGGCTGGCTTTGCATCATCAATGGACATTTCTTTTTTGCTTATGAGTTTACTGTTTCTCCTACTGCCGTGAGAGTTATGCCCCATACACACGATCATTTTTCATGCCGTTAAAACTGCCATTTTAAAAAATGGCCCTGAAAAATGATCGTGTGTATGCTCCAGAGCATTTTTAACGACGTGAAAAACGGCCATTAAAAATTCCGGACATGCTCTCTTTTTTCACGTCGTTTTTCATGTCGTTTTTTTTTAACGACGTGAAAAACGATAGTGTGTATGCTTTAACGACGTGAAAAAAAACGCGCATGCTCAGAATCAAGTAAGAGACGGGAGCGCTCGTTCTGGTAAAACTAGCGTTCGTAACGGAGATAGCACATTCATTACACAGTAACGGACTGAAAAGCGCGAATCGTCGCTCAACAAACTTTACTAACATGAAGGGTGGCGCCATTCGAACGGAACTTCCCCTTTATAGTGCCGTCGTACGTGTTGAACGTCACTGCGCTTTGCTTGATCGTTTTTTTTAATGATGGTGTGTACGCAAGGCAGGCTTGAGAGGAAACATGAAAAAAAAACGAGGAGAAAAACGTTGGTTTAAAAAATGACATTAAAAACGATCGTGTGTATTGGGCATTAGGCAGTTGAAGCATATGGACTTCCTTAGTGTGTTTTATACATTCACTTAGTAATAATTTTTTTATATATTTATTTTTTTGTGTGTTTGTTCATATATATATATCACCTTTGGCACGTTGGTTGCCACTTACACGGTTGCGCATTTATTACCTATTTTGCACATGTTTCTAGCTGTATATTCCAGCTATTGTTTTTTATTTGCAGCACCATCATTCTTTTACTTCATTGCACAATTAATATATACATACATTTTTTGGCGTAGTGTGTTAGCACTTGGGTATCCATACAGCCTTGGGAGATAGCGCAGATTTTTCACATTACAATTACCCCTGTACCTTCTTCCATAGATCTCCCACCTTCTGAAAGCACCATAGACAGTACACTGAACGCAGAAGCCACAGAGTTTATCCCGTCCAGCCCTCTGTCAGACACATGGGAAGATGCCTTTGACTCACTCCCTGCAGAGGATCCAAGAGAATCTATGTATCTTCCTGCATCTGAGCTGAATGCTCCAGAAACTATGGAGGCTTCTACGTCTGTTCCAGGAAAGGAATCTACAATGACTGAACCAGAGATTCCAAGGGAACAGAGAATGAAAAGAACCATACGTCCTCCCCGGAAGTTGACTTACACCCAAACGGGGGAGAGTTCAGAGGACACTGTGATAACAGCCAGGAGGAGTGTAGAAAACCCTGACCCCTCCACTGTTCATTTGGTGGAGGGCAACCCCAACTCACTCTCTGGCACAGCTAGGCAGGTCACTTCTGACAATGTGACCTGTGGGCAGGGTAATTCCCCTCTTCGTTTTTGGTGGGAACTTCCCCTGACGACATCACTTACAGCTTTAACTGATGTTGTACGTACCTTTTGTTAGTACTGTCTTTGGGGACCAAAGAATCTAAGTGGGGGGAGTGTATAGCGGGAATCTCCTTTAAGGATCCAGGACTACGATACCCAGAACCCCGTTCAGCACCCAAGGTGCATTGCCAACCGCAGAGACTCATGGGGTGGGCTATAAAGGTGAAGCGGAGGCGGAGCTCGGCCTCTTTGGGACACCGCCCTTCTAGCAAGAGGATCCCCCGTGCGGACTTGCTGCTGGTGTGAGGCCTGAAGCCTGGGCCTTGCGCACTTCCAAAGAGCCTTCCACTCCACTGCAAAGCCTGTGTGGAACCTGATCTCCATTCGCTTTCTCACTGACATCAGGAGGACCGAAGACCCGGCTGTCGCAGACCCTGTGTGCGGATACACAGCGGTGGAAGTTACGGACGGGGACTAAGTCCGGTGTGGTGAGAGAACACTTGCTCAAAGTTATAGCCAAGTACTTTGTTTAGGCCTACTGACTGCCTTGGCCCTTAGTGCTATATCAACTATCCTAGCAGGAGACAATTTTCAGAACTGAGTTTGATAGTCTCCTGGGAGTTGTTACTTTGCTGAGACACTGTCCCTTTGGATTACAATTATTGTTCCTGATCTACACCACCGTTTTCCTTGCATGCGAAGATTCTTTACCCTAAGACTATACCTTACTTTAAGTCAGGCCTGACTGGGTAGCATAGAACATTATTGGGCGCCATATTGCTCACGGGGAGGATAGCTGCAGCGTGGTGTGCTAGTATAATTTATACAGTATTGCTAAGGGTCACTAATATTGCAGGGCTCTGCATGTGTTATTATGTACTGTACTTCTATCTAACTTTTATACAAAAGTAAAGTTGCTATAGTCAAGTACTCCGTAATCAGTGTCAATTACTATACTTTATTACTGTTTGCTTTATTGTGGGGCTGAGTCATAGATGATCGCAGAGACATTACCAGTCTATCATTCCCTAGACTAACTGTGCCAGGGGAGGGTCGAGTAGATTGCCGGGGGTTGGCAGTGCTGTGTACAGGGCCCGAAACAATATCAGTGGCTCTCTTAAGTTGGGGGTATCGCTACACATGGGGGCTCAGAGTCCGGGATCCTGTACGCGGCAATCAAACGCGAGTATTTTGCAAGGGACATAGCCTCCGTGGTTAACCGGAAGTGACGCATGTGGTTCACGGGACGCGTAGAACCAGGAAGTAAAGGTGACGGCTGAATACCAACCTCTTCCCCTGCTCTACGGAATATCCCGGTGAACTTTACTGCATTTAGCACTTTACATTGCCTACTAATTTTTATCCACTGCACGTATATCTGTAGGGGGGATTATTGTTTGGGCCAATAAATTTTAAAGCAATATTACGCTATGTGGGTATTGTTATTCTCTTCACATGGTACCCCTACTAACAAGGTGGAGATTCATATATGAGCGGTGGAGGACCAGGAATTGATTAAAAGGCGTGTTGTTTTTCGAATTGTGGTGAGTGCATCCCCAAAGGGGTGAAAATCTACTGGTGGAATGTGTTTGCTAACAAATCAACTAAGCACAAGTCGTTGTTTGATCTGGTTCACCCCTGTCTCTCTCATATGGACACAGCATATGAAATCTTGTCAGTTTATTTCTTGACAAAGCGCTGCTACAATATTATTTAAGGACTCTTTTATTCTGAGGACTTTTATTATTGTGTTTTAACATTGTGTTTGGGATTTCAGTGGCTGCTTTTAAATGAGATTTTATTTCATTATATTTACTCATTTTTTAATACTGTTTGTCAATATCTATTGCCTGCAAACCTCTACTGTTTTTTCCTAAAGCGCTGAGTGGTGCTTTTTCTTAGGCGGGCAAGTTTGAAGCATCCTTTTTTAAAGTATTTTGCTTAAATCAAAGATCCATTTATTCTGGAAAAACAAAATAAAAATGAAGGGCAACAATTGGAAAATTAGTAGAATATATGCAGACTTTGGACCCCAAAGGCAGACATGAATATGATGAACAATAAAATAAACAACATAAGGAAATCAGGAGCAGCAGCCGAAGACATACATGTCCCCAAGCTGTGGTACTCCAACAAACTTCAACTTCTGGCAGAGCAGCTTGAAGCCAGGGAATCACCTTCTGGTCTTCCCTGTAGCCTTTCCTCCACGCTTCCCTGCAGCGTTTGTTCCACGGCCCCGTCCACACCCCCTTGCAGGCTTTGGCTGTGTTGGTGGAAATGTGGCAGGAGGAGGAGGAGAAGGAGGGGAAGGATGGGCCAGATGGCAGAGATGAGTGGCCTCTGTCAGCTACCCCCTCCCTGCCGTGTGAATGGCAGTGTAGATCAGGTGCTCACAGAGGGCATGTTGTCCCTCCTCCAGTTTAAAGAGCTTCTCTGCCAGGTAGACGCTAAAGCACTCCACAGGGTTGAGGGGGGCCCTCATTATGGCAGCAGCGTCCCTGATCATTTTAAGTGACTCCTCCACCTGTGTCATTCTCCTAGATTTTTTGGGTCTGACGTGGAGGGGAGCCACTTGGTACTGGGTGCTGCCAATAGGCCTGGGGACCTGCTGAGAGCCACTTGGGCCGGCCTCCTCCTATCTGACACTCACCCCTGCCTCCTCCTGCCTGCCACATTCCGGAGCATCTCCCTCCTGGCTGAACTCATCCTGTGTATAAATGTAGCGATACCTTCACTTAAGAAGGCCGCAAGTTTAGTTTGGGCCCTGAAAGCAGCTCCGCCAACCCCCGGCAATGTACTCGACCCCCTACTGGCACAGTTAGTATTGGCAGCAGTATATCTATTCTTATACTGTATGAGTAAACCCAGACACCAAGACAATAATAGTAAAAGGTATAAGATTCACTTAAGCTTTTGATAAGAAAAGGGTTTAACAGTAGTAACAGTTCACAGGATAATAAATTCGCAGAGCCCTGCAGATTAACACACTATGGATATAGAATGAACAGTAAAAGGTGCGCCACCTGGGCGACCGTTAACTAGGCGTCCTATGACACAGTAACCAAATAAACTAATTAACTGACCAGGCCTGGCTCAGATATCTACAACTTAGTCTATAGGGGATGATGGTTGTTTTTCTTCACCGGCAGGTCTTTAACGGTGGTGCACATTAACAGAGTATGATTTGTAATCCAGTGAGAAAGATAAAGATGGGGTAAACACTGTACTATATAAAGTGTTAGTTCCGCTCCTTTGAGGTCCTCTAATGAGAGTATCAAGAACAACTTGTGGGCCACGGCAGTCTATAGGCCTTCTAGCAACGACAGTATATGGTTTAGGCATACGCCCTCTCACCCGCCCAGACAGGGTCCCAGTCCGGGGAACTTCCACCGACTGTGTCACACACACACACAGTGTCTCCAACGATCGGGTCCTCGATCAGGTCCAGGCTGTAGACAAACGAGGTCCGGAGCCACCCAGGCTCGCAGTGGGGTGGAAGGCTCTTTGGTGCTGCGCAAGGTCTCAGGCTTCAGGCCTTGCACTCCGACACATCCGCACAGGAGGATCAGTCTCTGAAGTCTCGTGTCCCAAAGAGGCCAAGCGCAGCCGCGCCTCCTCCTTATATAACCCCTCCCATGAGTCTCTGCGGTGAACACTGCCGAATGGGTTTCTGGGTGATGTAGTCTCCGGGAAGTAAAAGGGGAACACCCGGCTACACACTCCCCCCACTTGAACTCTTTGGTCCCCAAAGATAAACCTTAACAAAGACTATGTACAACTTTAGACAATTCTGCGAACGATGTTGGCATAGGGAATTCCCACCAAAACTGAGGGGTAGAATTCCCTTGCCCACAGGTCACATTATCATGGGTGGCCTGCCTAACTGTGCCAGAGAGTGAGCTGGGGTTGCCCTCCACCAAATGGACAGTGGAGGGATCTGGATTCTCAGCATTTCTCCTAGCAGTAACTACAGAGTCCTCCGAGCTATTCCCCATTTGTGGGTAGGTCAGCCTCTTAGGAGGCCGGATGACTCTTCGAGCCCTTTGCTCTCTTGGGACTTCTGGCTCTGGCGCCACAGGCTCCTCTTCCTCTGAATAACTATCATGGGCATCTTCCCAGTGATCTGATGAAGGACTAGATGGGATGAACTCTGTGGCCTCTGGGTTCAGTGTTCCATCTGGAGTGTCTTCAGTAATTGGAAGATCTATAGTGGAAGTTCCTGAAGTTGGGGAAGGCCACAACCAATCAAGTTCTCTTTCTTCATCTTCACTAAGTTGAGAGGCCTCTCCATCTTCAGCTCGGGAGGTCTGCGACCGAGTGTTTGGCCTGGGAGTATCCAGAATAGAGACTGGTTCAGGAGAATCTCTCACGGGAGGTATCCTGACTGCCTCAGCAAGTGGGAGCAGGTGGTTTCGATGCCACGTCTTCAGTGGGCCTACCCTCCCTTCTGGCTTCAACTTGTAGACAGGTAGGCCCGGCAACTTCCTACAGATGACATAGGGTTCAGATCTCCATCTGTCCGCAAGTTTGTGCTTCCCAGGGACCCCCAGATTGCGTGACAGTACTCTATCCCCGGGCTGTAGGTCTTGTATCCGGACCTTCAAGTCGAAGTTTCTTTTTTTCCGAGCTCCTCTTTGATCTGAGGCCGCTTGAGCTTGTTCATAGGCCACTTTCAGGCTGTGTCTGAGCCTGTCCACATATCCTTTGTGGGATGTGGCTGAGGAATGGTCCAGAGAGGTGCCAAAGGCCAAGTCCACAGGCAGTCTCGCCTCTCTTCCAAACATGAGTCGATAGGGGGAGTAGCCTGTAGCATCACTAGTGGTGCAGTTGTAAGCATGTACTATTGCTGCTATGTGTTTGCTCCAATGTTGCTTCTTCTCACTTTCCAGAGTCCCCAACATGTTGAGCAAGGTTCGATTAAACCTCTCCGGCTGAGCATCTCCCTGTGGGTGGTAAGGGGTAGTTCGAGTCTTCTTGATTCCCAACGAATCCAGGAGTTTCCGGATCAGTCGACTCTCAAAGTCCCTTCCTTGATCTGAATGAAGTCGTTGGGGCAGCCCATAATGGACAAAATACTTCTCCATGAGTATCTTGGCTACTGTGGAAGCCTTCTGGTCTTTGGTTGGGAAAGCTTGGGCATACCGGGTGAAATGATCGGTTATCACCAGAACATTTCCTAGTCCACTCAGATCGGGTTTGAGGCAGAGGAAATCATTGCATACCAGATCCATTGGGCCTTGACTTTGTAGATGGCCCATTGGGGCAGCTTGATGAGGTAAAGTCTTCCTCTGGATGCAACATGCACATGAGTGGCAGTACTCTTCTACCTCTGCCCTCATGCAGGGCCAATAGAACCGACTTCTAACAAGTTGAAAGGTCCTTTCCGCCCCTAGGTGACCATGATTGTCATGAAGGGCAATCAGAACAGTCTCTCGATGTTTCTCTGGGAGGAACAGTTGCCATTTATCTTCTGAGTCATCAGAGGGGCCCCTTCGGTAGACCACTCCCTGATGCACCTGCAACCTGTCCCACTCTTTCCTCAACAGGCAGGCTTTTTTTGAGGAGTGACTCAGGAGTTTGTTTGGATCCTGATTCTCCAGAGCTTCCAGAACCAATTTCCCCATTGGATCTTCTAACTGGTCACTTCTCAGTTCCTTCCTGGACAACTTTGGCAGATAGTCTTCTCCCAGCTGAGTTACTCCACAGTATTGTTTAGGGACTCCTACCATGGTAACTCCTATCTCTTCCGCCCTTGAGCCCCCTCTGGCTTGCAATTCAGGCCCTTGACAAAGGGCCCGCACCCCATCAGGTGCTACTTGAGTCCAGTCTTCCATGTCACAGTTGGGACCATGGGATCTCCTGGACAGAGCATCTGCATCTCGATTCCCAATCCCTGGCCTGTACTTTAGGCTGAAATTGAATCCAGACAATGCGGCCAGCCACCTGTGTCCAGTGGTGTCCAGTTTTGCTGTAGTGAATAAGTAGGTCAGGGGGTTGTTGTCGGTCTTCACAATGAACTCCGCCCCATACAGGTATTCTTTGAACTTGTCTACTACCGCCCACTTAAGGGCCAAGAACTCCAGTTTATGAGTGGGGTCGTTTTTCTCAGAGGGGGTTAGGCTCCTGCTCACGTAGGCAACGGCCACAGTTGCCCTGCGTGTTCTTGATAAAGCACTCCCCCCAGACCGTCATGACTAGCATCTACGTGTAGTTCATAGGGTTTGGTTGGGTCTGCATAGGCCAAGACTGGAGCAGTGGTTAGGCTCTTCTTCAATGCCTGGAAGGCCTCTTCACATTTCCGGTTCCACTGATCTTGGACTGACTCTCCCGGCTTCCGGGGTCCTGAGTCGTCCTCTTCTCCCTCAGTCTTGAGCAGTTCATTCAATGGTCTAGCAATTCGGGCAAATCCTTCCCCAAACCTCCTGTAATAGGAGCAGAACCCCAAGAAGGACCGGAGTTCTGTTACTGTGGTGGGTCGCGGCCAGGAGGTAACTGCCTCCAGTTTCTCAGGGTCTGTGGCCACCCCTTTTTCAGACACTATGTGTCCCAGATAATTCACAGAAGATTGGTAGAACCGACACTTCTCAGGCGAAAGCTTGAGTCCCTCCTCACTGAGTCTCCTGAAGACTTTTTCCAGCCTCTCCTCGTGTTCCTCCAGGGTTCTTCCAAAGACAATGACATCGTCCAGGTATACAAGGACTTCAATAAGGTTCATGTCCCCTACAGTCTTTTCCTTGAGACGTTGGAAAGTAGCTGGGGCTCCAGACAGACCTTGGGGCATCCGGTCGAATTCAAAGAATCCCACTGGGGTTATGAATGCTGTCTTCTCCTTGTCTTCTGGGTGCATAGGGATCTGATAGTATCCACTCTTGAGATCCATAACGCTGAACCACTTGGCTCCAGATAAGCTCTGCAAGGCATCCTCTATCCTCGGAGTGGTGTACTGGTCGGGTATGGTTCTACGGTTAAGGGTCCTGTAATCGATACAGAGCCTCAACGATCCATTCTTCTTCCTGACCACCACTATCGGTGAGGCATAAGGGCTTCTGGACTCCCGTATCACACCGGTCCTTTTCAATTCTGCAAGTTGTTCCCTTAGATCCTCCAGATCTGCTAGTGGGACCCGCCTGACCCTCTCCCTGAAGGGCTTATCTTCTTGGAGGCGGATCCGATGGGTGGCACTCCTTGCACACCCCACATCGAACTCATCCCTGGAGAAGATCTTCTCCCATCTGGTCAACTGGGCCTTGGCTCTCTCCTTCCAAGCCCTGGGCAGGTTCAGGTTTTCCATGGATAGCTTCTCCCAAGCGTCTCCTCCTTCGCCCGCCCCCTTTACTTCTGACAAGTTGACCGGGGCAGCAGGGCTCACCTGGCCCAGCAGCATTCTGGCTGGGATTTTCATGGGTCCATCTGTATTGTTCCTAACACTCACTGGAACTCTACAATGGGCCTTCTTCAGGGCCTTCAGCGGAATCACTTCTGGTATCACTTCCAGGCCGGGAAACTCTTCCCTTGGGTCAGACTCCAACATGACAAAGGGTCCAGGTTGCCCCCAAGTAAGCTTCACAGTGGCTCTGAGACAGGTTACTTCACCGGGCTGCAACACCACCCCTTCTCTTCCAAGTCTCCACACCTTCCCTATCCCCTCTCCAGGTGTCTTCTGCTCTAGGACCAGCCATTGATAAGCCGTCTTCAGCATGGGGTGAATCTTGGTGGCCGCTGACCCCTTCTCTTTCACTAGAGGGGTCAGAAGTCTTCGGACCAGGTCCGTGTTTGTTCCTATTATAAGGGAACTCTTGTTGGCTCCTGGCGGCCGAGGGCATACAACCGCCAGAGTATCAAACACTTCAGCTTTTCCAGCCACGGATGGGTCAAAGATCATCCTGACAGGCAAAGCCAACGTAGGGGAAATTCTGGGTCCCAATCCCACATATCTCTAGTCCCTCTATCTTCTGGATGGGCAGGTGACTCAAGTGCTTCTCGTAGAAATCTCGGTATAACAGGGTCACTTGTGCCCCAGTATCCAAGATGGCTCTGGTGTAGACTCCCTCCACTTGAATGTGCACTATGGGAGATGGGCCTACTAGCCTCTCCGGATATGGCCCGGCAGGGGTCGCCTTCTTCTGGCCCTTTCCCTTCGGACTCTCTCCCATCCAGTTCCCTTTGGACTTTAATCTTTCTTGAGCCTGGTATGCATTAATTTCCCTCCTCTCAATGGGTGTACAGACCCGCTAAAGGATATTATTGATTTTCCTAGGTGTGCACCCCCTCTGGGGAGCGCTGTGCCTCTTCTGAGGGGTCTTGCCCCCTTTCTCTGGAGTGTATCTTTGTTGAGGAATGATGTATTTCTTCTGAGGCGTTTTATCTCTTCTTTCTTTCTGCTTCGCTTTCAGCTTGGAGCTAACTGAAGGTGATGGGCACCCGGTTGACTCCTTCACCGGGGCCCTCTGGAGTTTCCCGCCGGCTTGCGGTTGTCCAGCTTCTTCTTCTTGGGACTGGAACAAGTAGCCGCAACATGGCCAATTCCTCCACAGTTAAAGCAGACTATATCTCCCCATTCTTGTAAAGATGCGGGTGCCGAAGCAATTGGGAATAGTTCCTTCCGTGGTACCTCTCTCTTGGGACCCTCTGTGTCTTTCGCCATCAGAGAGGTCAACATTTCTAACACCTTGGACATTTGTGCTTTTAAAGTGTCTACCTCTGAGTCTCTTTCAGTAGTCATCACTGGGTTGACTAGCACCTGTGCGGGGACAACATTTGCCTTAATCATTTGCTGGTCCTGTTGTAGCGCCTCCTCATCTCTGATGATTTTTATCAAATCAGCATAAGTCAGCAACGTTTCTCCTCCCGAGGTTTTTAGGTGCAACCAGACTGGATCCGAGCGTAATGCTCCCTTTAAGACTTGCTTCATTCTTGCCGCATCTGCATCTTGGGGCTTCATTCCCTTCTTCAACACAATCTTGTACAGCAACCTGTTTAGTCTCCTAACATATTCTGACAGTTTTTCCCTTGGTTGTTGGAAAGTATGTTCAAATTGGTAGACCATCTCTGTCACCTTTGCCAATTGACCAAACTCCTCCTGTAGCATAGCTAGACAGTCTTGAGCCGTGCAATCGGCATTCCCAAACCGAAAACTTTTCACTGCTTCTGCTGCTGCGCCTTTCAGGCTTTCTATCACTCGTTGCCTCTTCTACGCTTCAGGCACCTCCCATGCCTCTACTGCCTGCAATGCCTGCTCCACCCAGGTATCAAAATCTTCTTCCCCTGCAGGGACAGGGAGCTTCCCTGAGAATGTCTTCAATCTCCGGTAGCTAGTTTCTACATGCACTGTGTTTGTCTTCTGACATTTGATTAGCAGATCTCCTATCGCCTTTATCAATTCTGGTGACATAGCAGTGGCAGGTGCGGGTGTCACCGGGGGCGTAACCCTGTCTCCCTTTACTGGTGAGGCGCGGGCCGCAGCCTGCGGTGATCCCATCGGTGATGGTTCCTTCTTTATAGTTAAAGCAGGCGCCACCCTATAGGTTCTATTATCTGGCGTCTTTACACACTTGCGCCTGCACGCCTCTGGTATCCCGTCTCCGTATTCCACTAGTGCATACTGATATGAAGTATCCGGGTCTGCCTTTATATCTATCACCCATGGTGTGTGATCTGGGGACACTGACTTCATCAACTCCTCTACCGTCTCAGTCTTCCATTCCTCCCCTGGGAGGCTGATGACTATTGAATTGTTTGGCTCTGCCCTTACGGCTTTGCACCACTCTTCTATCGCTTGTGGATCCATGGGGTCCATGCCGGCACTTCTGGTGTTCACCTGCTGTATCAGGATCCCGGACCCGAGCCCCCACGTGTAGCGATACCTTCACTTAAGAAGGCCGCAAGTTTAGTTTGGGCCCTGAAAGCAGCTCCGTCAACCCCCGGCAATGTACTCGACCCCCTACTGGCACAGTTAGTATTGGCAGCAGTATATCTATTCTTATACTGTATGAGTAAACCCAGACACCAAGACAATAATAGTAAAAGGTATAAGATTTACTTAAGCTTTTGATAAGAAAAGGGTTTAACAGTAGTAACAGTTCACAGGATAATAAATTCACAGAGCCCTGCAGATTAACACACTATGCATATAGAATGAACAGTAAAAGGTGCGCCACCTGGGCGACCGTTAACTAGGCGTCCTATGACGCAGTAACCAAATAAACTAACTAACTGACCAGGCCTGGCTCAGATATCTACAACTTAGTCTATATGGGATGATGGTTGTTTTTCTTCACCGGCAGGTCTTTAACGGTGGTGCACATTAATAGAGTATGATTTGTAATCCAGTGAGAAAGATAAAGATGGGGTAAACACTGTACTATATAAAGTGTTAGTTCCGCTCCTTTGAGGTCCTCTAATGAGAGTATCAAGAACAACTTGTGGGCCACGGCAGTCTATAGGCCTACTAGCAACGACAGTATATGGTTTAGGCATACGCCCTCTCACCCGCCCAGACAGGGTCCCAGTCCGGGGAACTTCCACCGACTGTGTCACACACACACACAGTGTCTCCAACGATCGGGTCCTCGATCAGGTCCAGGCTGTAGACAAACGAGGTCCGGAGCCACCCAGGCTCGCAGTGGGGTGGAAGGCTCTTTGGTGCTGCGCAAGGTCTCAGGCTTCAGGCCTTGCACTCCGACACATCTGCACAGGAGGATCAGTCTCTGAAGTCTCGTGTCCCAAAGAGGCCGAGCGCAGCCGCGCCTCCTCCTTATATAACCCCTCCCATGAGTCTCTGCGGTGAACACTGCCAAATGGGTTTCTGGGTGATGTAGTCTCCGGGAAGTAAAAGGGGAACACCCCGCTACATAAAAAAGGGACATAGTTTTATTTTTTGTTGAATCAATCACACACAATTTTCATCTCATGACTGTTGCATTTTTAATGTTAATAATAAATAGAAAAGACTCTCATTCTGACCCCAGCTTTTTTAACCACTTTGCGCCCGCCGTACGACAAATGACGGCCACAAAGTGGTTCTAAAATGCTGGGAGGCCGTCAATATACGGCCTCCGCTCCTCCGGCCACTGGGGGGCGCACGGTGCATCACTGAGATGCCGATGCGCGTGCCTGGCGGCCAGTACACAGACAAGGACGTGGATCTCTGTGTGTAAACACAGAGATCCATGACCTGTCAGGGAGAGGAGACTGATGCTGTGTCCCTTGTACATAGGGACACAGATCGGTCACCTCCGCCAGTCAGTCCCCTCCCCCCACAGTAAGAATCACTCATAGGGCACACATTTAACCCCTTCCTCGCCCCCTAGTGTTAACCCCTTCCCTGCCAGTCACATTTATACAGTAATCAGTGCATATTTATAGCACTGTTCGCTGTATAAATGTGAATGGTTCCAAAAATGTGTCAAAAGTGTCCGATGTGTCCGCCATATCATTGCAGTCATGATAAAAATCGCAGATAACCGCCATTACTAGTAAAAAAAAACAAATAAAAAAAATGTCAGAATTCTATCCCCTATTTTGTAGACGCTATAACTTTTGCGCAAACCAATCACTATGCGCTTATTGGGATTTTTTTTTTAACCAAAAATATGTAGAAGAATACGTATCGGCCTAAACTGAGAAAAAAAATCGTTTTTTTTTTTTAAAAATTGGGATATTTATTATAGCAAAAATCTAAAAATATTGTGTTTTTTTTCAAAATTGTCGCTCTTTTTTTGTTTATAGCGCAAAAAATAAAAACCGAAGAGATGATCAAATACCACCAAAAGAAAGCTCTATTTGTGGGGAAAAAAGGACATCAATTTTGTTTGGGAGCCACGTCGCACGACCGCGCAATTGTCATTCAAAGCGTGACAGTGCCGAAAGCTGAAATTTCGCCTGGGCAGGAAGGGGGTTTATGTGCCCAGTAAGCAAGTGGTTAAATACTGTACCAATAATTTCTGGCCACTATTTTGTTTTTGTAATTTTTTTTTTCAACAAATGTTTTTTTTTATTATTTGAATATTTTTTTTTTGGTAAATTTTTTTTTTTTTTTAAATTTCATTATTTCATTTCTGAATAATAACATCTAGTTCACACTAATAATTTGAGGCGAATAAATATGTTTGAAAATACAATACCTGGCTGAAGATGCGCAGATCTGGCTCTTCAAGCTCAGGAGGCTCCTCTTCCCCCTCTGCAGGGGTGGAGATGAAGGGTGGAAGGAAGGGTGGAGGGAAGGGTGGAAGGAACGCTGCAGGGAAGGGTGGAAGGAAGGCTGGAAAGTGATTCCCTGGCCTCAATCTGGTCATCCAGAAATTGCAGATGCTTGTAGTACCACAGCTTGGGCTGAACTACTTAGTCTGCTGCTGCTCCTGATCTCATTGAAGCACGGACTTCTTTATAGCGTTTTTTGTAGGCATTCCTCATGTTGTTTATTTTATTGTTCATCATTTTGTAGTCTGCCTCTGGGATCCAGGTCTTCATATATTCTGCTAATGTTCCAATTGTTGCCCTTCGTACCACACTATTGTGGTACAAACTATTTTTAAGCTCCCATAAGTAGCGCATTTCATGATATTTCTCAATGAACACCATCATGATTTCTGGCTCCTTTAATTTATGCATACTTCTTTCTGCAAAATAAAACACAATACAAAAACAGTAGGTCAGCTTCAATTGTCCTAAACTTATCCCGATATAGGCCTTTCCAATCATGAACCAGTATAGGCCACTGATGCCCCAAGTTTCATTCTTACCGTAGTTGGAATCGTTCGCCACTTTCGGTCATCCTTACTCCGCGCAACCCCTACCTTGTTTCCCATTTATATACCCTGCGCATGCGTGAAACTCCACCCGCGTCGCCCACCCATGACGTTCTTTTTTGGAATTTCCCTGCCACTTCTCGTTCGGCGAACAGTGGGAGACGACGACATGGCGGTGACACAGGTGTGTGCTTCATTATTTAGTACCGACGAGGAAAGCTCGAAGGCGGGGAACGTCCCGATCCAGGAATAAAAGATACAAGGCGACTAATATGTCATTTGCTGAGATGGCGGAGATGGTGGACATCCTGCGGAGGAAAGATTACGATGGGAAGCATGGACCATACGACACCCCTAATCTCAGGAAGTCTAAAATAATGGACAAAGTGGCGAGGAGTCTCTATAATAAATTTGGAGTCAGGAGATCCAAGGAGCAGCTCTGTAAAAGGTGGTCTGACCTGAAGCTGAGGGAGCCGGAGCAGTATAGGAAGCTTATCAAAATCCTTGAAAAAAGTAAGCTTCTATTTTTAATGTGTTATTTCAAATTGGAATATGTATTCTTGCATGTTTTGCTCCATGTGCTTGGATTGACTGGTTTCACATTGTAAAATGTCAACTTTCATGTTAAGTTTTGTGGCCCAATTTTTGTGAATTTTTAAGCTCCCATAAGTAGCGCATTTCAAGATATTTCTCAATGAACACCATCATGATTTCTGGCTCCTTTAATTTATGCATACTTCTTTCTGCAAAATAAAACACAATACAAAAACAGTAGGTCAGCTTCAATTATCCTAAACTTATCCCAATATAGGCCTTTCCAATCATGAACCAGTATAGGCCACTGATGCCCCAAGTTTCATTCTTACCGTAGTTGCAATCGTTCGCCACTTCCGGTCGTCCTTACTCCGCGCAACCACTACCTTGTTTCCCATTTATATACCCTGCGCATGCGTGAAACTCCACCCGCGTCGCCCGCCCATGACGTTCTTTTTTGGAATTTCCCCGCCACTTCTCGTTCGGCGAACAGTGGGAGACGACGACATGGCGGTGACACAGGTGTGTGCTTCATTATTTAGTACCGACGAGGAAAGCCCGAAGGCGGGGAACGTCCCGATCCAGGAATAAAAGATACAAGGCGACTAATATGTCATTTGCTGAGATGGCGGAGATGGTGGAAATCCTGCGGAGGAAAGATTACGATGGGAAGCATGGACCATACGACACCCCTAATCTCAGGAAGTCTAAAATAATGGACAAAGTGGCGAGGAGTCTCTATAATAAATTTGGAGTCAGGAGATCCAAGGAGCAGCTCTGTAAAAGGTGGTCTGACCTGAAGCTGAGGGAGCCGGAGCAGTATAGGAAGCTTATCAAAATCCTTGAAAAAAGTAAGCTTCTATTTTTAATGTGTTATTTCAAATTGGAATATGTATTCTTGCATGTTTTGCTCCAGCTGCTTGGATTGACTGGTTTCACATTGTAAAATGTCAACTTTCATGTTAAGTTTTGTGGCCCAATTTTTGTGAATGTTTCGTGTTAAACAGCGATCATCTAAAAAATCACATGTTTTGCACAGATACACGTAAAAAACATGTGTTCAAGCCTATTTGTCTTAAAACAACGTTTATAAACATTGTTGTCTAGATGATGTGTTGTAAGTAAGTAGAATGTGAAATGCAAAACTAGAATCTGTGTAAAGGAGAGGACACTCAAGCAGCTGGTTACCCATCTTGACTCAGGAGCACTATAGTATTGGCCACCAGACCAACCTTTTTAGGGTGTCCCACACAGGTGCTCCAGTGGATACCTTGGGGTGTCTCCATGTGTGTTTTTTTGGTCAAAAAATTAAAGTATTCTTGCTTTGTTGAATTCCCTAAATCTCGTGTTCATCTTGGAAATATGCCCAAAAATAAATATGTACCCCAATTTTTGCCCTCAACTATCTGTGTGCTAAGGATACCTTTTGTTTCATTCTCATAGGGGAGAGGAGACTGGGAGGACACCAATCTGAGGAGCCAAGGAAGCATAGACCACAGAAAGAACCCCAAGCTCAGAAAGAACCCCAAGATCAGCATGTGGAGGAAGCAGAGGTGGAGGAAGCAGAGGTGGAGGAAGGAGAGGTGGAGGAAGGAGAGGTGGAGCTTATCACCACAACAGGTCAGTGTCTGTCACCACAGCTTCAGGTAAAGAGATGTAGCCCTGCATATTTATAATATCTTTTTTTTTTTAGGGGATGAACATGGTGGTGTTTCAGAAACTACTACTACTACTCCATTCTCAAGTGCTAGTGCCCAAATCATAATTCAAGAAATAATGGAATGTAGTAGCGAAATGGACATTTTGAGTAAAAGGATGAATGTGATTGAGCAAAAATATAAAAACATCATTGATATTTTGGGGCGAATAGTCTGACCCCCCCCCCTTGTTTTTTGATTTGTTTTGTACTTAAAAAAATTGCAGTTGTTTTAACACAAGACAAAATTTGAGGATGCACACAGTGTGTCAACATGTGCTATCTGCCGTCACAGAATATCTATGTCCCTGTTTTGTGGATGAAACCTCTTCCTCGCTACTAGGGATGAGCTCGGTGTTCGAGTCGAACATAGGTTCGACTCGAACATCGGCTGTTCGTGCGTTCGGCAAACAACGAACGATTTGGGCCGTTCGCGCCAAATTCGAATGACGCGAATGGCCCACAATACACTGCGCCATCGCAGTGTAATCCCGGCGCTGTGATTGGCCAAGCATGCACTGTGACCATGCATGCTTGGCCAATCACAGTGCCGGTAGCGAGGAGCGCAATGATTGGCCACAGGCAGGATGCCTGTGGCCAATTATAGCTGAGGGGGTTTAGTACACGCCCCACACTATAAAAGGCCGCCAGCGCGGCGGCCTCGTGTAGTGTGTTCCGGAGCAGGGAAAGTGAAGGATAGGCAGGGACAGTGTCAAATCCATTCTTTGCTAAACCTTGTGCATAGGGACAGAGAAGGATAGGCAGGGAGAGTGTCAGTGTCATATTCTTTGCTAAACCTTGTGTGTAGGGAGAGAGAAGGATAGGCAGGGAGAGTGTCAGTGTCATATACTTTGATAAACCTTGTGTGCAGGGAGAGAGAAGGATAGGCAGGGGACAGTGTCAGTGTCATATTCTTTGCTAAACCTTGTGTGCAGGGAGAGAGAAGGATAGGCAGGGAGAGTGTCAGTGTCATATACTTTGATAAACCTTGTGTGCAGGGAGAGAGAAGGATAGGCAGGGGACAGTGTCAGTGTCATTGTTGCTAAGCCTCCTGCACATTATACACCTGAAGTTAGCCCGTATTGCTGCTTTTTCCTGGTGTGTTACACCAACAGGATTTTGCAGCACTTACAGCGGGCGGAGTGTGCCTCCTGACCATATTACACCTGAACTTAGCCTGTATTGCTGCTTTTTCCTGGTGTGTTACACCAACAGGATTTTGCGGCACTTACAGCGGGCGGAGTGTGCCTCCTGACCATATTACACCTGAACTTAGCCTGTATTGCTGGTTTTCCCATTTCCCTGCAGGCCATTAGAATGTCTGGAAGGCAAACAAGGAGAGGCAGACAGTCAGGAGCCAATAAAAGAGGGCAAGCAGGCTCTGTGTCTAGAGACAACAGTGCTGGTCGTGGACGCGGTGCATCGCCATCAGCACGTGGCCATGGGACACGCTTGTCCTTCTTTTCGGCAGCTGGACGTGTTGAGCCGCATCATGCCGAAGACTAGGTAGAGTGGATGACCAAGCCCTCCTCATCCTCCTCATCCTCTCTCACCCAGGCTCAGGGTACTGGCAAAGCAGCTGCCAAAGCGTCCTCTTCCCTGGTATCAATGTCATGATCAGTCACTCCTTACCTAGACCAACCATGTCCTCCTGAGGAGTCCCCCGAACTGTTTGAGCACAGTGTTGGGTACATGCTCCAGGAGGATGCCCAGCGTTTCGAAGGGTCTGATGATGATACCCAGCTAGAGGAAGGCAGTAGCGTGAGAGCAGAGAGAGGGGATGCTCAAGAAGGACAGCAATCTGGCAGTCATGTTCCAGCAGCTGCAGCATACTGCCAGATTGGCTCCAGTGATGAGGAGGGAGGGGATGATGAGGTCACTGACTCCACGTGGGTGCCTAAAAGGAGAGAGGAGGAGGAGGAGGAGGATGAGGAGGAGGCACATCTCCAACGAGGCAGGATGCCCTCGGGGGGCCAGCGTAAGGGCAGCACACCGACGGAATCACACCGCAGAGCTCCGCCTGTGCAGGGCGCTGCCTCTGCCCGTTATTCAAAAAGTTCTTTGGTGTGGGCCTTTTTTGAGTCGAGTGCATCAGATCGCACAGCTGCTGTTTGCAACATATGTCTCAAGCGTATATCGCGTGGCCAAAACATGACCCGCTTGGGCACCACATGCTTGACCAGACATATGTTGACCTGCCATGCAGCTCGTTGGCAAGCCTACCTTAAAGACCCACACCAAAGAACAAAGCTGACCTCTTCTTGCACCGCATCAGCTGGGATCTCCAACCCCACTATACCTTCAGTCCTCTCTGAAACCTGCTCTGAGAGGAATGAAGGTGTAGAATTAGGTGTGTCACAGCCAAGTACTTGCGGGCACTCTGCTAGCAGTACACCGACGTCCGATTCTAGCAGGCAAATTTCCCTGCCCCAGCTGCTAGACCGTCGAAAGAAGTTCACTCCCAGCCATCCACATGCCCAGCGGTTGAATGCTAGCTTGGCTAAATTGCTAGCGCTTCAACTGCTGCCTTTTCAGTTGGTAGACTCGGCCCCCTTCCGTGAGTTTGTGCAATGTGCGGTTCCTCAGTGGCAGGTTCCCAAACGCCACTTTTTCTTACGGAAGGCGATTCCGGCTCTCTACCGGCATGTGGAAGGCAATGTCTTGGCCTCGCTGGACAGGGCGGTCAGCGGTAAGGTGCATATTACCGCTGACTCATGGTCCAGCAGGCATGGACAGGGACGTTACCTTTCTTTCACGGCCCATTGGGTCACTCTTTTGGCAGCTGGGAAGGATGCAGGACAAGGTGCAGTAGTGTTGGAGGTTGTTCCACCGCCACGCCTCCAAAATGCTACTACTGGTTGTGACACACCTCTCTCCTCCACCCCCTCCTCTTCTTCTTCCTCCACGGCCTCTTCCTGTGCTTTGTCCTCGGAACCAGCGGTGCTCCGTAGGCGTTCAAGGGGCTACGCAAGTACGCAGGCAAAAAGATGCCATGCCGTGCTTGCGCTGGTGTGTTTGGGGGACAGGAGCCACACTGGGGCAGAGGTTCTGTCTGCTCTGCAGGGGCAGGCCGAGAGGTGGTTGACGCCACGCCAGCTTAAGCCAGGAATGGTAGTTTGCGACAATGGCACCAACCTCCTCTCCGCTCTCCGACAGGGACAACTGACCCATGTGCCCTGTGTGGCTCACGTCCTTAACCTGGTGGTGCAGCGGTTCTTGGGCAGGTACCTGGGCTTACAGGATGTCCTGAGGCAGTCCAGGAAAGTCTGTGTGCATTTCCGCAGATCTTATAATGCCAGTGCTCGCCTGGCTGAGCTGCAAAAGGAGTTGAACCTGCCCAAGAACCGCCTTATATGTGACATGCCCACCAGGTGGAACTCAACGTTGGCCATGCTGCAGCGGCTGCACACGCAGCAGAGGGCCATTAATGAGTACCTGTGCGACCACGGCACCAGGACAGGGTCTGGGGAGCTCGGGTTTTTTTCACCACGCCAGTGGGGCATGATCAGGGATGCATGCACTGTCCTGGCACCATTTGAGGAGGCCACGAGGATGGTGAGCAGTGACAGTGCATGCATCAGTGACACTGTACCTCTTGTCCACCTGTTGGAACATACGCTGCGTGGAATAATGGACAGGGCACTTGAGGCAGAACAGAGGCAGTAAGAGGAGGACTTCCTTGCCTCTCAAGGCCCCCTTTACCCAGACAGTGTTCCTTCTGTCCCACCCATCGTACAGGAAGAAGAGGAGGAGGAGGAGGAGGAGGAGGAATGTGTCAGCATGGAGGTGGAGCCTGGCACTCAGCATCATCAGCAGCAGTCTTTTAGGGATGATTTACAGTCCCAAGAAACCAGTGGACTTGTACGTGGCTGGGAGGAGGTGGCTGCGGATCATGTCGTCCTTAGTGACCCAGAGGACTCCGGACCGAATGCCTCAGCTAACCTACGCTGCATGGCCTCCCTGATCCTGCAAAGTCTGCGGAAGGATCCTCGTATTCTTCGGATCAAGGAGAGGGACCATTACTGGCTGGCCACTCTCCTTGATCCACGGTACAAGGGTAAGGTTGCGGACCTTATCTTACCGTCGCAGAGGGAGCAGAGGATGAGACAACTCCGGGAGGCCTTGCAGAAAGGTCTGTGCAATGCGTTCCCAGAGACTGGGAGGTTACAAACTCCTGGTCCTGGACAACGAGTTGCTGAGGCTTCGGTCAGTCAAAGAAGGAGCGGTGGGGAAGGTGGCCGTCTGACCGATGCGTTCAGACAATTCTTTAGTCCGCAGCCCCAAGGTATGATCGGTTCCAGCAACCATCGCCAGCGTCTGATATACATGGTGCAGGAATACCTAGGGGCAAGGTCAGACTTGGACACCTTCCCCACCGAAAATCCTCTGGCTTACTGGGTCTTGAGGATGGATCACTGGCCAGAGCTTGCACAGTATGCAATTGAGCTACTGGCCTGTCCTGCATCCAGCGTTCTTTCAGAACGCACATTCAGTGCTGCTGGAGGATTTGTCACGGATCACAGGGTGTGCATGTCCACCAACTCTGTTGATCGACTGACCTTCATAAAGATGAACCAGTCTTGGATCACCACCAGCTACCAAACACCTGAAGCTGATATAACAGACTAATTTATTTTCAAATGTCACATCCCTTCAAGACTGATGCTGATGCTGAGAGACTGTCCTGTTATGTTGACTGACTATCCTCCTCCTCCTCAATGATCCGATTGATGATGATTAGGGATGAGCTTCGTGTTCGAGTCGAACATACGTTCGACTCGAACATCGGCTGTTCGATCGTTCGACGAAGATCGAACTATTTGGGCCGTTCGCGCCAAATTCGAGTGACGCGAACGGCCCACAATGCACTACGCCATCGCAGTGTCATCCAGGCGCTGTGATTGGCCAAGCATGCACTGTGACCCCGCATGCTTGGCCAATCACAGCGCCGGCAGCGAGGAGAGCAATGATTGGCCACAGGCAGGATGCCTGTGGCCAATTATTGCTGAGGGGGTTTAGTACACGCCCCACACTATAAAAGGCCGCCAGCGCGGCGGCCTTGTGTAGTGTGTTCCGGACCGGAGTAGGGAAAGAGAAGCATAGGCAGGGACAGTGTCATTATTTTTCCTTTACATAATCCTGGATTCCTTGTGTTTAGGGACAGATAAGGATAGGTAGGGAGAGTGTCAGTGACAGTGTGCTATTCTGTGCTAATCCTTGTTTGTAGGGACAGAGAGGTACAGTGAGGGAAAGTGTCAGTGTGCTATTCTGTTCTAAACCAATCTTGCTGAACCATATTTTCAATCCTTGAGTTTAGGGACAGAGAGGTACAGTGAGGGAAAGTGTCAGTGTGCTATTTTGTGCTAAATCTTGTTTGTAGGGACAGAGAGGTACAGTGAGGGAAAGTGTCAGTGTGCTATTTTGTGCTAAATCTTGTTTGTAGGGACAGAGAGGTACAGTGAGGGAAAGTGTCAGTGTGCTATTCTGTTCGAAACCAATTTTGCTGTTCCATATTTTCAATCCTTGAGTTTAGGGACAGGGAAGGACACTCGTAGAAATTATCAGTGTGCTATTCTGTGCTAAATCTTGTTTGTAGGGAGGGACAGAGTAGGACAGTGAGGGAAAGTGTCAGTGTGCTATTCTGTTCTAAAACTATTTTGCTGAACCATATTTTCAATCCTTGAGTTGAGGGACAGAGAGGTACAGTGAGTGAAACTGACAGTGTGCTGTTCTGTTCTAAACCAAATTTGCTGTTCCATATTTTCAATCCTTGAGCTGAGGGACAGAGAGGTACAGTGAGGGAAAGTGTCAGTGTGCTATTCTGTTCTAAAACTATTTTGCTGAACCATATTTTCAATCCTTGAGTTGAGGGACAGAGAGGTACAGTGAGTGAAACTGACAGTGTGCTGTTCTGTTCTAAACCAAATTTGCTGTTCCATATTTTCAATCCTTGAGTTGAGGGACAGAGAGGTACAGTAAGGGAAAGTGTCAGTGTGCTATTCTGTTCGAAACCAATTTTGCTGTTCCATATTTTCAATCCTTGAGTTTAGGGACAGGGAAGGACACTCGTAGAAATTATCAGTGTGCTATTCTGCTCTAAATCTTGTTTGTAGGGAGGGACAGAGTAGGACAGTGAGGGAAAGTGTCAGTGTGCTATTCTGTTCTAAAACTATTTTGCTGAACCATATTTTCAATCCTTGAGTTGAGGGACAGAGAGGTACAGTGAGTGAAACTGACAGTGTGCTGTTCTGTTCTAAACCAAATTTGCTGTTCCATATTTTCAATCCTTGAGTTGAGGGACAGAGAGGTACAGTGAGGGAAAGTGTCAGTGTGCTATTCTGTTCTAAAACTATTTTGCTGAACCATATTTTCAATCCTTGAGTTGAGGGACAGAGAGGTACAGTGAGTGAAACTGACAGTGTGCTGTTCTGTTCTAAACCAAATTTGCTGTTCCATATTTTCAATCCTTGAGTTGAGGGACAGAGAGGTACAGTGAGGGAAAGTGTCAGTGTGCTATTCTGTTCTAAAACTATTTTGCTGAACCATATTTTCAATCCTTGAGTTGAGGGACAGAGAGGTACAGTGAGTGAAACTGACAGTGTGCTGTTCTGTTCTAAACCAAATTTGCTGTTCCATATTTTCAATCCTTGAGTTGAGGGACAGAGAGGTACAGTGAGGGAAAGTGTCAGTGTGCTATTCTGTTCTAAAACTATTTTGCTGAACCATATTTTCAATCCTTGAGTTGAGGGACAGAGAGGTACAGTGAGTGAAACTGACAGTGTGCTTGTCAGGGTCACCTGTGGCCAGGTGACAGATGCACACCGTAGGGGGACAGGAGTGCACCGCGAGGTAGTGAACCCTATGGCTGGCTTCTGTGGATAGGAAACTGGGTGGTTGTGGAAAGCGGGACCAGAGGAGCACAACCGGGATCCCAACGGAAGCGAGAGCCAAGATTCCCCAGGGCGCGGAGTCTAAGACCCAGCTGGTCTTCTCCAGGGCCTCTAGTGGTGAGGATGTTACGCTGCAGGCTGGGACCAGGTCGCGGCCCCTGGAGTTTCCTAGCTCACGCCCCGTAGGATAAGGGGAAGCAGCAGCACACGATAGAGAGAACCGAATAACAAGCCGAAGGTCAGGGGCCACAAGCAGACAAGGATAACGAAGAACGAGCCGAAGGTCAAGGGTCACGAGCAGACAGGGATGGTCGGGGACAAGCCAATAACGTAACAGAGAGACAGACGTAGCACACGGCAGGCAGGAACCCAAACACACAATGCCTAACAAACACGTTGATCAGCAAAGCAGGCTTGCAGTGCACAGGTTAATATAGTGTTCAGTGATAGGGCCTGGGGTGGAGTCAGGCTGGGAGGAGATTATAAAGGAAGCCAGGTGAAGGAGGTCTGGTCTCTAGATGAACACATGAGGAGGAAGGTAAGATGGCAGACAGACATTAATGCATATCCATGACAGTACCCTCCCTCTTACGAGGCCTCCCCCTTCCCCGCCTGGGCCCAGGTTTAGAGGGAAACTTCAGATGAAACTCCTTTAACAGACGAGGTGCAAAGACCTCAGATGCAGTGATCCAAGACCTCTCCTCAGGACCAAACCCTTTCCAATGAACGAGGTACTGAAGAACGCCTTTACAGAGTCGGGAGTCCAGAATTTGACTGATCTCGTACTCCTGATTATCCTCCGAGACAGGCGCCACGGTAGGAAGAGGACGAGAGAATTTATTGAGGACTAAAGGCTTTAGAAGAGCAACATGAAAGGAGTTAGTGATTTTAAGGCTCTTAGGAATCTGGAGTTTGAAACAAACCGGATTCAGTTTAGCAGTTACCGTGTATGGACCGATGAATCGTGGAGCAAACTTCAGAGAAGGAACTCGGAGCTTGATGTTCCTGGTAGAGAGCCAGACTTTGTCCCCTGGCTGAAGAGAAGGCGGTTTACGCCTGCGGCGGTCGGCAAAGCCTTTGAATTTTTCAGCAGCTGCCCGGAGGGAATCATGAACGTGACCCCAAACGGAATTGAGAGACTCCTGAACCGAAGCCAAAGCTGGAATGTCTGGAGAACAGATCATAGGAAGAGGAAGTTGAGGGTGTTTTCCATAAACTGTGAAAAAGGGTGTCTTCTGCGAACTGGTATTCACATGATTGTTATGGGAGAATTCTGCCCACGGGAGTAGAGAGGACCAATCGTCATGGTGAGAAGACACAAAGGTGCGAAGAAAGACCTCTAACTCCTGATTAACCCTCTCAGTCTGTCCATTGGATTGGGGATGGTAAGAAGAAGAAAAATCCAAGACAATATTGAGGGATTTGCAAAAGGCTCTCCAAAAACGAGACGTGAATTGGACTCCCCTGTCGGAAACAATATGAGAAGGGACCCCATGTAGGCGGAGAATTTCTCGAATGAAAATGGGAACCAAGGCAGGGGCAGAAGGAAGACCAGGAAGAGGAACAAAATGAGCCATCTTGGAGAATCGATCGATTACCACCCAAATGACTGTATTATTCTCAGACAGTGGGAGATCGGTGATAAAATCCATGGCAATATGGGCCCAGGGTTCCTTAGGAATAGGCAAGGGCATGAGGAGACCAGCAGGAGCTTGTGTGGAGGATTTGGACTGAGCACAGACATGACAAGCTTTAACGTAGTCTTTGACGTCTGAGCGGAGATTAGGCCACCAGTAGTGACGACTGATGAGTAGGAAGGATCGGAGGAATCCAGAATGCCCTGCCACCTTGGAATCATGTCCCCAACGAAGGATCTTAGCTCTTAGCTCAGTGGGGACAAAGGTCTTACCAGGCGGAATTTTAGACTTCAGGGTGGTAGAGTGGGCAACAATGCATGAGGTGGGAATGATCGGCTCAGGTTCAGGGGCGGACTCCTCGTCCAAAGTGTCAAATGACCTAGAGAGCGCATCAGCCCGACCGTTGCAGGAACCAGGTTTGTAGGTAATCGTGAAATTAAAACGGGCAAAGAAGAGACTCCACCTGGCCTGTCTAGGATTCAGACGTTTAGCATTCTGTAGATACTGTAAATTCTTGTGATCGGTAAAGATCGTTATGGAGTGAGGGGAACCCTCCAAGAGATGACGCCACTCCTCTAACGCCAATTTAATTGCGAGAAGTTCCCGATCACCGATGGCATAATTCCTCTCTGCCTGAGAAAATTTTTTGGAGAAGAACGCACATGGTTGGCGTCTCTTCTCAAAGATTTGAAGAAGCACAGCTCCCACCCCCATTGAGGAAGCGTCCACTTCAATAAAAAATGCATTCCCAGGATTTGGTCTCCTCAAGAGGGGGCCAGAAACAAAGGCCTGTTTCAGGTTGTGAAATGCAGAGACAGCTTCGGGAGGCCAGTCTCTGGCATTCACACCCTTCTTGGTCAAAGCGATAATAGGCGCGGCAATGGAAGAGTAATTCCTTATGAACTGCCTATAATAATTAGTGAAGCCAAGAAAGCGCTGTGTGGCCTTGAGGCTAGCAGGAAGAGGCCAGTTGGTGATAGCCAAGACCTTCCCAGGGTCCATACGAAGCCCCGAACATGAGACAAAGCACCCCAAAAACAGGACCTCAGAACATTCAAAGGAACATTTCTCCAGCTTGGCATAGAGATTGTTCTCTCTAAGACGTTGAAGTACAGTGCGGACATGGTTTCTGTGGACGAGCAGATTTTCAGAAAAGATCAAAATGTCATCCAGATAGATGACAACAAACTGGTACAGCAGATCTCTGAAGATTTCATTGACAAAGTTTTGAAACACGGCTGGAGCATTACACAGACCAAAAGGCATCACCAGATATTCGTAATGCCCGTCTCTAGTGTTAAATGCAGTCTTCCATTCGTCACCCTCCCGTATTCGAATGAGATTGTACGCGCCTCTGAGATCCAACTTGGTGAAAATGGAGGCACCCTTCAACCTATCGAATAGCTCAGATATTAAGGGTAAGGGGTATCGATTTTTAATAGTAACCGCATTTAAACCCCGATAATCGATGCAGGGTCTTAAGGTACCATCCTTTTTGGCAACAAAAAAGAACCCTGCCCCTGCAGGCGATGAGGATTTCCGAATGAACCCTCTCTCCAGATTCTCTGCTACATACTCCGACATGGCCTGGGTCTCTGGGATGGACAGAGGGTAGGTACGACCCCTGGGTAGAGTTGCTCCGGGGACAAGATCAATAGCACAGTCAAAAGACCTGTGGGGAGGAAGCACCTCAGCTGATTTTTTACAGAACACATCCCGGTAATCGCTGTATGCGGCGGGAAGATCAGAAGAAACAGAAGTGGCAGCAACCGGAAGACTCTCCTTGGGGGTCACCTTGAGAAGACACGACGAGAAACATGAGGAACCCCAGGCCAGGATCTGCCCAGAGACCCAGTCCACATGTGGGGAGTGGAGCTGTAGCCAAGGGAGGCCCAATACAACTGGGGTAGAGGCCTTGGGTAGAATAAGAAAGGATATCCACTCCTGGTGGAGAATCCCTACCGACATCCTAATGGGTAGCGTCTGGAAGCGAATAGGGCCCCCTGGGAGAACAGTGCCATCAATTGCCGAGACTACCAATGGGGTAGTGAGAGGTGAAAGGGTAAGCTTCATAGAAGAAGCAGTTCTCCAATCCATGAAATTGCCGGCAGCCCCGGAATCCAGGTATGCAAGGGTTGACTGAGGAGAAGTGCCTACATGAAGGGACACCGGCAAGAGCAGGCGAGAAGGTGATGTTTCTGGGTCCAATACTCCACCTTCCAAATGTATTAGACCCGAGCGTTTCCCGGACGAAGCGAGCAGGAGTCACGAAAATGACCCTTGCCCCCACAATAGAGGCACAAGCCCAGAGTTCTGCGCCTAGCACGTTCTTCGGGGGTTAGTCTGGTCCGGCCCAGCTGCATAGGTTCTTCAGCAGGTAGAGGATGCTCCACGGAATGAAGGGAGGGGAGCTCAGACTGGCTAGGACCCAGAGAGTGCTGGCGTCTTTTTTCTAAGGACCTCTCTTGAAAACGAATGTCGATCTGGTTGCATAATGAAATTACATCGTCCAGACCGACGGGAATGGCTCTTCCCGCTAATTCGTCTTTCACTCGGTCAGAGAGGCCATGTAAAAAGGTAGCGACCAGGGCCTCATTATTCCAGCTCAATTCAGCTGTGTGGATACGGAACTGAAGAGCATATTGCCCCACTGAACTAGATTCTTGGCGAAGACGTAAGACAGCACTAGCCGCTGAAGAAGCCCGAGCCGGCTCTTCGAAGATATTACGAAAGAGCTTCAAGAATTCGGACAGACTGGAAACCACCGGATCGTTCCTCTCCCACAGGGGGGCAGCCCAGGCCAAAGCTTCACCGGAGAGGAGGGAAATGATATAGGCTACCTTAGCCCGGTCAGATAGGAAGCTTTGAGGCTGAAGCTCAAAATGAATAGTGCATTGGCTGAGAAACCCCCTGCAGGCCTTGGAGTCCCCAGAGAAACGGAACGGAGCTGGCAATCTTAGTGAGTGTGAGGCTGCGACTGGTGCGATAGGTACAGCCGCTGGTTGTACTTGGGGTTGCGGATTCGGGGTTCCCAAGGAGACCTGAAGCTGCTCGAATCGAGAAGCCAGATCCTGGAGGAATCGCATCACCTGGGTCTGATTTGATTCCTGGGTCTCAAGTCTGCGAACTATGCCCTGCAATGGATCATCCGCGGGAAGCGGGATGTCAGCCGGGTTCATGGCTGATCAAACTGTCAGGGTCACCTGTGGCCAGGTGACAGATGCACACCGTAGGGGGACAGGAGTGCACCGCGAGGTAGTGAACCCTATGGCTGGCTTCTGTGGATAGGAAACTGGGTGG
Organism: Rana muscosa; assembly: GCA_029206835.1. Classification (NCBI taxonomy): domain Eukaryota; kingdom Metazoa; phylum Chordata; class Amphibia; order Anura; family Ranidae; genus Rana; species Rana muscosa. The sequence continues at coordinate 450,030,329 of CM055120.1, read as the reverse complement.
TTGTGGAAAGCGGGACCAGAGGAGCACAACCGGGATCCCAACGGAAGCGAGAGCCAAGATTCCCCAGGGCGCGGAGTCTAAGACCCAGCTGGTCTTCTCCAGGGCCTCTAGTGGTGAGGATGTTACGCTGCAGGCTGGGACCAGGTCGCGGCCCCTGGAGTTTCCTAGCTCACGCCCCGTAGGATAAGGGGAAGCAGCAGCACACGATAGAGAGAACCGAATAACAAGCCGAAGGTCAGGGGCCACAAGCAGACAAGGATAACGAAGAACGAGCCGAAGGTCAAGGGTCACGAGCAGACAGGGATGGTCGGGGACAAGCCAATAACGTAACAGAGAGACAGACGTAGCACACGGCAGGCAGGAACCCAAACACACAATGCCTAACAAACACGTTGATCAGCAAAGCAGGCTTGCAGTGCACAGGTTAATATAGTGTTCAGTGATAGGGCCTGGGGTGGAGTCAGGCTGGGAGGAGATTATAAAGGAAGCCAGGTGAAGGAGGTCTGGTCTCTAGATGAACACATGAGGAGGAAGGTAAGATGGCAGACAGACATTAATGCATATCCATGACAGTGCTGTTCTGTTGTAAACCAAATTTGCTGTTCCATATTTTCAATCCTTGAGTTGAGGGACAGAGAGGTACAGTGAGGGAAAGTGTCAGTGTGCTATTCTGTTCTAAAACTATTTTGCTGAACCATATTTTCAATCCTTGAGTTGAGGGACAGAGAGGTACAGTGAGTGAAACTGAGTGTGCTGTTCTGTTCTAAACCAAATTTGCTGTTCCATATTTTCAATCCTTGAGTTGAGGGACAGAGAGGTACAGTGAGGGAAAGTGTCATTGTGCTATTCTGTTCTAAAACTATTTTGCTGAACCATATTTTCAATCCTTGAGTTGAGGGACAGAGAGGTAAAGTGAGTGAAACTGACAGTGTGCTGTTCTGTTCTAAACCAAATTTGCTGTTCCATATTTTCAATCCTTGAGTTGAGGGACAGAGAGGTACAGTGAGGGAAAGTGTCAGTGTGCTATTCTGTTCTAAAACTATTTTGCTGGACCATATTTTCAATCCTTGAGTTGAGGGACAGAGAGGTACAGTGAGTGAAACTGACAGTGTGCTGTTCTGTTCTAAACCAAATTTGCTGTTCCATATTTTCAATCCTTGAGTTGAGGGACAGAGAGGTACAGTGAGGGAAAGTGTCAGTGTGCTATTCTGTTCTAAAACTATTTTGCTGAACCATATTTTCAATCCTTGAGTTGAGGGACAGAGAGGTACAGTGAGTGAAACTGACAGTGTGCTGTTCTGTTCTAAACCAAATTTGCTGTTCCATATTTTCAATCCTTGAGTTTAGGGACAGAGAAGGACACTCGTAGAAATTATCAGTGTGCTATTCTGTGCTAAATCTTGTTTGTAGGGAGGGACAGAGTAGGACAGTGAGGGAAAGTGTCAGTGTGCTATTCTGTTCTAAAACTATTTTGCTGAACCATATTTTCAATCCTTGTGTTTAGGGACAGAGAAGGATAGTGTCACGTACCTTGTGATGGGAGCTCAACGTGCAGGGAGCGGCCTCTCGTAAACCCCTGGCTCGAGAGCCCCTGATAGAGCAGACAGAGGCTCAGGAGGACAGGGGGCACAAGTGCCTGGCAGGTAAGCAGGATATTGGGTAGTTGCGGCAGCAGATGGTGCACGGCAAACTGGAACAGTCCGAAGATAGCTGGAAGGTGCACAGTAGGACTAATCAGAATGCAGACGGCAGGCAGATGTATAAAAGTCCCAGATCAGACTGCGGAAACAAGGTGGTGTATTGTAGTACAGGCTGAGGTGTGCTGTAGCTCAGGCACAGGTGCAGGGTAGTTCAGGCAGAGGTGCGCTATGATTCAGGCAGAGATGCACGGTGGCTTCAGGCAGGGTGCACTGTAGTTCAGGTGGAGGTGCCTTATAGTTCGAGCAGACCGATGGGTCGGACCAGCAGGCGACTAGGTACAGGGATGACCAAGAGAGTTGTCAGAGCAAGCCGAAGTCGGGGCGGGCAGCAATCGGGGTTAACAGAGACAAGCCGGATCAGATAACAGGAGTACAGGAATCAGAAGTCAATAGCAGGGGTCTCGGGAACGCTGTAGACCAGACAGCAAGAAGCAAGGTAGGCAGATAGTTTAAATACCTTGTTTGGCGCCAAATGCTGTCACCGCGCGCGCTCCCGCGAACGCACGCGCGCGCGCTCCCGTGAACGCGCACGCCCGCGCACGCCGATCGCGCTATTGTGCACGCGCATGCGCGGAGTGGACCTATGGAGTGTAGACAATCTCCTGGCGGCACTGTTGCCAGGCAGATTGTAAAAACGCCTTTCCTGACAGATAGGCAGGGGACAGTGTCAGTGTCATTGTTGCTAAGCCTCCTGCACAGTATACACCTGAAGGTAGCCCTTATTGCTGTTTTTCCCATCTCCCTGCAGGCCATCCATTAAAATGTCTGGAAGGCAACCAAGGAGAGGCAGACAGTCAGGAGGCAAAAAAAGAGGGCAAGCAGGCTCTGTGTCTGGGGGCAACAGTGCTGGTCGTGTACGCGGTGCATTGTCATCAGCACATGGCCATGGGACACGCTTGTCCTTGTTTTCGGCAGCTGGACATGTTGAGCCACATCATGCCGAAGACTTGGTAGAGTGGATGACCAAGCCCACCTCATCCTCCTCATCCTCTCTCACCCAGGCTCAGGGTACTGGCAAAGCAGCTGCCAAAGCGTCCTCTTCTCTGGTATCATTATCTTCATTAGTCAATCCTTCCCTAGACCCACCATGCCCTCCTCCTGAGGAGTCCCCCGAACTGTTTGAGCACAGTGTTGGGTACATGCTCCAGGAGGATGCCCAGCGTTTGGAAGGATCTGATGATGATACCCAGCTAGAGGAAGGCAGCAGTGTGAGAGCAGAGAGAGGGGATGCTCAAGAAGGACACCAATCTGGCAGTCATGCTCCAGCAGCTGCAGCATATTGCCAGATTGGCTCCAGTGATGAGGAGGGAGGGGATGATGAGGTCACTGACTTCACGTGGGTGCCTAATAGGAGAGAGAGGAGGAGGAGGAGGATGAGGAGGAGGCACATCTCCAATGGGCAGCACACCGACGGAATCACACCGCAGAGCTCCGCCTGTGCAGGGCGCTGCCTCTGCCCGTCATGCAAAAAGTTCTTTGGTGTGGGCCTTTTTTGAGGCGAGTGCATCAGATCGCACAGCTGCTGTTTGCAACATATGTCTCAAGCGTATATCGCGTGGCCAAAACATCAGCCGCTTGGGCACCACATGCTTGATCAGACATATGTTGACCTGCCATGCAGCTTGTTGGCAAGCCTACCTTAAAGACCCACACCAAAGAACAAAGCTGACCTCTTCTTGCACCGCATCAGCTGGGATCTCCAACCCCACTATACCTTCACTCCTCTCTGAAACCTGCTCTGAAAGGAATGAAGGTGTAGAATTAGGTGTGTCACAGGCAAGTACTTGCGGGCACTCTGCTAGCAGTACACCAACGTCCGATTCTAGCAGGCAAATTTCCCTGCCCCAGCTGCTGGACCGTCGAAAGAAGTTCACTCCCAGCCATCCACATGCCCAGCGGTTGAATGCTAGCTTGGCTAAATTGCTAGCGCTTCAACGGCTGCCTTTTCAGTTGGTAGACTCGGCCCCCTTCCGTGAGTTTGTGCAATGTGCGGTTCCTCAGTGGCAGGTTCCCAAACGACACTTTTTCGCACGGAAGGCTATTCCGGCTCTCTACAGGCATGTGGAAGGCAATGTCTTGGCCTCGCTGGACAGGACGGTCAGCGGTAAGGTGCATATTACCGCTGACTCATGGTCCAGCAGGCATGGACAGGGACGTTACCTTTCTTTCACGGCCCATTGGGTCACTCTTTTGGCAGCTGGGAAGGATGCAGGACAAGGTGCAGTAGTGTTGGAGGTTGTTCCACCGCCACGCCTCCAAAATTCTACTACTGGTTGTGACACACCTCTCTCCTCCACCCCCTCCTCTTCTTCTTCCTCCATGGCCTCTTCCTGTGGTTTGTCCTTGGAACCAGCGGTGCTCCGTAGGCGTTCAAGGGGCTACGCAAGTACGCAGGCAAAAAGATGCCATGCCGTGCTTGCGCTGGTGTGTTTGGGGGACAGGAGCCACACTGGGGCAGAGGTCCTGTCTGCTCTGCAGGGGCAGGCCGAGAGGTGGTTGACGCCATGCCAGCTTAAGCCAGGAATGGTGGTTTGCGACAATGGCACCAACCTCCTCTCCGCCCTCCGACAGGGACAACTGACCCATGTGCCCTGTATGGCTCACGTCCTTAACCTGGTGGTGCAGCGGTGCTTGGGCAGGTACCCGGGCTTACAGGATGTCCTGAGGCAGGCCAGGAAAGTCTGTGTGCATTTCCGCAGATCTTATAATGCCAGTGCTCGCCTGGCTGAGCTTCAAAAGGAGTTGAACCTGCCCAAGAACCGCCTTATATGTGACATGCCCACCAGGTGGAACTCAACGTTGGCCATGCTGCAGCAGCTGCACACGCAGCAGAGGGCCATCAATGAGTACCTGTGCGACTACGGCACCAGGACAGGGTCAGGGGAGCTCGGGTTTTTTTCACCACGCCAGTGGGGCATGATCAGGGATGCATGCACTGTCCTGGCACCATTTGAGGAGGCCACGAGGATGGTGAGCAGTGACAGTGCATGCATCAGTGACACTGTACCTCTTGTCCACCTGTTGGAGCACACGCTGCGTGGAATAATGGACAGGGCACTTGAGGCAGAACAGAGGCAGGAAGAGGAGGACTTCCTTGCCTCTCAAGGCCCCCTTTACCCAGACAGTGTTCCTTCTGTCCCACCCATCGCACAGGAAGAGGAGGAGGAGGAGGAGGAGGAGGAGGAGGAGGAGGAGGATTGTGTCAGCATGGAGGTGGAGGCTGGCACTCAGCATCATCAGCAGCAGTCTTTTAGGGATGATTTACAGTCCCAAGAAACCAGTGGACTTGTACGTGGCTGGGAGGAGGTGGCTGCGGATCATGTCGTCCTTAGTGACCCAGAGGACTCCGGACTGAATGCCTCAGCTAACCTACGCTGCATGGCCTCCCTGATCCTGCAAAGTCTGCGGAAGGATCCTCGTATTCTTCGGATCAAGGAGAGGGACCATTACTGGCTGGCCACTCTCCTTGATCCACGGTACAAGGGTAAGGTTGCGGACCTTATCGTACCATCGCAGAGGGAGCAGAGGATGAGACAACTCCGGGAGGCCTTGCAGAAAGGTCTGTGCAGCGCGTTCCCAGAGACTGGGAGGTTACAAACTCCTGGTCCTGGACAACGAGTTGCTGAGGCTTCGGGCAGTCAAAGAAGGAGCGGTGGGGAAGGTGGCCGTCTGACCGATGCGTTCAGACAATTCTTTAGTCCGCAGCCCCAAAGTATGATCGTGGAAACAAGAAGGGAGAGGGGGGGACGGGAGATTGGGACAACCCAATAGAAGGTTATAGGGTGAATCAACCACAATACATTTGGTAATAGAAAAATAGAAAAGACTTTATTGGTCGAATGCTATCTAAATAATCACATTTCAACCTAACAGTATGGATATACACATGTAGGGGAAAGGGTTTCTCCTGAATATATGCACATTAGAATAAAAACATGAAAAAACACACATACACAGTGCACTGTTGGAAAAAGTAAAAATGATGGCCTGGGTGGACATCAGCCGCCCGCTCTACTTCTCCTAAATGTCCTTACTAAGAATGAACTCTGAATGACCGGGTAGACATTGTGTCAATAACCGGAGCTTGCAGCATTTGTTGAATGAAAGGACTGTTCAAACCAAACCAATGTGGGGTTTAGGCTGTAAAATGAACGATAACTCAAATCTAAATCCAGACTGGAGTGTTGGAATCAAGCCGTGTTGGCAAATATACCTGCTAATACAATGTTCATGCAGTGCAGCTCCATATATCAATAGATAAACCTGAATTCGCTGGTAAGACTATTGATGCAGTATAATGAGCACTGGATTGCACTCAGCAATATGGCATGGAACTTATTCTGAGTATGATCTGTTGCAGACAGTCCATGGAGGGACAAAGGCTTGAGCCCAGTCCTGGCCGAGTATGGTGAGGTGATATTAGATAGAGGGGAGGAAGGGGGGCACGATAACCATATGGTAATATACTTGCTTACCCATCCATAACATCCATCCCGTGACACCAGAGTCTCTTTTAAGCCGTTGCTTGTGGATATATAGTGATGTCCTTGAGCTCTGTAGCTCTCGCTGTGCTGCTGCTCAGAAAGGTGATCCTTCCGGCTTGAAGGAGGCTGCTGCGTAGAGTACGTCCTTCCGTGGAGTCGCGTGCAGCTCCTGTGATCAGCTGGCTCTGTTTCAATGCATCAGCACTGACCGTATAACTGGAGCCATCGCGCCGTAAGATCTGAGGATACACAAGATTTGTCACGGATCACAGGGTGCGCCTGTCCACCGACTCGGTTGATCGACTGACTTTCATCAAGATGAACCAGTCTTGGATCACCACCAGCTACCACACACCAGATGCTGATATAACAGACTAATTGATTTTAATGGTGTTCATTAACACCTTTTAATGGTGTTCATTGCGAGGAGAGGAGAGGAGCGAGTGGGGTTTTGTCAACAACCCAAAATTACGACGTTGTAATTTTGGGTTGTTGACAAAACCCCACTCGCTCCTCTCCTCTCCTCGCAATGAACACCATTGAATGAATTCACTGCCAGCTAACAGAGGATAAGACAAGGACAGTCAGATCTTGCCCCCAGTGGCCTAAACCTGCTATTACACAGGCTTGTGTATCCTCAGATCTTACGGCGCGACGGCTCCAGTTATACGGTCAGTGCTGATGCATTGAAACAGAGCCAGCTGATCACAGGAGCTGCACGCGACTCCACGGAAGGACGTACTCTACGCAGCAGCCTCCTTCAAGCCGGAAGGATCACCTTTCTGAGCAGCAGCACAGCGAGAGCTACAGAGCTCAAGGACATCACTATATATCCACGAGCAACGGCTTAAAAGAGACTCTGGTGTCACGGGATGGATGTTATGGATGGGTAAGCAAGTATATTACCATATGGTTATCGTGCCCCTCTTCCTCCCCTCTATCTAATATCACCTCACCATACTCGGCCAGGACTGGGCTCAAGCCTTTGTCCCTCCATGGACTGTCTGCAACAGATCATACTCAGAATAAGTTCCATGCCATATTGCTGAGTGCAATCCAGTGCTCATTATACTGCATCAATAGTCTTACCAGCGAATTCAGGTTTATCTATTGATATATGGAGCTGCACTGCATGAACATTGTATTAGCAGGTATATTTGCCAACACGGCTTGATTCCAACACTCCAGTCTGGATTTAGATTTGAGTTATCGTTCATTTTACAGCCTAAACCCCACATTGGTTTGGTTTGAACAGTCCTTTCATTCAACAAATGCTGCAAGCTCCGGTTATTGACACAATGTCTACCCGGTCATTCAGAGTTCATTCTTAGTAAGGACATTTAGGAGAAGTAGAGCGGGCGGCTGATGTCCACCCAGGCCATCATTTTTACTTTTTCCAACAGTGCACTGTGTATGTGTGTTTTTTCATGTTTTTATTCTAATGTGCATATATTCAGGAGAAACCCTTTCCCCTACATGTGTATATCCATACTGTTAGGTTGAAATGTGATTATTTAGATAGCATTCGACCAATAAAGTCTTTTCTATTTTTCTATTACCAAATGTATTGTGGTTGATTCACCCTATAACCGTCTATTGGGTTGTCCCAATCTCCCGTCCCCCCCTCTCCCTTCTTGTTTCCACGTGCGTTTTGGTTAGGAGGATCCCGTTTTTACAGAAACGTATCTCTCGTTTGGTATTTTTTATAATTGGCTCCATGTGAATCAGGCATCCCTCCCTTCCTTGCTCACCAAAGTATGATCGGTTCCAGCAACCATCGCCAGCGTCTGATATACATGGTGCAGGAATACCTAGGGGCAAGGTCAGACTTGGACACCTTCCCCACCGAAAATCCTCTGGCTTACTGGGTCTTGAGGATGGATCACTGGCCAGAGCTTGCACAGTATGCAATTGAGCTACTGGCCTGTCCTGCATCCAGCGTTCTTTCAGAACGCACATTCAGTGCTGCTGGAGGATTTGTCACGGATCACAGGGTGCGCCTGTCCACCGACTCGGTTGATCGACTGACTTTCATCAAGATGAACCAGTCTTGGATCACCACCAGCTACCACACACCAGATGCTGATATAACAGACTAATTGATTTTAAAATGTCACATCCCTTCAAGACTGATGCTGATGCTGAGTGCCTGTGCTGTTATGTTGACTGGCTATCCTCCTCCTCCTCCTCAATGATACGATTAACGATGATAGCTTGGAAGATCATTTTGGTTTATGGGTGACGCCACCAGTGGCTAAGGCCCAATTTTTCAGCCCCTGTTTAACAGGGGCGTGTAATTAAAATTTTTGATGCAATACTTTGCAACAGGCCTCATTGCTGTGCTCCAAGTACAGTATCTGTGAGGGGTTGCAGTGTTGTGCCACCAGTGCCTAAGGCCCAATTTTTCAGCCCCTGTTCAACAGGGGCATGCAATTATAATTATTGATCTAATAATTCACAGCAGGGAGCATTGCTGCGCCCACCAAGAGTAACTGTCAGGCCTTACAGTGTTGTGGCACCAGCACCACCATCACCACCACCACCACCACCACCACCAAAGGCCCAATTTTTCAGCCCCTGTTCAACAGGGGCATGCAATTATAATTATTGATCTAATAATTCACAGCAGGGAGCATTGCTGCGCCCACCAAGAGTAACTGTCAGGCCTTACAGTGTTGTGGCACCAGCACCACCATCACCACCACCACCACCACCAAAGGCCCAATTTTTCAGCCCCTGTTCAACAGGGGCATGCAATTATAATTATTGATCTAATAATTCACAGCAGGGAGCATTGCTGCGCCCACCAAGAGTAACTGTCAGGCCTTACAGTGTTGTGGCACCAGCACCACCATCACCACCACCACCACCACCACCAAAGGCCCAATTTTTCAGCCCCTGTTCAACAGGGGCATGCAATTATAATTATTGATCTAATAATTCACAGCAGGGACCATTGCTGCGCCCACCAAGAGTAACTGTCAGGCCTTACAGTGTTGGGGCACCAGCACCACCATCAAAGGGCCAATTTTTACTACCACTGATCAACAATTATATGTTATTACAATTCCTGATATTATACTTGACAGAAGGGCGTTCCAGCACCCACCAAGAATAACTGTGAGTGCTTTCAGTGTTGTGCCAACACCAACACCTAAGGGGCCAATTTCTGCAGAGTATATACGGAAGATCCCTACTTTCAAACATCCAACTTACAAACTACTACTACTTGCAAACGGAAGAAGACAACAGGAAGTGAGAGGAAATCTACCCCTTGGAAGGAAAATTCTCTCCAGTAAAAATTAATATGGGAGAAAGGTGTCTCCTCTCTACTGATGCTTTATCACCAATCCTTGTTTCAATAAAAACACCACATTTCAAAAACAGTTGTCATTGGGACGCAAAGTGAGGTGAAATGTTCTGAACAGGGGCACAGACAGCAAAAAAAATGTGACAGGGGTGATAACCGTTCCCTATGTTTTACAAAAAAATAAAAAAAAGGAATTTGCCATGGAGCTCCACTTAAACAATGCAGCTGTTCAAAATTATAAACAGATTCTACATAAGAACAAACCTACAGTCCCTGTCTTGTATGCACCGCCTGTATACGGCTGTTCAGAGTATATAGGTCCTTTTTTATTTTGTGTGCGGGGTTCCCCTTAATATCCATACAAGACCCAAAGGGGCTGGTAATGGGCTGGGGTAGGGGGGGGGGGGGTTGATGGGGTAGCTATGCCATTTTTCCTAAAGATTTTCATCCATATTACCGGGACCAGACATTGCATTAAAGCCGCAAGCAGTTTTAAATGACTTTTTTCCCTTTAGAAATGTTATTTTGTGCAGGGACAGTTCTAAACACGGGAAACACGTGGCACTTCACAGGCATACTTTAGACACCCCCCAGGTACAATATTTAAAGGAATATTTGACTTTTTTTTTCACTTTATGCATCATTAAAATGACTGCTCCCGGAAAACGTCCGTTTTTAAAACTTCTTTTTGCATTGATACATGTCCCCTGGTGCAGAAGCCGGGTTCCCAAACTCTGTTTCGGACAATAACATGGATAATAGTCGTTATAATTAGCACTTTAGAATCCGAACGTTCGCATCCATTGTATTTAATAGGGTTCTAATGTTCGCGCGAACTTTCGGTCCGTTCGCGGGTTCTGGTGCGAACCGAACCCGGGGGTGTTCGGCTCATCACTAATGATGATAGCTTGGAAGAACATTTTTGTTTCTGGGTGCCGCCACCAGTGGCTAAGGCCCAATTTTTCAGCCCCTGTTTAACAGGGGCGTGTTATTACAATTTTTTATGCAATGCTTTGCAGCAGGGCTCATTCCTGCACTCCAACTAGAGTATCTGGGAGTGGTTGCAGTGTCGTGGCACCAGCACCAGTGGCTAAGGCCCAATTTTTCAGCCCCTGTTTAACAGGGGCGTGTAATTACAATTTTTGATGCAATACTTTGCAACAGGGCTCATTGCTGTGCTCCAAGTACAGTATCTGTGAGGGGTTGCAGTGTTGTGGCACCAGTGCCTAAGGCCCAATTTTTATGCCCCTGTTTAACAGGGGCATGTAATTACAATTTTTTATGCAATGCTTTGCAGCAGGGCTCATTCCTGCACTCCAACTAGAGTATCTGGGAGAGGTTGCAGTGTCGTGGCACCAGCACCAGTGGCTAAGGCCCAATTTTCAGCCCCTGTTTAACAGGGGCGTGTAATTACAATTTTTGATGCAATACTTTGCAACAGGGCTCATTGCTGTGCTCCAAGTACAGTATCTGTGAGGGGTTGCAGTGTTGTGGCACCAGTGCCTAAGGCCCAATTTTTCTGCCCCTGTTTAACAGGGGCATGTAATTACAATTCTTGATCTAATAATTCACAGCAGGGCCCATTCATGCGCCCACCAAGAGTAACTGTGAGGGCTCACAGTGTTGTGGCAACACCAACATGTAAGGGGCAAATTTCAGCTGAGTATATACGGCAGGCCCCTACTTTCAAACATCCAACTTACAAACGACTCCTCCTTGCAAACGGAAGGATACAACAGGAAGTGAGAGGAAATCTACCCCTAGGAAGGCAAATTCTCTCCTGTAAGAGTTAATATGGGAAAAAAAGTGTCTCCTCTCCACTGATGCTTTATCACCAATTCTTGTTTCAATAAAAAACCCAAATTTTCCAAAAACATTTGTCATTAGGACGGAAAGTGAGGTGAACTGTTCTGAACAGGTGCACACTGCACAGACAGCAAAACAAATGTTACAGGGGTGATAACCCTTCCCTATGTTTTCCAAAAAGCTTAAAAATAGATTTTTTAGCTGGAGCTACACTTAAACAATGTACCTGTTCAAAATTACAAACAGATTCTACATAAGAACAAACCTACAGTGCCTGTCTTGTATGCACCACCTGTATACGGCTGTTCAGAGTATATAGGGCCTTTTTTATTTTGTGTGCAGGGTTCCCCTTAATATCCATACAAGACCCAAAGGGGCTGGTAATGGGCTGGGGTAAAGGGGGGGGGGTGGTGATGGGGTAGCTATGCCATTTTTCTTAAAGATTTTGATCCATATTACCGGGACCAGACATTACATTAAAGCCGCAAGCAGTTTTAAATGGCTTTTTTTCCTTTAGAAATGTAATTTTGTGCAGGGACAGTACTAAACACGGGAAACATGTGGCCCTTCACAGGCATACTTTAGACACCCCCCAGGTACGATATTTAAAGGAATATTTGACTTTTTTTTTTCACTTTATGCATCATTAAAATGACGGCTCCAGAAAAACTGCCGTTTTTAAAACTTCTTTTTGCATTGATACATGTCCCCTGGTGCAGAACCCGGGTTCCCAAACCCTTTTTAGGACAATAACATGCATAATAGTCGTTATAATTAGCACTTTCGATTTTGTATTTAATAGGGTTCTAAAGTTCGTGCGAACTTTCGGTCCGTTCGCGGGTTCTGGTGCGAACCGAACCCGGGGGTGTTCGGCTCATCACTACTCGCTACTCAAGTAGGTGAGAGGAAGGGTTTGCACCCCCAAAACACGTCCATTGATCCCCCATGATGGCAGATAGCACATGTTGACTTTAGCCATGGGATGAGGATGAAAATACCCATTTTGCCACACAAACTGTGTGCATCCTCAAATTTGGGATGGTTCAGGGGTGACATCACCCCATCTCATGTTTATCTTTAAGGTTGAACTTTGTAAGTTCCATTGTTTTTCCATGTTTTCTTTTTTGACCCATGCATGTTTCTGCATACCAAAAATAAAGAAAAAAATATATATAATAAAATAAAGACAAATACACTTGGCACTACTACAAAAATTGTACTATGAGAACCTGGGAGACACATAATAAAACAAAAAAATAATAATGACAAAACAAAAAGTTTTTAAAATATATAATTTGTTTTATTTTATAAAAAGGTTCATATATGGTCTGGCTTAGCGATGGCCCCCCTACCCGTGAAGTACTCAACGTATTTATCACATACTTCACGGGCGCTTTGGGGGGCCAAGCCAGTAAGGCCACTGTCCAGGCCTGTCAATAGGTTGGTTTCCGTTACACCGGCATCAGGCCCAACAGTGGAAAGATAAGTACTTGAGTATGTGCGCATAAAATTATGCAGCAGCAGTACACTATGTGATTTAGCTTATATTCCGCCATGTGTATGGCTGTCAGCAACAGGCGGAACTGGCTGGCCATTATCCCGAAGGCATTCTCAACAACCCTCCGGGCTCTGGCCAGCCGGTAATTAAAAACACTCCTCTCCGGGGTGAGGGTCCTTTGGGGAAACGGCTGCATCAGGTGGGGTCCCAGGCCAAAGGCTTCATCCGTTAGAAACACAAAAGGAATTCCCCCATATTGTCCGCATCAGGTGGCAGTGCCAGGCCCCCAGACTGCAGATGGTGGGCAAACTCCATCTGGGCGAAGACTCCGCCATCGGACATCCGGCCGTTCTTCCCCACGTCCACATATAAGAACTCATAGCATGCCGACACCACCGCCATCAACACAATACTATTGAAACCTTTATAATTAAAATAGTACGACCCCAAACAGGGTGGCGGCACTATGCGGACGTGTTTCCCATCAATTGCCCCTCCGCAGTTGGGGAAGTCCCACCGATCGGCAAATTGGGAGGCCACAGTCTGCCATTCCTGTGGTGATGAAGGAAACTGTGGAGTCAAACAAAAAGAATAAATTAGTACTTTTGCACATTACATTGCAAGCAGATTACACAAATACATTCTTGGCCAACGTCAGTAAAACATTTATTTGAAGGAGTCTTTAAAAACAAAAATAGAAGGACCACTTATCAGATGACTCACCCCCTCTGATGGACCATTGGAAAAAATTTAAGGGGGGGGGAGGGGGTTAAAGCTGATTTTGTGGCCCACCAAAAAAGCCTCTACCACTCTGCTGCACTTGAATGTGCAATAAAAAATCTGGACACATTTTAGGGGGGAAGGGGTTCAAAACTACAATCAAGCTGACAAAAAACATTGTTAATAACAGACTAGTCTAGGTGTGTTTGTGCCCAGGATAGCACGCTGGAGAGGTTAGTGAAATGAAAAATGCATGTAGGCCAAAAAATGAGCATTTAAAAGTAACAACATGCATGGGGGAAAGGGGACATTCCCAGCATATTACAATCATGGTAATTAGGTAAGGATGAAAGAAATACAATACATTAGCAAAAATACAAAACATAGAATGTGATGTTAAAGGAGAAAACTTACCTTCATATAGTCCTTCTGCATGACTTGCATGATAGCAGAACACCTTTCAGGGATAATGATCCCAAGAGCCTGGGGGGAGATGCCTGTCGAGAACTTGAGGTCCTGCAAGCTTCTCCCTGTCGCCAGGTATCTCAATGTGGCAATAAGCCTCTGCTCGGCAGTGATGGCCTGGCGCATCACAGTGTCCTGCCTCGTAATATAGGGGGACAGCAAATCCAACAGATGGTGAAAAACCGGGTCCGTCATCCGGAGATAATTCCTGAAATCATCAGGATTATTCTCCTGGATTTCCCGCAGCAGGGGCATATGAGAGAATTGGTCCCGCTGGAGCAACCAATTCTTGGTCCATGAACTCCTCCTCGCCCTGTTCATGGACAGCTCAGGTTACAGTATTAACCGCAACACCAAACCCATACGCAGCACGAGCTCTACGACGAGAACGTACTTGCAACATGGCTTTAAACCAGTCGGCTGGTCAGAACGAACTTAAACAGAATGCACCGAGGAACAGCAAGGCCTGTGAAGAACGACCTGAAAAACAGTAACGAGCGGCCAAGAAGGCACTGCAAAACAGAACCGACCTAACTTTACGCACTGAAAGACAAATACGAACCCACAAGCACAAACTGAAACGCAGGAAACGCGCAAATCGGCTCTAACCAAACTTTTACTAACACGCAGTAACACGAAATCAGCAAAAGCAGCCCAAAGGGTGGCGCCATTGGATTTGAACTTCCTCTTTATAGTGCCGTCGTACGTCACAGCGTTTGGAACGGTCGGTTTTTGACTGATGGTGTGTAGGCAAGACTGATGGAAGTCAGCTTCATCGGTTTTCCGATGGAAAAATCCATCGGTTTAAAAACCATAGGAAATCTGATCGTGTGTACAGGGCTTAAAGTGGTTGTAAACCCCGCTTTTTTTTTTTTTTAAACAACCTGCAAAACAAAGACATAATGAGCTAGTATGCATAGCATACTATGAGAGGTGTGTACCGCTCCACGCTGTTGAACTCCAAAGGTAGCTCCCGCCCTGATACTAAAACAGATGCTGGCTCTGCACTGATGCATGGAAAAGGAAAGAGCTCTGGACTGCCGCACTCTGTATGAACGATTTATTTTCAAAATTAAAATCCAAAATTAATCCATAAGTTCAAAAATTCCAAAAACAAACAAAAACAGAAAACTGACATGCAGGGGTGGAAAGCTGACGCGTTTCACATCTAGGATAGATGCTTACTCATAGCTCAGCTCAGCTATGAGTAAGCATCTATCCTAGATGTGAAACGCGTCAGATTTCCACCCCTGCATGTCAGTTTTCTGTTTTTGTTTGTTTTTGGACTTTTTGAACTTATGGATTAATTTGGGATTTAAATTTTGAAAATAAATCGTTCATACAGAGTGCGGCAGTCCAGGGCTCTTTCCTTTTCCATGCATAGCATACTAGCTCATTATGAATCACTTACCTGAGATCGAAGCCCCTGCAGCGGTGCTCGGACACCTCCGTCACCGGTGCGATTTTGCTCCCCTCTGCCTTCCGTGTATCGCCGCACCGGCACTGCTATTGGCCCAGGAGCGGCGATGACGTCACACGCATGCGCGCTCAGCCAGCTAACTCCATTTAGAAATCCGGCTACTAAGCCGGCCCGTTAGTGCGCATGCGCGTGACGTCAGTGGCGCCGGTTTTAAATGCAAATATCTACTTAACCGTGTAGGTTAAGGAGATATTTCATGCACCTACAGGTACGCCTTAATCTAGGCTTACCTGTAGGTGCATGTTGTCAAAGTGGGTTTACAACCACTTTAAGTATTTTCCTTTTATATAGCACAAGAGATACAACAGGAAATGACTGTTCTTTTACATTTTTGCTATGACCTACCTACCCAGAATGCCAGATGACCTACCCCCACTATATAACTATATAACTATGTTGTCTTCCTGAGCTTTGTAAATGGTTTCCCTTAGTACCTGGTTGTTAGTGTTTAAGAAGTTGAACTTGTCCTGGATAGCTGACGATGGAGAGACTGGTACCAGCAAAAAAGAGGGATGAAAACCAAAATTTAAAAATAAGGGTGACTGACCCGTGGCAGAATGGGTAGAGTTGTTGAATGCTAATCCTGCTAATGGCAACAGCGAATCCCAATCCTCCTGAGTAAATGAAGAAAAGCAGCGTAAATACTTTTCCAAAGTCTGATTAGTTTGTTCAGTCTGCCAATTGGTCTGTGGACGGTTGGCTGAGGAAAAGTTTGGCTTGATACCCAGTTTCTTCACATAATGATTTCCAGAATCTTGACGTGAACTGTACTTCCTCGATCCGAAACGATGTAACTGGGAATTCCACGTAGCCTTCAAATTTCTTTTTACAAAAATCCTGGCTTTCTCTGCTGCTGATGTGTTCTCTTTCATAGGAATGAAATGTGCCATCTTGAAAAGATGATCAACCACCAAAAAAATGGAAGAGAACCTCTCAGAAAGGGGAAGCTTGACAATGAAGTCCATAGCAATCTTATCCCAAGGTTTCTCAGGAATGGGAAGCAGTTTTAGCAATCTCCAGGCCTTGTTCTTACTGCTTTTGTTCTTAAAGCGGTTGTAAAGTCATTTTTGTACTTTTACCTACAGGTAAGCCTATAATAAGGCTTACCTGTAGGTAAAGAAAATATCTTTATGGTTTAGGAGATATTCCCCTCGCAATGCGCCGCTGACAGCAGCAGCACATGCGCACAGGGGATTCCCGGGCTGAAGGCTCGGCAGACGCCGGACCTCGCCGGAACGAAGTCTCCCGCGCGCATGCGCGGGGGTGAGACATCGCGGCTCCAGCCACTCACAGCGCTGGAGCCGCGATACCCAGAAGACATGCCGAGGCAACATGTCATCTCCCTCGGCGTGGACCAGGTGAGTTAACGATGCCTCGTTCTAAGGTAAGTATTTCATAATGAGCTAGTATGCGGTGCATACTAGCTCATTATGCCTTTACCTTGCAGGTGACTAGAAAAAAAAGTGGGTGACTTTACAACCGCTTTAAAGCGTAGTTCCGCAGAAAATAATATTTTTTTTAAGTGAGCAGCTACAAGTACTGCAGCTGCTGACATTTAATATTAGGACACTTACCTGTCCAGGGCGCCCGCGATGTCCTCATCCGAAGCCGATCTGTCCCTCGGCTCCCAGGTGCAGGCACCGGCATCTTCAGGAAGGGAATCAGGAAGTGAAACCTTGAGCATACACACTGTCACACCAAATTCCATCCGTCAAGAAGGTGTTATGATGCTGGAGAAATCCTTAATAAATTTCCTATAAAAATTTGCAAAAATCGTTGTATTCCTTTTTTATTGGTTGGAGGTGGCCAAGACAGTATAGCTGAAACCTTTTGAGGGTCCATTGCCATACCCCCAGTTGATATCACTAGACCCAGAAAATGAATGGTCTGATGCTCAAATTTGCATTTCTCTGCCTTTGTGTATAGTCCATTTTGCTTCAGTCTATAGAGAACCTGCTTCACATGGATGCAAAGGCGGCTCTCTAATTAGGCTAATTAGGTGACTGCCTTAGGCCTTGCAAATCGCAGGGGCCCCGTGTGGCCGCCTAATTTGCCTGTACCTCACCCTTTCCTGGCAAATCAAACTCATGGAATGCACGCAGCCATAGCTTGTGCGGGCTATTTTCGTTCCCGCCCGCCGCCCGCAAGCTCCACTTTTTACTGCAGAGCGCCGAGTCAGCCGGCATCTCTCCCCGCAGTCCCCGGCTGCCTGACACACACACACACAAAAACATTGCAGAGTGCCGTGGAGAGAACTGAGCCCGCCCCCTCCTTCTCCTGCTGTGTGATGTTTCCTGTGTACACAGAGGAGGAGGGGGAGGCTCACCATGGTGCCGAGACAAAGCTGCTTGTATGAAACTGCTTGAACTAATGCAAAGTAAGTTTTCCGGAGGAGGGGGAGAACAAGCCTACAGTTCACTTTGAGTGATTTAGGGGGAGAGGATATGTTTTAGGGGGAACTTTAGGTCTTGTTCTACAAGGGGGCTTGTATATGAAATCCACCCCCCTTAGCACATATCCTCTCCCTCCCCCACCTCAAATTAAAGAGATGCTGTCTGCCACAGAGGGGGTGGCCCTTGGCAACCCACAAATGATGTGCACAATTGCTCCAGGTGCCCAAACTAGTGCCCCCCTTCCAGGCAAGTTAGTGCAGCAAAGTGAAAAACACAGGAACACGCTGTGCATTCTGTGATGTAAATAAAATTCACTGAATCCTAAACTGCTAAATTTGATTCATATCAACAGTGTGATTCGTCCTATGGACGGGATCCGCTTCGTTTGACCAAATATAGTGCTAAGAAAAGGCAAGAAATATTGGAGCGCAGAGGTGCTCCAATAAGGGAGAACGGTCAATGAAGTGAATCAACTTCACCTGATGTGTTAAACAGAAAAAACACATATACACAATAAATAATATATATATATATATATATATATATATATATATATATATAAGCAGCGCTAATTAAGTGCAAGCTGTGGGGGAGGGGAAACAGTTTCAGACAGGAGTGAATCTTAAGGTAAAAAACACACAGTATCTCATGGATAAGTCTGTAATAGGAGGTGATGAGAAAAAGCAATCTTCTTAATAGAGCCGCAATGCTCTCATTCTGCCACCAACACCACCACTCGTGAAGAGAGGAAAACTGGGGGGCCGTGAGACCTCCCCTATGATAGAACTCTTACCAGACGGCGCTGGATCAAAGGCAAAAACAAAGTGGCTACAGATCTCCTCCTCTCTCAGATAGCGGATATCATCAGACGGGATGCTCACATGTGTGTAAGAAAGAAGATCCACAATAGTGTAACTCCACAAAAACACAAGTTTATTGGTCCCCAATAACTCCCATAAAAACCGCACTTACAATATATAAAAAATCATAATACATTACTCGATCATGGACGTTGCTGGAACCGCGAGATGTCAGAGCTGTGTCTCCATCCTAACTACCCGGCTCCGTTCAGCTGACGTACGTGTGCGACGACCAGCGTCGTGACGTCACTATGATATGCAGTCACTGTATCTAACCCAGACGCGTTTCGTCAGTAATAGACATCATCTGTGGGTGTGGACAAGTGACTAGGTATGCCATATTATATGGACTGATATGCTAGCTGATTGGTTGAACTTAGGGAGATGACACAACCAGACAACCGCGCTGACATCTCGTCCATTGATTCGTCACCGCATAGCATAACATAGCATAGGATAACAACACTTACTAATACATATATTGTCTCCTATCGGAAAACAACAGGAATAATATCCTCATGTGCAAAATAGTAACCACTATTCATAACTTACTAAAAAGGTAATCTGCATATTAAAACTTTATAAAACCGCTGTATTAATGAGAAATTATAATAAAGTGCATAGTGAATGAATGACTGGGTATAACTAAACCTTACATAAATCATAATCATAATAAAATGTAAACGCTAAAAGGCAAAGTTCTATATACAATCAATGTGTATATACTAAACATGATTAATAGTATTATGGGCACCAGAACCTTGATGGAACCCAAATAATATGATTAATACCATAATAAAGGAGTACTAGACAGATAAAAAAATACTTATTAACATATGCATTCCTTTTCAAACATAATAATGCTAATAATTAAACTCCATAAAAGAACATTATTCATAACAGAGATATGGACAGTAGAGCTACTAGTAGTCACTTATGAAACAGTTCACATCCAGCTCTATATTCATTCCTTTAGGTGTGAGTGTATCCATGAGAAATATCCAGCGTGTTTCTCTTTTGGATATCTCTCGCACCAAGTTCGAACCTCTCCAGTTCGGGTGTATACAATCTACGCCCCAAAATTTCAGAACGGAGGGATCTTGACTATGGTGTTCTTTAAAATGTAAGGATACACTATGATATTTATATCCAATCTCTATATTGTGTATATGTTCAGAGATACAAATCTTCAATTTCCTTTTGGTTCGGCCCACATACATCAAGTTGCATGGGCATTGCAGAACGTATATAACGTGGGTGGTATTACACGTTATAAACTCTGAAATCTTACAGGGCCTGTCATTCCCTGAAGAAACAAAATCTGTTAGTCCCCTAATATGATTGTTCACTGTTAGACATGAACTGCATTTACGGCATGAATAGAACCCGTTAAATTGCCAGCAAATACTTCTTCTAATAGGGGGATCCAATACTTTATGTACAATTTTATTACCAAAGTTAGGAGCTTTGCGATAAATGAAAGGTGGTTGCACTGGTAGTACACTCTGTAAGGTTCTATCCAAACATAGAACATGCCAATGCTTTCTGAATATTTTTTCGACTTCCTTATACTGAGTATGGAAGTTCGATATGAAACCCCATTCTTGTCTCGGGTTAGTAATACGCTCCCTATTGACAAAAAGCTCATCTCTTGGCATATTTGCAAGATCTTCTACAATCTTATCCAAGACTCGCTCATCATATCCTTTCTGGGTGAATCTTTCTTTTAAAACCCTAGAATATGTAATTAAATCATCCTTCGTAGTACAATTCCGTTTAACCCTCATAAGTTGACCCTTAGGGATGTTATTAAGCCAGTTGGGATGATGGCCACTCATTAAGGGCAAATAACTATTCCTATCAGTTGGTTTAAAGTAAATAGTTGTAGAGAGGGTAGTGCCATGCAATCTTACATCAACATCCAGAAAGTGTATGTGTTCATTGCTGAACTCGTAATCTAGTCTGATGTTGTTTTTGTTATCATTCAGTTCTTTCAAAAAAGTATGTAATGACAACTCGTCTCCTTCCCAAATGAAGAACAGATCGTCGATGTACCTCCTGTAAAACAGGAGGCCATCTTTCCTACTGGCAAACACGGACTTATCCTCCCACTCACCCATGAACAAATTTGCGATACTGGGCGCGAATCTCGCGCCCATCGCAACTCCTCTCTTTTTGGAGTAATATTTATGGTTATACCAAAAATAGTTGTGGGCCAAGCAGAAGTCCAATGCTTGGCCCAAAAAAAACTTTTTGTTCAAAGGGAATATCCTCACGCTGACTCAATGCCCAATTTAATGCCAACAGGGCGTCATCATGTTGTATAATAGTATACAATGACGATACATCCGCGGTCACCAAAAAAATACGGGTTTTACCAGTTAAATCAATATCATTGATGAGTTGTAGAAAGCTCTTAGTATCCTTTAAATAGGCCCTAGTGTTGAACACACTGGCCTGAAGAAAGGTATCTAAATATTGACCTAATCTCACCGTAACCGACCCTATGCTGTTCACAATAGGTCTGGCGGGTGGCTTTGTAGAGTCCTTATGCACTTTAGGGAGAGTATATATAGTAGGCACTCTGCAAAAACTAGGTGACAGATATTTATGTTCTTTCTTATTTAGAACTCTCTTAGCTCTACCCATATCTACTATTTTTTTGTAGGTCAGCATGATATGCATGAGTAGGATTATTGTTTAACTTAACATAAGTGGTATCATCGGATAACATGTTGGAAAGTTGGGTATCATAGTAGGATTTATCCAGTATGACTACCCCTCCCCCTTTATCCGCTGGGCGTATTACGATATTTTTCCTATCACGTAATTGCTTAATGCCCTCCTGAATATGTGGGGGATTACAATTTTTCTTCACTATGACCTTGTCCAAATCTTTCAGGACTAGGCTTTTAAATACATCAACATGTTGATTTGCCGAATTCGGCGGGTTAAACAGTGACCTATTTTTCAAGGCACTGTCTACTCCTATAATGTTGGTATTACTTGGATGGTTACCACTTGGACCACTGTTAAGAAAATATTTTTTAATATTTAATTTTCTAATGTACTTATGGATGTCCATATACGTATCAAATTTGTTCAAAGATTTCTTGGGGGCACATTTCAAACCTAAATTCAATATATTGAGTTCCTTATGTGAAAAAGAGACTAAGCTGAGGTTGTATATTCCTACTGTTCCATCCTTCTTTTTTTGCTGTTTGTATTGGATCCTGCTCCCTGCCCTGCATCCTCTCCGTCTCTTCTGGGTGGGACCGGTGGATGTGGGTACTGGTTCCATTCTTGTGGGGGTCTCCACCATCCTTGCTGGTTGTAAGGCGGATAATAATTCACAGGGGGCTTCCCCCTGTTGGACTGGTTGCCCCTGTGACCCCTGGTTCCTCTCTTGCCCCTCCCTAAAAAAGACTGTCGTGGGGATCCTTCATTAATCCGTTCATCATTATATTGAAGAGGCTCAAATCTATTATTAGTGGGCAATGGGTACTGATAATCACTGTGGGAAACACCTGCTCCATTATTTTGACCACCTCTAGAATTAGAGCGGTTTTGTCCACCTCTGCCCCTCCCTCCTCTACTCCTATCATTATAGGGGTGAGGAGGTGGGTTTGATGTAGGGATACAGGGGTTCTATTCATGCCGTAAATGCAGTTCATGTCTAACAGTGAACAATCATATTAGGGGACTAACAGATTTTGTTTCTTCAGGGAATGACAGGCCCTGTAAGATTTCAGAGTTTATAACGTGTAATACCACCCACGTTATATACGTTCTGCAATGCCCATGCAACTTGATGTATGTGGGCCGAACCAAAAGGAAATTGAAGATTCATATCTCTGAACATATACACAATATAGAGATTGGATATAAATATCATAGTGTATCCTTACATTTTAAAGAACACCATAGTCAAGATCTCTCCGTTCTGAAATTTTGGGGCGTAGATTGTATACACCCGAACTGGAGAGGTTCGAACTTGGTGCGAGAGATATCCAAAAGAGAAACACGCTGGATATTTCTCATGGATACACTCACACCTAAAGGAATGAATATAGAGCTGGATGTGAACTGTTTCATAAGTGACTACTAGTAGCTCTACTGTCCATATCTCTGTTATGAATAATGTTCTTTTATGGAGTTTAATTATTAGCATTATTATGTTTGAAAAGGAATGCATATGTTAATAAGTATTTTTTTATCTGTCTAGTACTCCTTTATTATGGTATTAATCATATTATTTGGGTTCCATCTAGGTTCTGGTGCCCATAATACTATTAATCATGTTTAGTATATACACATTGATTGTATATAGAACTTTGCCTTTTAGCGTTTACATTTTATTATGATTATGATTTATGTAAGGTTTAGTTATACCCAGTCATTCATTCACTATGCACTTTATTATAATTTCTTTCTTCAGGCCAGTGTGTTCAACACTAGGGCCTATTTAAAGGATACTAAGAGCTTTCTACAACTCATCAATGATATTGATTTAACTGGTAAAACCCGTATTTTTTTGGTGACCGCGGATGTATCGTCATTGTATACTATTATACAACATGATGACGCCCTGTTGGCATTAAATTGGGCATTGAGTCAGCGTGAGGATATTCCCTTTGAACAAAAAGTTTTTTTGGGCCAAGCATTGGACTTCTGCTTGGCCCACAACTATTTTTGGTATAACCATGAATATTACTCCAAAAAGAGAGGAGTTGCGATGGGCGCGAGATTCGCGCCCAGTATCGCAAATTTGTTCATGGGTGAGTGGGAGGATAAGTCCGTGTTTGCCAGTAGGAAAGATGGCCTCCTGTTTTACAGGAGGTACATCGACGATCTGTTCTTCATTTGGGAAGGAGACGAGTTGTCATTACATACTTTTTTGAAAGAACTGAATGATAACAAAAACAACATCAGACTAGATTACGAGTTCAGCAATGAACACATACACTTTCTGGATGTTGATGTAAGATTGCATGGCACTACCCTCTCTACAACTATTTACTTTAAACCAACTGATAGGAATAGTTATTTGCCCTTGATGAGTGGCCATCATCCCAACTGGCTTAATAACATCCCTAAGGGTCAACTTATGAGGGTTAAACGGAATTGTACTACGAAGGATGATTTCATTACATATTCTAGGGTTATAAAAGAAAGATTCACCCAGGAAGGATATGATGAGCGAGTCTTGGATAAGATTGTAGAAGATCTTGCAAATATGCCAAGAGATGAGCTTTTTGTCAATAGGGAGCGTATTACTAACCCGAGACAAGAATGGGGTTTCATATCGAACTTCCATACTCAGTATAAGGAAGTCGAAAAAATATTCAGAAAGCATTGGCATGTTCTATGTTTGGATAGAACCTTACAGAGTGTACTACCAGTGCAACCACCTTTCATTTATCGCAAAGCTCCTAACTTTGGTGATAAAATTGTACATAAAGTATTGGATCCCCCTATTAGAAGAAGTATTTGCTGGCAATTTAACGGGTTCTATTCATGCCGTAAATGCAGTTCATGTCTAACAGTGAACAATCATATTAGGGGACTAACAGATTTTGTTTCTTCAGGGAATGACAGGCCCTGTAAGATTTCAGAGTTTATAACGTGTAATACCACCCACGTTATATACGTTCTGCAATGCCCATGCAACTTGATGTATGTGGGCCGAACCAAAAGGAAATTGAAGATTCATATCTCTGAACATATACACAATATAGAGATTGGATATAAATATCATAGTGTATCCTTACATTTTAAAGAACACCATAGTCAAGATCACTCCGTTCTGAAATTTTGGGGCGTAGATTGTATACACCCGAACTGGAGAGGTTCGAACTTGGTGCGAGAGATATCCAAAAGAGAAACACGCTGGATATTTCTCATGGATACACTCACACCTAAAGGAATGAATATAGAGCTGGATGTGAACTGTTTCATAAGTGACTACTAGTAGCTCTACTGTCCATATCTCTGTTATGAATAATGTTCTTTTATGGAGTTTAATTATTAGCATTATTATGTTTGAAAAGGAATGCATATGTTAATAAGTATTTTTTTATCTGTCTAGTACTCCTTTATTATGGTATTAATCATATTATTTGGGTTCCATCTAGGTTCTGGTGCCCATAATACTATTAATCATGTTTAGTATATACACATTGATTGTATATAGAACTTTGCCTTTTAGCGTTTACATTTTATTATGATTATGATTTATGTAAGGTTTAGTTATACCCAGTCATTCATTCACTATGCACTTTATTATAATTTCTTATTAATACAGCGGTTTTATAAAGATTTAATATGCAGATTACCTTTTTAGTAAGTTATGAATAGTGGTTACTATTTTGCACATGAGGATATTATTCCTGTTGTTTTCCGATAGGAGACAATATATGTATTAGTAAGTGTTGTTATCCTATGCTATGTTATGCTATGCGGTGACGAATCAATGGACGAGATGTCAGCGCGGTTGTCTGGTTGTGTCATCTCCCTAAGTTCAACCAATCAGCTAGCATATCAGTCCATATAATATGGCATACCTAGTCACTTGTCCACACCCACAGATGATGTCTATTACTGACGAAACGCGTCTGGGTTAGATACAGTGACTGCATATCATAGTGACGTCACGACGCTGGTCGTCGCACACGTACGTCAGCTGAACGGAGCAGGGAAGTTAGGATGGAGACACAGCTCTGACATCTCGCGGTTCCAGCAACGTCCATGATCGAGTAAT
The DNA here is from genome assembly GCA_029206835.1 of Rana muscosa. Lineage (NCBI taxonomy): Eukaryota > Metazoa > Chordata > Amphibia > Anura > Ranidae > Rana > Rana muscosa. The sequence continues at coordinate 450,004,853 of CM055120.1, read as the reverse complement.
GTATTATGATTTTTTATATATTGTAAGTGCGGTTTTTATGGGAGTTATTGGGGACCAATAAACTTGTGTTTTTGTGGAGTTACACTATTGTGGATCTTCTTTCTTACACACATGTGAGCATCCCGTCTGATGATATCCGCTATCTGAGAGAGGAGGAGATCTGTAGCCACTTTGTTTTTGCCTTTGATCCAGCGCCGTCTGGTAAGAGTTCTATCATAGGGGAGGTCTCACGGCTCCCCAGTTTTCCTCTCTTCACGAGTGGTGGTGTTGGTGGCAGAATGAGAGCATTGCGGCTCTATTAAGAAGATTGCTTTTTCTCATCACCTCTTATTACAGACTTATCCATGAGATACTGTGTGTGTTTTTACCTTAAGATTCACTCCTGTCTGAAACTGTTTCCCCTCCCCCACAGCTTGCACTTAATTAGCGCTGCTTATATATATATATATATATATATATATATATATATATATATTATTTATTGTGTATATGTGTTTTTTCTGTTTATTATTTTGCCTGTCTATGGACAGGAACTAGCAGCAGCTTTTTTCCTTCATTGGTAGTAGGAGGGAGGTGTTTTATAGCACAACCTCTTGCAAGTGTTTTTTTCTTTCACCGGATTTCTCTTTTTCCTCCTGGAGCGCTCGATTGGGAAGGTCTATACGTTTGTTTGCTTAATATATTTATAAGAGATTACAGAGCAGCTATGGAGGCAGTGAGTTTTTTGATGAATAGACAAATTGATCTTAATACATTGTTTAATATAGAGTCTAACCCACCAGTCCAAGATGATCATAGGTCCACCTTACTCTCTCTTGGTAATGCACTAGAGAAACAGGTGAGGACTTGGTGGGATATCAGTACAATGGAGCAATACTTGAAAGAAAAAATTATAGTCAGAAGTCTGAGATGGGAGGTCACTCCCCAAGACGGATTGGATGATATTGAGTCTATGAATGAATGGGTAGAGTTTTTTAATGGGGTGGGTATTAGGTTGCAGGAATTAGTTTTAAAGCGTAAACGTAAAAAAATGGCAAAGTTGGAACACTTAATTAATGAGTGTAACACAAAATTGGATCCTATCAAAAGTTCCCAGCAATGGATAGACTTTAATAGCAATATAAATAAAAAACTTGATAAAATTGATAAGGACACCCAAAAGAAAAAAGTGAAGAAATTTCACCGTGATATAGGAGATTTTAAAAGTGGGATTGTTTATATGTGGCAGAATAAAATATCTCCAATAGAGAATGTCACCACTTTACATCCAGTTAACACCACAGGGAGACAGGAGCAGGTGGAAACACAGAGTACCCCCTGTATCCCTACATCAAACCCACCTCCTCACCCCTATAATGATAGGAGTAGAGGAGGGAGGGGCAGAGGTGGACAAAACCGCTCTAATTCTAGAGGTGGTCAAAATAATGGAGCAGGTGTTTCCCACAGTGATTATCAGTACCCATTGCCCACTAATAATAGATTTGAGCCTCTTCAATATAATGATGAACGGATTAATGAAGGATCCCCACGACAGTCTTTTTTAGGGAGGGGCAAGAGAGGAACCAGGGGTCACAGGGGCAACCAGTCCAACAGGGGGAAGCCCCCTGTGAATTATTATCCGCCTTACAACCAGCAAGGATGGTGGAGACCCCCACAAGAATGGAACCAGTACCCACATCCACCGGTCCCACCCAGAAGAGACGGAGAGGATTCAGGGCAGGGAGCAGGATCCAATACAAACAGCAAAAAAAGAAGGATGGAACAGTAGGAATATACAACCTCAGCTTAGTCTCTTTTTCACATAAGGAACTCAATATATTGAATTTAGGTTTGAAATGTGCCCCCAAGAAATCTTTGAACAAATTTGATACGTATATGGACATCCATAAGTACATTAGAAAATTAAAAATTAAAAAATATTTTCTTAACAGTGGTCCAAGTGGTAACCATCCAAGTAATACCAACATTATAGGAGTAGACAGTGCCTTGAAAAATAGGTCACTGTTTAACCCGCCGAATTCGGCAAATCAACATGTTGATGTATTTAAAAGCCTAGTCCTGAAAGATTTGGACAAGGTCATAGTGAAGAAAAATTGTAATCCCCCACATATTCAGGAGGGCATTAAGCAATTACGTGATAGGAAAAATATCGTAATACGCCCAGCGGATAAAGGGGGAGGGGTAGTCATACTGGATAAATCCTACTATGACACCCAACTTTCCAACATGTTATCCGATGATACCACTTATGTTAAGTTAAACAATAATCCTACTCATGCATATCATGCTGACCTACAAAAATTAGTAGATATGGGTAGAGCTAAGAGAGTTCTAAATAAGAAAGAACATAAATATCTGTCACCTAGTTTTTGCAGAGTGCCTACTATATATACTCTCCCTAAAGTGCATAAGGACTCTACAAAGCCACCCGCCAGACCTATTATGAATAGCATAGGGTCGGTTACGGTGAGATTAGGTCAATATTTAGATACCTTTCTTCAGGCCAGTGTGTTCAACACTAGGGCCTATTTAAAGGATACTAAGAGCTTTCTACAACTCATCAATGATATTGATTTAACTGGTAAAACCCGTATTTTTTTGGTGACCGCGGATGTATCGTCATTGTATACTATTATACAACATGATGATGCCCTGTTGGCATTAAATTGGGCATTGAGTCAGCGTGAGGATATTCCCTTTGAACAAAAAGTTTTTTTGGGCCAAGCATTGGACTTTTGCTTGGCCCACAACTATTTTTGGTATAACCATGAATATTACTCCCAAAAGAGAGGAGTTGCGTTGGGCGCGAGATTCGCGCCCAGTATCGCAAATTTGTTCATGGGTGAGTGGGAGGATAAGTCCGTGTTTGCCAGTAGGAAAGATGGCCTCCTGTTTTACAGGAGGTACATCAACGATCTGTTCTTCATTTGGGAAGGAGACGAGTTGTCATTACATACTTTTTTGAAAGAACTGAATGATAACAAAAACAACATTAGACTAGATTACGAGTTCAGCAATGAACACATACACTTTCTGGATGTTGATGTAAGATTGCATGGCACTACCCTCTCTACAACTATTTACTTTAAACCAACTGATAGGAATAGTTATTTGCCCTTGATGAGTGGCCATCATCCCAACTGGCTTAATAACATCCCTAAGGGTCAACTTATGAGGGTTAAACGGAATTGTACTACGAAGGATGATTTCATTACATATTCTAGGGTTATAAAAGAAAGATTCACCCAGAAAGGATATGATGAGCGAGTCTTGGATAAGATTGTAGAAGATCTTGCAAATATGCCAAGAGATGAGCTTTTTGTCAATAGGGAGCGTATTACTAACCCGAGACAAGAATGGGGTTTCATATCGAACTTCCATACTCAGTATAAGGAAGTCGAAAAAATATTCAGAAAGCATTGGCATGTTCTATGTTTGGATAGAACCTTACAGAGTGTACTACCAGTGCAACCACCTTTCATTTATCGCAAAGCTCCTAACTTTGGTGATAAAATTGTACATAAAGTATTGGATCCCCCTATTAGAAGAAGTATTTGCTGGCAATTTAACGGGTTCTATTCATGCCGTAAATGCAGTTCATGTCTAACAGTGAACAATCATATTAGGGGACTAACAGATTTTGTTTCTTCAGGGAATGACAGGCCCTGTAAGATTTCAGAGTTTATAACGTGTAATACCACCCACGTTATATACGTTCTGCAATGCCCATGCAACTTGATGTATGTGGGCCGAACCAAAAGGAAATTGAAGATTCGTATCTCTGAACATATACACAATATAGAGATTGGATATAAATATCATAGTGTATCCTTACATTTTAAAGAACACCATAGTCAAGATCCCTCCGTTCTGAAATTTTGGGGCGTAGATTGTATACACCCGAACTGGAGAGGTTCGAACTTGGTGCGAGAGATATCCAAAAGAGAAACACGCTGGATATTTCTCATGGATACACTCACACCTAAAGGAATGAATATAGAGCTGGATGTGAACTGTTTCATAAGTGACTACTAGTAGCTCTACTGTCCATATCTCTGTTATGAATAATGTTCTTTTATGGAGTTTAATTATTAGCATTATTATGTTTGAAAAGGAATGCATATGTTAATAAGTATTTTTTTATCTGTCTAGTACTCCTTTATTATGGTATTAATCATATTATTTGGGTTCCATCTAGGTTCTGGTGCCCATAATACTATTAATCATGTTTAGTATATACACATTGATTGTATATAGAACTTTGCCTTTTAGCGTTTACATTTTATTATGATTATGATTTATGTAAGGTTTAGTTATACCCAGTCATTCATTCACTATGCACTTTATTATAATTTCTTATTAATACAGCGGTTTTATAAAGTTTTAATATGCAGATTACCTTTTTAGTAAGTTATGAATAGTGGTTACTATTTTGCACATGAGGATATTATTCCTGTTGTTTTCCGATAGGAGACAATATATGTATTAGTAAGTGTTGTTATCCTATGCTATGTTATGCTATGCGGTGACGAATCAATGGACGATTTTTCAGCGCGGTTGTCTGGTTGTGTCATCTCCCTAAGTTCAACCAATCAGCTAGCATATCAGTCCATATAATATGGCATACCTAGTCACTTGTCCACGCACACAGATGATGTCTATTACTGACGAAACGCGTCTGGGTTAGATACAGTGACTGCATATCATAGTGACGTCACGACGCTGGTCGTCGCACACGTACGTCAGCTGAACGGAGCAGGGAACGCAGGGAAGTTAGGACGGAGACACAGCTCTGACATCTCGCGGTTCCAGCAACGTCCATGATCGAGTAATGTATTATGATTTTTTATATATTGTAAGTGCGGTTTTTATGGGAGTTATTGGGGACCAATAAACTTGTGTTTTTGTGGAGTTACACTATTGTGGATCTTCTTTCTTACACACATGTGAGCATCCCATCTGATGATATCCGCTATCTGAGAGAGGAGGAGATCTGTAGCCACTTTGTTTTTGCCTTTGATCCAGCGCCGTCTGGTAAGAGTTCTATCATAGGGGAGGTCTCACGGCCCCCCAGTTTTCCTCTCTTCACGAGTGGTGGTGTTGGTGGCAGAATGAGAGCATTGCGGCTCTATTAAGAAGATTGCTTTTTCTCATCACCTCTTATTACAGACTTATCCATGAGATACTGTGTGTTTTTTACCTTAAGATTCACTCCTGTCTGAAACTGTTTCCCCTCCCCCACAGCTTTCACTTAATTAGCGCTGCTTATATATATATATATATATATATATATATATATATATATATATATATTATTTATTGTGTATATGTGTTTTTTCTGTTTATTATTTTGCCTGTCTATGGACAGGAACTAGCAGCAGCTTTTTTCCTTCATTGGTAGTAGGAGGGAGGTGTTTTATAGCACAACCTCTTGCAAGTGTTTTTTTCTTTCACCGGATTTCTCTTTTTTCTCCTGGAGCGCTTGATTGGGAAGGGCTATACGTTTGTTTGCTTAATACACCTGATGTGTTGTTGCAAAAAGAAAGAGACTTTATTTGTGAAAAAATAACACATGGTGAAAACATTCAAACAAACTCCTGACAGGAGATTAGGCCTCCAGGTAATCTGAATCAATTTTATAACAGTAAAAAGTATAACGTTATAATTAAAAAACAGGTATTAAAGGACATGCTACTGTGGCTCTTGGGAAATATAGCTAGTGAAACCTGGAATTCACAGTAATAAACTGATATAAGCTGAAGAGTATATCCCACTATTCATGTGGAAGGATGTGTTATTTTTTCACAAATAAAGTCTCTTTCTTTTTGCAACAACACATCAGGTGTAGTTGATTCACTTCATTGACCGTTCTCCCTTATTGGAGCACCTCTGCGCTCCAATATTTCTTGCCTTTTCTTAGCAATGCACATGTGACCCGGGTGCAAGTTTTAGCCCAATTATGTCCACACACTCTCTGACCATCTCCTGTAGTATGTATGCAGTCTCTGACCATCTCCTGTATCATGTATGCAGTCTCTGACCATCTCCTGTATCATGTCTGCAGTCTCTGACCATCTCCTGTATCATGTCTGCAGTCTCTGACCATCTCCTGTATCATGTATGCAATCTCTGACCATCTCCTGTATCATGTATGCAGTCTCTGACCATCTCCTGTATCATGTATGCAGTCTCTGACCATCTCTTGTATCATGTATGCAGTCTCATACCATCTCGTGTATCATGTATGCAGTCTCTGACCATCTCTTGTATCATGTATGCAGTCTCCGACCATCTCCTGTATCATGTATGCAGTCTCTGACCATCTCCAGTAGTATCTGACTATCTCCTGTATCATGTCCGCACACTCTCTGACCATCTCCTGTATCATGTATGCAGTCTCTGACCATCTTCTGTATCATGTATGCAGTCTCTGACCATCTCCTGTATCATGTATGCAGTCTCTGACCATCTTCTGTATCATGTATGCAGTCTCTGACCATCTCTTGTATCATGTATGCAGTCTCTGATCATCTCCTGTATCATGTATGCAGTCTCTGACCATCTCCTGTATCATGTCTGCAGTCTCTGACCATCTCCTGTATCATGTATGCAGTCTCTGACCATCTCTTGTATCATGTATGCAGTCTCTGACCATCTCCTGTATCATATATGCAGTCGCTGACCATCTCTTGTATCATGTATGCAGTCTCTGACCATCTCCTGTATCATGTATGCAGTCGCTGACCATCTCTTGTATCATGTATGCAGTCTCATACCATCTTGTGTATCATGTATGCAGTCTCTGCCCATCTCTTGTATCATGTATGCAGTCTCCGACCATCTCCTGACCATCTCCTGTATCATGTATGCAGTCTCTGATCATCTCCTGTATCATGTATGCAGTCTCTGACCATCTCCTGTATCGTGTATGCAGTCTCTGACCATCTCCTGTATCATGTATGCAGTCTCTGATCATCTCCTGTATCATGTATGCAGTCTCTGACCATCTCCTGTAGTATTTCTGCAGTCTCTGGCCATCTCCTGTATCATGTCTGCAGTCTCTGACCATCTCCTGTATCATGTCTGCAGTCTCTGACCATCTCGTGTAGCATGTCTGCAGTCTCTGACCATCTCCTGTATCATGTATGCAGTCTCTGACCATCTCCTGTATCATGTATGCAGTCTCTGACCATCTCCTGTATCATGTATGCAGTCTCTGATCATCTCCTGTATCATGTATGCACACTCTCTGACCATCTCCTGTATCAAGTCTGCAGTCTCTGACCATCTCCTGTATCATGTCTGCAGTCTCTGACCATCTCCTGTATCGTGTCTGCAGTCTCTGACATCTCCTGTATCATGTCTGCAGTCTCTGACCATCTACTGTATCATGTCTGCAGTCTCTGACCATCTCCTGTATCATGTATGCAGTCTCTGACCATCTCCTGTATCATGTATGTACACTCTCTGACCATCTCTTGTATCATGTATGCAGTCTCCTACCATCTCTTGTATCATGTCTGCAGTCTCTGACCATCTCTTGTATCATGTCTGCAGTCTCTGACCATCTCCTGTAGTATGTCTGCAGTCTCAAACCATCTGTATCATGTCTGCAGCCTCTGACCATCTCTTGTACCATGTATACCGCCTCTGATCATCTCTTGTATCATGTATACAGCCTCTGACCATCTCTTGTATCGTGTATGCAGTCTCCGACCATCTCTTGTATCATGTCTGCAGTCTCTGACCATCTCTTGTATCAAGTATGCAGTCTCTGACCATCTCCTATAGTATGTCTGCAGTCTCTGACTTTCTCCTTTAGTATGTCTGCAGTCTCTGACCTTCTTCTGTAGTATGTCTGTAGTCTCTGACTATCTCCTGTATCATGTCCACACACTCTCTGACCATCTCCTGTAGTATTTTTACAGGCTCTGACCATCTATTGTATTATGGCCACACAGTCTCTGACCATCTCTTATATCATGTCCTCACAGACTCGTAGTGTAATAGGATGAAACGAGAGCCATCAAGCTGGAGCCCAGAGATGACCATCTGACTGAGCTCTGCACAGTGCACCTGAGTGGTGGTCAGTAACAGTGTAGCAAGGCCAGTCTGAGGGGGATCACTGATGTAGGGGGCAGTGAATACAGTAAGGTAAGGGGCCACTGATATAAAGGTTCCCCATTATATCAGTAAGCCCCCCCCTTTACCTTAGTCCATTCACTCTGCAGAAGGTGCTCTATGGTGACCAGAGTCCTCCCCACATTAGTTTCCATTTTTTAAATGCAAGTTGGAACTCTGTGGACAATGACATAAAGGGGAACTCTGATATAAGGAGATCTCATCACCAGAGCCCCCCTTTCATCAGAGTTCCCCTTACACCAAAGTCTGCAACATTCCCCCTTACATCAAATTTCCCCTTGCACTGCAAGGGGGAATCCTGCACACTTTGATGTAAGGGTGAACTCTGTGTTGGGTTATATTAACCTGACCTTCATGTAAATGGAGAAATATGGTTTAGACTCTTGTTATACCTTAAACATATTGCTAGAAGCAGCTGCACAAATGTTATCTATATTTGTGTGCATGTAATATATATATTTGATTAAATTAGAATTGGTTAGAGAAAGTTCTAGAAACTGTAAATTCATGTGTAGCAGGGTGTTCCATTTAGGGGAAGTGTCTGAGTGGTAACCAGGCTAAGACACATTACATTGTTAGGAGTTATGGACCATTTTTGTACTCAGGGGTTAATGCTGGTGATGTGTTCCCTGTGGCCGGTGGGTGGCGCTGCCATTCTGGGCCAGGGTTGAACCGCGAGCGCAGTGCTGTGACTTTTGTGCCCCCTCTTGGCAGCCGTACAGTGGGGTGGGGAACCTGCTGTGCATGCCGGGAGAGGATATAAAAGGGGCAGACATCTTCTGAGAGGGGTTCATCCACGCCCAGGCACCTTCGGCCTGGGTGTGTGTGTGGTTCGTCCGCACCCAGGCGCCTTCGGCCTGGGTGTGTGTGTGTGTCATCTCCGGGTGCCCTAGGCCCGAAGGCCTTGTTCCAGTTCCACCTCAGGCACCTTTAGCATAGGGGGAGGTACTACCTCACCATTTCTGTCCGCCTGGGCACGGAGGCCCAGGAGTTGCAGCAACGGCCCGGAGCCCAGCAACCTTTGGCTGGGGTTCGCAAGGGATCGAGGTGTCCAGGGTGCCGCCTTGCGAGGGGACCCGCACCCTAAGAGAAGGGAGGATTTGTTCCGAGGGACCGGTGCTGTGGACACGGTGAAGGAAGGGGTCTGTTGACTCACTGGGGGGACGTCTTCTCCCTGAAAGGGGCTATGTCCTGGGAAGAAACCAAGGTTCATCAGGTCAGTGGCAGTGACCTTGTTTGCCAGGTCAGTGGCAGTGACCTTATTCACAGGGTCTGTGGCAGAGACCAACCTCATAGTCTGTGGCAGAGACCATGCGCCAAAACTGTTTGAGAAATCTAAACAATCAGAAGAGTTTGAGCTACGTTTGTGCTTGGACCTCCTCCACACCTTAAGCTGTCCTGTGTCTTTGCTCCAACCTTTCTTCTATCCAAGAGACTATGTGTTCTGCAAGTGAAAATAAATATTGAGTTGGACTTTCAGCTGGTGTGGACATTACGTTCCTGGGGAAGTTAAGGACTTGCATCTACACACTACAGAGGTGAGAATCATACTCAGGAGGACTTTATACTCTGGCTGCAGTCAAGGCCCAAAATCAACACCGCCTAACCTCTTAACACAGGAGGGTACGGGCTTGTGGTGTGGTGTGCCCCTTCTTCCTGCGAGGAGCCGAAGCAGGCAGGTAAAAGGGGGTCTGTGCGCTACACGTGGGGGTTCGAGTCCGGGATTTGTCTGCAGGTTGGAAAATGTGAAGACCCCCCCAGAGTTTGAACTTTATTCCCTAGTGAAGTTCCGTGGAGGTCGGCCATATTGAGAACTGCTCCACGAGGAGAACCCTGACTGCGTAGTTCGTGGGCGTGCCTATACAGAAAGCCCGCAAACAGTGCAGAAGATGGGAGGAGTCTGGCCATGTGAAGAGTTGCAAGTGGGGACTTTGGCGCCAAAAGGACAGTGCGCAATGGATCAGCAAGCGAACAACATTGCGTCTCATGCCTCATGGATTCCGGCCACAACCACCATGAATATGACCTTGTTTGCTGCTTCCGTGACGGATACAGGGATTCGGCTGAAGCCCCGGGGACGGTTTGCCCTCTACGCTTGTAGAGATGTGGAGGCCCTCGGAGTGGTTTGTCCCGGCTGCTCGGGACTGGTGGTGCATCTCAAGCCCTTCGGCAGATGCAAACAATGTAGGGAGTTCTTATTCGAGGTGGAACAACCTACAGAGAAGCCTCTGGCTTTCCGCCTCAACTGCCTTACAGGCGCCACTACTTCAGAGGAAGGAGCCAGAGCTTTTGCAGCCACCCCTCTGCGCACTGTTGAGACTTCGGAGGAAGTCGCAAACACAGATGTTCCGGAGATTGAGGAACCGGAATCGGAGAGACCGGAGGATGTTGCCTCGGTCACCACAGAGTCCTTACTCCCACTGCCCAAGAGGAAGATTGGCTTTGTGAAGGCTTCCTGCTGCCGTGGTGGAGTAACGCCCCAGCGCTTACTCGGAGCGGATGCATCCGAAGGGAAAAGTTCCGGACGTCCTGGCTCAGCTAAAAGCCGAGGTAAGCCGGGGGAAAGAGACTCTGTCAAAAGTCCAAAGTGTTGGGGATGCTTGGGTCAGGGATCCCAGGGCCCTTGAACTGGTTATAGGCGGTGACACGTCTTCTACCCGCAGCTACTTGCCTGCAGAGGAATGTGACACCTCTGACCTGGAGTCGGTCTCTGATCCGGGAGACGACGCCACCATTGACGAAGTGTTTGAGCGAAAGGGTTGGGATAAGATGCCTCGGCACTCGGATGCCATAGTCATGACCGGTATGGGAGATCGTCTGACCAATGCCACCTTTGTCCCGTTTGCAGAGGTTATTTAACCAGAAGGTTGCTAGTGAATACGGGTGGGAGTACCCGTACCTGCCAAAGGAACTTTTGTTTGAGGTAGAGGCCTATAGACACCGGTGGTACGTGGACTTTGTATGGACACATGTCAAAGTACCCCAGGCCCTCAGATTCTATTCATGTTCTCCTACAGCTACCAAGCGGTACAAGGACTGTAAGAAAGCCTGGATGCTCGGTCGGCACATACATGCGGACAAGGTGTTTTTTTGCCGAAAGGACAAAGATAATGTTGAGTACCATATTGACACCTTTGATAAACATTGGAAGCCGTTGGTGTTGCCGCATCCACAGTATTATCTGTGAAGAGACTAGACTCTTGTTGTTTGCCTTTTATTTCCGAAGTGCACTCTCTGGAGCCCAGAACTATTTGCCCACACAGAAGGGGTATTCTACTTATGGAAGAGTGGGAACAATTGTTGTTTTTTTCCTCTCCCCACACAGCAAAGACACAAGGACTTTGGGGTAGAATAGTTCAGAGCAGGGCCAAAGAAGAAGAAGAGGAAGTTTTACCCAAAAAGTAAAGTTTTCTTTCAGGACGAGTGATCTGACGGTGGCACTCCCACTAGGTGGCGGTGTTGCATTGTCTAAAAGTAAAAGGAAAAATCTCTGGTTAAAAAAAAAAATGTGTTTTACTTTTAGAAGGGAAGGATTGTTCCTCCGGAGAGAATCTTTTCACTTCTACTGTGAATGTGTTGAATATGTATGTGCTTCTCCCTCTGCAGGTGGATACCAATCAAGACACTGAGAACGGGGTGGTTATGACTAGTGCAGATGGGAAGGGAATGTAATGATTAAAATATGTTTATGTGACATTTGAGACTGTGATATGCACATTATGTTTTACTGATCTTCTATCATTTGTGCTTTTAATTCCCTTTTCCCCATGTTAGGTTCCGGCACAAACAAGCAGTTTTAAATTTGTTTTTGTTTTTCTTGTCTCTAGACCAGGCCTATGCTAACTCGGGTTCAGGAGGCATGGGTTTGCTCCAGACACTGGGGACCAGTGTCCATTAGTAGGGGGAATGTGTAGCGGGGTGTTCCATTTAGGGGAAGTGTCTGAGTGGTAACCGGGCTCAGACACATTACATTGTTAGTGTGAGGGGATTAGCTCAGCAGCGGGTGTGTGTGACCCCCTGGATGGGTTCACCACACAAAATAGGCACAGCAAACAGGGTTTATAGTTACAAAAACGAAAGGTGCGGTTTATTTAAACTATTTACAAGGGAAAAACAACAAAACAAACAGAAACATGAAAATAAATCCTGGTCAACTTGACCGCTTACTACACACGTTGGTGTCCTGACTAACAACTGGGTACAGCCTTGTGCTGTCCCAGTCCCTAGCTCCCTGCTTTTTGAAGTTCTTACAGTAACCACACAGGCTTTGGCTCACCGCACAGAGATCACACTCCCCAGACTATTCACACAGATCTGGTTCCAGGTTTGAGCATCTCCCTTAGCATGCTGGGAGTTCTTGTAGAGGCCCTAACGAGCCCACTTGCTTCAGATGGGCTCATTAACTCTTCCCCTGCAAGACTCCCAGCACTCCCCCTAGTGGTATAAATCGGCATAAAGCCTGAATCTAGGACATATATATCTCCCATCCTGGATGCAACCCGGTGACTTTACCTGCCTGCTGTCACATTAGGAGTTATGGACCATTTTTTTTCTCAGGGGTTAATGCTGGTGATGTGTTCCCTGTGGCTGGTGGGTGGTACTGCCAGTCTGGGCCAGGGTTGAACCGCGAGCGCAGTGCTGTGCCTTTTGTGTCCCCTCTTGGCAGCCGTACAGTGGGGCGGGGAACCTGCTGTGCATGCCGGGAGAGGATAAAAGAGGGGCAGACATCTTCTGAGAGGGGTTTGTCCACGTCCAGGCACCTTCGGCCTGGGTGTGTGTGTGGTTCATTCGCACCCAGGCGCCTTCGGCCTGGGTGTGTGTGTCATCTCCGGGTGCCCTAGGCCCAGAGGCCTTGTTCCGGTTCCACCTCAGGTACCTTTAGCCTGGGGTGAGGTACTACCTCACCGTTTCTGTCCGCCTGGGCACGGAGGCCCAGGAGTTGCAGTAACGGCCCGGAGCCCAGCAACCTTCGGCTGGGGTCCGCAGGGGATTGAGGAGTCCAGGGTGCCGCTTTGTGAGGGGACCCGCACCCTAAGAGAAGGGAGAATCTGTTCCGAGGGACCGGTGCTGTGGACACGGTGAAGGAAGGGGTCTGTTGACTCTCTGGGGGGACGTCTTTTCCCTGAAAGGGGCTATGTCCTAGGAAGAAACCAAGGTTCATCAGGTCAGTGGCAGTGACCTTGTTCGCCAGGTCAGTGGCAGTGACCTTATTCACAGGGTCTGTGGCAGAGACCAACCTCATAGTCTGTGGCAGAGACCATGCACCAAAACTGTTTGAGAAATCTGAACAGTCAGAATAGTTTGAGCTACGTTTGTGCTTGGACCTCCTCCACACCTTAAGTTGTCCTGTGTCTTTGCTCCAACCTTTCTTCTATCCAAGAGACTATGTGTTGTGCAAGTGAAAATAAATATTGAGTTAGACTTTCAGCTGGTGTGGACATTACGTTCCTGGGGAAGTTAAGGACTTGCATCTACACACTGTAGAGGTGAGAATCATACTCAGGAGGACTTTATACTCTGGCTGCAGACAAGGCCCAAAATCAACACCGCCTAACCTCTTAACACAGGAGGGTACGGGCTTGTGGTGCGGTGTGCCCCTTCTTCCTGCGAGGAGCCGAAGCAGGCAGGTAAAAGGGGGTCTTTAAGGCTCTTTATGTATGCAATTTATACCGTTAATTTTTATCGCTTGAATTCTTTTTCCCATTATGGACGTGAATGGGGCTTCATGTCTAAGGTTTGCCTAAGGCCTCACAAAGCCTAGAGCCGCCTTTGCATGGATGTGGTGTAATTCCAATGAAACTGAGAGTATGAGAATGTCATCCAGGTAGACAATCACGAATAAGTCGGAGAAGTCACTGAAAATGTAATTGACAAAATGTTGGAAAGTGGCTGGGGCGTTGCAAAGTCTGAATGGCATAACAAGGTATTAAAAATGGCCAAAACATGTTCGAATGGCTGTTTTCCACTCGTCCCCCTCACGGATCCTGACCAGGTTGTAGGCACCTCGCTGATCTAATTTTGTGAATACCTTTGCAGAGCAAAGTCTCTGAAATAGTTCTAAGATCAAAGGAAGAGGATAACGATTTTTAATTGCAATTCGATTCAATTCTCTGTAGTCCACACATGAATGAAGGGAGTGGTCTTTTTTTCCACAAAGAATATTCCTGCGCCGGTGGTGATGGGCGGACGTGTGGAGTGACGCCCTTTCACTCCCCACCCCCGGGGTTACAAGAGAGACGGCAGACGACTGCTGATGGCTGCCGGCTGCAGATAGAGCGACAGAGCGAATAGCCGAGGAATGCCGACTCGCAAACAGGCAGCATTACGAGCAGCTGGAGGGATACGTCCGTACCTCTCCCCACGTGCAGGGGAGCATAGAGGACAGGTTGTTGGGAAGCGCGGAGCTATAGGAGGCAACGGGAGCTGCTCGATGAATGGGCGCAGCACCTTGAGGTCGGATCGAGGGCCGGGGATGCCGGATCGTGGCGCCCAGGATACAGACTGCAGAGCCTCGATATACAGCCGAGGGTCCCCAGCATTAGGAAGAGGGAGAGCGGCATCCGGAGATAACAGTCCTAAACCAAGTCAAAACCCTATAAGACTGCTAGAGAGCCTGCAAACCCCTGGAGGGGACGTCCCGGTATCTGAGGATAAATCCCTGAGAGCGGTGACCAGAGTGTTGGGATGCAGGGATGGCTCAACAAAAGAACTCCAGGAATTGCAGGTACATAACTTTAAAGACTTGGGGGTTGTTTTGCTTGCGTCTATCTAGCAAGGTTACTCTGTGGTATAACAAGGAAGCTGAGACTTCTGCAGTGTGTAAATTAGGCTTGTGCACAACGGAAAAATTTGTTTAGTTTCGGTTTGTTTCTTTTTGGTCCTGTTGATTCGTAATCGTTCGTAATTTTGCTAGCCGGGATTTTTCGTGTTCGGACTAATTCGTATTTTCGAAAGCGACATTTTTCGTTGAATCGGAATGATTCGTATTAATGAAAGCCTTATATTTAGTTGATTTATAATTCGTAATTTCGGTAGAGTACATTGTTTTTCATTGATTCTGGACACAACTCCTACTTTCGTAACTTTTTTTGGGTTTGTTGATTCGCAATTTTCCGTGTCTCTCTCACAACAACGCTGCCCTATTATGCCTAATGTGTTTCAAATGGATTTGTACTTTTCATACATACATAGCGGTTATTTGTAACGATTCGTAATCTCGTATTTTACTTTCGTTTTTGTACATGCGCCTATAGCCTCCACCCCTGTACACCAGTTCGAACTTTCGGTAGAGTACATTGTTTTTCGTTGATTCTGGAAACAACTCCTACTTTCGTAACTTTTTTTGGGTTCGTTCATTCGTAATTTTCCGTGTCTCTCTCACAACAACGCTGCCCTATTATGCCAAATGTGCTTCGATTGGATTTGTACTTTTCTAAATACATAGCGGTTATTTGTACCGATTCGAAATCTTGTATTTTACTTTCGTTTTTGACATGTGGCTATAGCATTAGCCTCCGCCCCTGTACACCAAATTGAGAGGGAGTTCAGCACAGTGAGGGAGAAGCAGAGAGCAGAGCAGAGTGTTATTGTGCTTCAAATGGATTCTTACATTCGTAACTTTTTTTGGTCGTTGATTCGTAAATTTACATGTCTGACAGTGGCGCTGCGTGCTCCGAATGGATTCGTACTTTTCTAATACATTGCGGTTATTCGTAACTATTCTAAATCTCGATTTTTTTACTTTAGTTTTTGACATGTGCCTAATGCCTATAGTCTCCGCCCCTGTATGTCATTTTGAGAGTTTGTATAGTGGTGAAGTGAGGGAGGAGCAGAGAGCAGAGCAGAGAGCAGAGCAGAGAGTGTTATTTTGTTAGATTTGTGATTGTTTTTGTTTGTTTTGGTGATTTAGAATGTCTGGGAGTGAGAATGGACATGTAAGTCTTGTGAGTGAGAATGTTGGTGTTGGTATGAGAGTTGTTGGTGAGAGTGGAGGGGAGCAGAGAAGTGGAGGGGAGCGGAGGAGTGGAGGGGAGCAGAGGAGTGGAGGAGGGGACTCAGGGGAGAGGAGGAGTGTAGTTGAGGAGAGGCATGGAGGGGAGAGGAGGAGTGTAGGGGAGGGGGGGGCATGGAGGGGAGGAGTGGAGGGGACTCAGGGAAGAGGAGGAGTGTAGTGGAGGAGAGGCATGGAGGGGAGAGGAGTGTAGTGGAGGAGAGGCATGGAGGGGAGAGGAGTGTAGTTGAGGAGAGGCATGGAGGGGAGAGGAGGAGTGTAGGGGAGGGGGGGCGTGGAGGGGAGGCGAGGAGTGGAGGGGACTCAGGGAAGAGGAGGAGTGTAGTGGAGGAGAGGCATGGAGGGGAGAGGAGTGTAGTGGAGGAGAGGCATGGAGGGGAGAGGAGTGTAGTTGAGGAGAGGCATGGAGGGGAGAGGAGGAGTGTAGGGGAGGGGGGGCGTGGAGGGGAGGGGAGGAGTGGAGGGGACTCAGGGAAGAGGAGGAGTGTAGTGGAGGAGAGGCATGGAGGGGAGAGGAGTGTAGTGGAGGAGAGGCATGGAGGGGAGAGGAGGAGTGGCGTGGAGGGGAGTGGAGGCGTGGAGGGGAGAGGAGGATCAGTGGGGGGTTGAGGAGAGAAGAGGAGGCATGGAGGGGAGAGGAGGGAAGAGGAGCTGTGGAGGGGAGAGTAGAGAAGAGTAAGCGTGGAGGGGAGAGGAGGCATGGAGGAGAGGAGAGGCGTGAAGGGGAGAGGAAGAGTGGAGGTGAACGGAGGCGTGGAGTGGAGCCAAGGCATGGAAGAGAGCATGCCCATGGAGGTGGAGTGGAGCGGGAGCATGGCAAAAAAAAGAGGCAAGTGTCCACCCCTACATCAGAAGAGAATTCTGACGCCGACCTGCAGCAGCAGCAGCGAACCAAGGGACAGAGAAGATCAAGGGGGACCGTATTTACCCCAGAGGAGAATTCTGCATTGGTTGCTGCAGTGAACATAGAAAAAGTGAGACTCTTCAGCCTAAATGTCTCAACCTCTGCGAAGAGAGCAGCCTGGGAACGAGTCCGGGACTCAGTGAATGCAGTCTCCAAGGTTCGCAGGGCCACCGATGGTGTCAGGCACAGGTAATTATTCAAATATTATATCACTCTTAGAACACACCACATATATGTGAAAAATACACAGTATAGTAGTTAGTCAATAGTCAATAAACTGATTAGAATGTAACACAAATATTTATTTGGCACAGACACAGAAAAGTAACATGTAAAATAAAAATAATATTGTTGTAACGTGTATTAACTATACTGTATCTTTTTTACATTTGCAGGTTTTATGATTGTTGGGCGTCAGTTAATAAAAAGATGCCCCTGTTGAAGAACATTTGTTCGAAACGCGTAGGGCTTGGTACACTACCTCATTCACTGCCCCTTTTTAAACGTTTTTATTGTTTGTGATCACTTTTATGTTGGTTGAATAAACCCTCATTGACCTGCACCATTGGAGCATTCCTTCCCTTCTTTTCTCCTCACATGGGTGGTTGGTCAAGTAATAGCTTCCTTTGGCCACTGGTTACTAATATTCACCGTGGTAAAGAGTCTCCTTGCTGAGTGGCGGTTCCAGTTCCATCGGAGGACCACCTGGATTGGTGTGAAACCCAGAGTCTGCTGTCAAGTCGGGGAGCCTACCGGACAGTCTACATTGGGGACCCATCTGATCCAGTTTCCAGACTAACTGATGAGGAGTGCCACTGGGATTTCGTATGCCTATTTGACCTGCCTAAACCACAGGTCTAATGTTCCGGTAAGAGTATTCTACCTCTCTTTTTCTACAAGAGTTATGTGATGACCCTTCAGTGCTACATGTTCTTTCTTCACAACACGAAAAAATTTCTATGGACACTGTATGGACTCATTATATTGATATTATTTATCACTTTGGTTTGATTGGAGGCCCAAATCATTGGGCTTCATTTCTTCACTTAGCGCTACATCTTCATTCCAATAAAAAGATAGAGAAGCATCTTCTGGCCCAGTCTACTGGAGGAAAGGCTGTGGTCTTCAGACAGTGGGAGGCAGAGCTGAGAGATGGCCTGCTTGCAGATGAGGATGTCCCTGGAGTCAGCAGAAAGGGTCCAGCCGAGCATCAGAGAGCTGGTGAGTAAAATAAAATATATCATTATATATTGCAGTTATATGGTTGTTTCCAGCTCACTATTTTTTTTTTATGACTACGCATGTGAGACTGACGTTTTGCTTTACATTCATGTTTTCCAGATCGAGCAACGTCATCTGTGGAGGGAACAGCTCCAAGTTCCTGCCCTCAAGATTCTGGCAGTGGTGGTGGTGAGTAGTACCTACCTAACATAAACACAAAGCAAACATAATAATAAACATAATACAAACATCTATTTAACATTTAAAGCAGACATCACTAAATGGCGGACTGTGGGCTAAATGCATACGAGACACTGTGCCATCCAGACCGCCACAGTCCAGCCATTTATGTGCCGTTCTGCACACAGAGCCGGAGACACAGCAGCTCTGAATATTGGGCAAGAGCGGAGCTTCTGAAGATAACTTTCCAAGTTAACCAGCAGGTGATTGGTTGCTAGGTAGCCCTAGCAACCAATCACCTGCTGGTTAACTTCAGCAGTGGCGTCACTAGGGTTGGTGTCACCTGGTGCGGCAAAACATGGTGTCACCCCCCTCCTGTCTATCCTGCCCAGCGCCCTGCAGGCAGCGCACAGTCACGAGGCGCACCCCGAAATGACCCCTGTAAATTAAAGTATAGGGTGGTATTGGGCCAGCTGGAGCGATATAGGGCAGGTTGGGGTAATATAGGGCAGGTTGCGGTGGTATAGTGCAGTCTGGGGTGGCATAGGGCAGGTTGGGGTTGTATAGGGAAGGCTGGGGTGGTATAGAGTAGGTTGGGGTGGTATAGAGCAGGTTGGGGTGGTATAGAGCAGGCTGGGTGGCATTGGGCAGGTTGGGGTTATATAGGGCAAGGTGTGATGGCATAGAGCAGGTTGCGGTGGCATAGGGCAGGTTGGGGTGGTATAGAGCAGGCTGGGTGGCATTGAGCAGGTTGGGGTTATATAGGGCAGGGTGTGATGGCATAGAGCAGGTTGAAGTGGCATAAGGCAGGTTGGGGTGGTATAGGGCAGGGTTGCGGTGGTATAGGGAAGGCTGGGGTGGCATAGGGCAGGGTGCGGTGGCATAGGGTAGGTTGGGGTGGTATAGAGCAGTTTTCGTGGCATACGGCAGGTTGCGGTGGCAAAGGGCAGGCTGGGGTGACATAGGGCAGGTTGCGGTGGTATAGGGAAGGCTGGGGTGGCATAGGGCAGGGTGCGTGGTATAGGGCAGGCTGGGGTGGCATAGGGCAGGGTGCGGTGGTATAGGGCAGGCTGGGGTGGCATAGGGCATGGTGCGGTGGTATAGGGCAGGCTGGGGTGGTATAGGGCAAGGTGCGGTGGTATAGGGCAGGCTGGGGTGGTATAGGGCAGGGTGCGGTGGTATAGGGCAGGCTGGGGTGGCATAGGGCAGGGTGCGGTGGTATAGGGCAGGGTGCGGTGGCATAAGGACTGGTTGCGGTGGCATAGGCAGGCTGGGGTGGTATGGTGCCAGGTTAGGACTCCATCATGGGGTGCAAGGTGGTCTACTGCTGCTAGACCTAGCTATAGATTATATATAGATATTATGTAATATAGCTGGTCCATCCGCCCCTCCCCCCACCAGACCAGCTAACTCAACTACTGTGTCTATTATATGTAATATAATATATCTGTGTTCAGCATCACCCCCCCCCCAACATTATCATCATCATACCAGCTCAGGGTGGGGGTGTCTCAGTCAGCTAATATAATATAGTCAGTGTTGTCTGTCTGATAATGGGGGGGGGGGGGGTGATGCTGGACACAGATATATTATATTACATATAATAGGCACAGTAGTTGAGTTAGCTGGTCTGGTGGGGGGAGGGGCGGATGGACCAGCTATATTACATAATATCTATATATAATCTATAGCTGGGTCTAGCAGCAGTAGCCCACCTTGCACCCCAGGATGGAGTCCTAACCTGGCACCATACCACCCCAGCCTGCCTATGCCACCGCAACCAGTCCTTATGCCACCGCAACCTCCCCTATGCCACCGAAACCTGCCCTATGCCACTGCAACCTGCCCTATACCACCGCACCCTGCCCTATACCACCGCACCTTGCCCTATGCCACCCCAGCCTGCCCTATACTATCGCACCCTGCCCTATACCACCGCACCATGCCCTATGCCACCCCAGCCTGCCCTATACCACCTCACCCTGCCAAAGCTGTGGGGCGGTGCTGTGAAGGTGGCGGAGAAGATTAAGATACCATTGTGAACGGAGGTTCAGAACACTTCTGTAAACTGTGATGTGAAGGGGTATTGTGATATGCCAGGGGACTGAGGAAACTGATGTAAGAATGGGATGGAGAAATAAAAGAGGAGGGGCTGTCAAAGCACAAACCATTTAGCAATGATTTGTCCTCTTACCTGGGACTTGCTAGGATCCTTTTTTGTTATGAAGTCAGATTTACGACATCTGGCTTCTGCTGTGCTGCCGAAGCCGGGTGACAATCCTCTGCCGTCCATTCTCTGGCTGAGAGATTAGCTGATTGTACTCGGCCAATAAATGGCACACTGTGCAAGGAAATAAAAAAAAAATTAAAGCTCAAATAAGTCCTGTAGCATACCACTTCCCGCAAAACAATGTATCTGTCCAGTTCTTTGAGGAAGTGGTGGTACCGGGGTGATAAGCAGCTGCAGCTGTCACCCCGGTACCGCTTTTTAGATCTGGTGGTGGGCTTTGTTATGATAACAAGTTGCAAACAAAGCCGAAATCAGCTTTAATCGAGTCTCCAATGTAGTAACTCAGAAGTTACGTACTCATTTACTTGGCTGCCAATGGCGCCGATATGAAAAAATCCACAGTATTCAAATATGCAGATTTTTGCTTTTTGAATACTTGTACATGCAAAGGATTTGGGGATTGGATTTTTTTTAAAGTAAAACTTGAAAAAATAAACAAAGAACAAAAAAAATTATTTGAAAGTGCCCCGCATGCTCGCTTACCAAAGAAAACACATATGTGGCGCCCGCAAATGTAAATGGTGTTCAAATCACACGTGAGGTATCGCCGCAATCCTCACATCGAGAGAAATAATTATAGCAAAAGATCTCCTCTGTAACTCTAAACTGGTAATCGTAAAACAAAAATTACATGCTCATCTATAGTGATTCTTAAGTACCGTAGTTTCTCGCCATTCCAAGAGCGTTTGCAATTTTAAACCATAACATGTTCAATATCTATTTACTTGGAGTAACATCGTCTATCGCAATATCCCCAAAAATTTGGCTAAATAAATTTAATGTAAATTTATTTTTTTAATTCAGTAAATTTTTCCCCAAAAATTGCTGTTGAAAGGCCGCAGTGCAAATACATATATTATGTATATATATATATATATATATATATATATATATATATATATATATATATATATATAATGTTTGTGGTTCTCAGTAATTTTCTAGCAAAAAATAATGATTTTAAATTGTAAACAATAACTGTCAGAAATAGGCTTGGTCCAGAAGTGGTTACCTTAACTCTTTTATTCTATCTTTAACAGAAAGCCTGAGCCATATCCCGGACCCTCCAGCATCAGCTTCTGTCAGGAAGCAGCGGCCCATTACTCCTCAACGTAAGTAGAATACGCAAGCTGCCAAAATAAAGAAACAGGACACAAAGCACCATCATCATCCACACTTTACAAACAGGCATTATAAAACACAAAAAAAGCTATTTAACACCCATCCATTTTTAAGTTCATACACACACACACACCTCAAACAAGGGGTCGACCGATTATTGGTGGCCACTTTTTTGTAATAATCGTTATCGTTGACAAACTTACCAATATAGTGCTTCGAGGTGTTGTACTGGGGTGATGCTTGCAGCGGCAGACATCACCTGGTGCCGTTTTTTAACAACCGATGTGGCGAAGCAGCCGCTTGTCTGTTATTACAAACAGCCGGAGGGGATGTCCTCCTCAGAAGTGCAGTCGCTGTAAATCTGAGGAGAAACTCTGAAATGAGGGGAAGCTCTGCTGATTTTATCATCCAATCATGTACAAGCAAACATTCTGTTTTTTTATTTTCCTTGCATGTCCCCCTCAGATCTACAGCGACTGCACTTCCAAGTGCACTTGTAGTGAAAAGTGTATTTTCCTTTAGTAAATAGACCCCACTGTTTGTATTGTAACCTATGATTGTTTATTCTATTACATTCTTTTTTTCTATTACAAGGGATGTTTACATTCCTTGTAATAGGAATATATGTGACACAAAATTTATTTATTTTTTAAAGGACAGTGTCCTATAAAAAATAAAACGTTAAATAAATGTAGCGGGGTCTTTAAATTTAGTTGGGGTACACCTGGGGGTAGTGTGACCCAGGTGTGTAATTGTGAAGGTTCTGGACCCCTTTTTGTAATTCGTGGAGGATTGGGTGGTGTATTATTCTCCTTGGCCTGTGGGTGGCAGGGTTCCTACAGGCTCAAGGTAGAATCACTGCCGCAGTGCTACCCTTTTTGTCCCTTTCCGGAGATGGTACGGCCGGGGCGGGGAACCTGCCGTGGTGTTGAAGGGAGGAGATAAAAGGGGGAGACGCCCTCGCCTTCGAGGATTTTCTCTTCACGCACCCAGGCACCTTAGGCCTGGGTGCGGGCGGTTAAAGGTTCCGGCCCAGGCGCCCTAAGCCTGGCCGGAATGAAGTTGGGGTCCATCCCAGGCACCTTCAGCCTGGGGTGAGGTACTATATCGTAGGCCTGGGGCCCAGTAACCTCGACTGGGTCCCGCGAGGGCGAAGTGATCCGAGGGTGCCGCCTTGCGAGGGGACCCGCATCTGAGGTGAGGAGGCCGGGGAGGTTACCCGTCCGGAGATTCCGGAGCAGCATCAACCCGGTGACGGATGGGCCTCTGGTAACTCCCTTAGAGGGACATCTTCCCCTGATAGGGGCCGCAACGCAGCAAAGGTACTCCCATCTGTGTTCTATGGAGTTGCTGGTAGAGACTCACAAGTTCTATGTTCTGCGCTGAGCAAAGCTGCTATAACCCCTGGTGAAACCACAGGGGTTTAGATTGAAATTAGGATAGCGCCTCGGCCTGCTCATCCCACCGTTTGCGTTATGTTATGGGTCGCAACCAGTCGGCTGTGAAAGAACTGTTTGTTGTGGAAGTATAATAAACAAGTGTTGGACCCTGCATCGGTGTATGGACTCTGGTTAATGGGAGCAAGGGAGGTTTCAGCATAGCAGGACCGAGCTTTATAACTAACACACATTGGCCCGAGGAATGTACTGGTACTGGCCTTCACCTCACCCACAGCTATGGGGAGGACATGGGCCGTAGCGCATCTCACCCTGTCACGTGACATACCCCTAGAAAAAGGAGATGGGGTGAGGCCGCTACATAAATATTTTTATTCTAATTTCTAGAAATCTATTTCTTTGAATGCTATCATCAACATTGGCTATCTCGTCTATTTCAGATCAACAAGACCAGTCAGAGGGGAGAGCACAGTGCAGCCCGCCTCGCTCACCTGTCCTTATTTGCGAGGGCATTGAGCTCCAGAATGAGCCAGAGCTGACCCCTGTGATTACCGATACTTCGGACTTCTCCCCTTGAACTTGCAGCCAGGCAACAGACTGACCATATGGAGAGTATGTTGGCCTGGGTAAACCAACAGCATAACCAGGCAATGGAGCATTTAAGACTATCTTTGATGGAAGCAATTTCCAGGCACAATGCTCCATTGCCTGGGAGCTCGTCTGCTAGTAGTACTCAGAGCAGCAGAGAACCCTCTCCTTAGGAAATCTGAGGGCTAGTTCTTCCTCTGCTCCAGGACACAAGGCAGCTCAGCTCACCTTTTTGTTAATAGTTGTATATATGTATGCGTGTTAACATACATGTTTTTTTTTCTACGTTTGTTTGTGCAAATAAATGCAAATAATTTTTGCCTAATAAAAGCATACTTTAGTGCTTATATATTGATGATTATTATGTGACATTGTACACTTTATTACATATCTGGTTGCTTAATATAAAAACTCACATGCTATCACACATGGTAATCAACTTAAACAGTTAAAAGAACATCCTTGCCAGTTGTCATCAACAACTTCATTTAGGTTTAGCTAGGTATTATATTGCCTCGCTGACCTTAGTATTTTCTTTCTTTTTTCGCATCATTATATGTTGTAGTTCAAAGTTGCAGTAACAGAAATGGAAATAGTATTAGTCGAGTCGTGATGATGATGGCTAATACTATTTCCATTTCTGTTACTGCAACTTTGAACTACAACATATAATGATCTGGAAAAGCGTATAAGTGTTCTATACAGCTGTCTTGATTTTATGTTTGAAAGGAACATGCATCATTTGAGATTCCCTCTACGTATGGATACGTCTGATACCGGTATTGTAATCTTTTATCTGTACTCGTCAATACCAAATACCATTACCTGCATCCAGGTGCCGCGAGGGAGCTTGGCGCCGGCTTCCCTGCCAATCAAGAATCCGGGAGGCCTGGCTTCCTGATAAGCTGTGAAGCCGGCGTCACGCTCGCTAACAGCACCTGGATGCACCTGAAAGGTCTTTGGTATTGGCGACAAGTACAGATAAAAAATTACTCGTATCCAATACTGCTATCGTGCATCCCTACATACAAGTTTGCCGTTATTCATACATCCTAAAAGATGTGTATGGTTAATACATACCTGTGAAGCCTTCGACTTGTATGTGTCTGTCATGAAGAAGCCTCATCCACTCATTCCAGTGGTACTTTCACTAAATTGGCAAATAAAACAAGAGTTACATAAATGAATGGAAATCAATGATGGATAGGGGAGTAAGTGGGCAGGTGAGCAGGTACTCACCTTCTGACTCACGGCAACGCAATTACAGTCTTTCCTTCCTTGTCGTGGGTGATGACTTTCCATAGTGCCAACTTACAAGTGCCATGTTGCCAACACTGTGGGCTGGAGATTACATGAATATCTTGGTGGACTGGATATATTAGCATTAGCAGCAAAATCTCCTTGCCACGATGTAGGTGCCATCAGAGGGTGGAAAGAAAAATCATTTTGGTGGTGGGAGTATAGGAGAATCGTAGTACCATTGTAGGCCTTCATTTTCCTGTGTCTGTATGTATATTAGCAGCAGACTCAGTATCACCACTATTTCCACCACCAGTACTACAAGTATAAGCAAGCAAGCAGCCTGGTTGGCAAGCTGCATAACTAAATGAAAACAACAACAGATTTAACTTATAAAATACAAATAATGGTTTAACTAAGTAACTACTAACTAGGAGAAAATCCAATGGTATTATATTATGTTTAAAGTGCACTGTTTAAATTATGAAAATTACTGGAATAATTTTATAACATTATTTCTTATAAGTACATAAATACAGCAGCTTGAGACAGTTTTGACACCTGTCCAGGTAGTGAAACCCTGACAGGAGGCAATCCTCCAAGGTGCTGTTTGCACTCATGCGTGGTCTGTACTTTCCTGATATATTGCATGACCATGTGCGCAGTCGCACTGACAAACGGTTTGCCTTTCACCTTCATGGCGCTGCTTGCTTATACCGAACTCAAAGGGACTGCGTTTGTATTCCAGTGTCCTAGGTATTCGAGATTTGAGAAGAAGGCAGGTGGAATGGAAATAGCAGGACTATCGCAGCAGGAAAGTTTCACAAACTGAATGGTTTAAAGTTTTAATTTAAATGTACAAATGATACAGCTGTCCCGTTTATTTATTATGCTAGTACTAAATGACACAGTTGTCTCAAAAGGACAACTATTTAAGTTATAATAACAGATCAGTAGCTAAAACCTTGGGCAGTAAAATAGCAGGGCAGGAGTTATGAGGTGGGACTTAGTAGGGGATCATTCCATGCCAAATCATCACAAACCAAATGGAACTTTGTTTTCAACCTGACCATCTCAGATGTTCATTAAATTTGATAGGATGGTATAGGGTCAGACATGGAGTAACTACCATATCTGACATTTAAGCCCTCACGGAAATGGTCAGGATGGGACATGTGATGATTTCTGGCATGGAATGAGGGCCTTAGGGGAGACGTGGGACTGGGTCAGGTGGAGATTTGGAGATTATGTTATCATCATGGATGAGTATTATTTTTTTATGCAGCATCAAAGTCAAGAGCAGGGTAACCAAGCTTTGGCATGTTGATTTTTAAAAAAGCCATTTGCTCTAAGAGCTGGGGGAGCAATTGTGAGCGCTGAGGGCATAATATATTTCCTGTTACAGAAAACACCCGCTCACTCTGGACCGTGGTTGAGGGACAGGAAAGAAGCTCCTGGGCTACCGAGGACAAAGCAGGCCACACATCCTTCTTCTCATCCCAAAAACTCAAGGGATCTGTACTGGGGGGCAAAGGAGGTTCCGCTAGGTAAGCCCTAACTATGTCACCAGCATTTTTTTCTTTTCTAGGGGGCTGTTCAGTGGGTCCCACCAAACTGTCAAGTGCTTCAGCCCAAAAAGCTGATGCTCTGGTGGAGTGAGCACTGGCAGCAGTGCTGCTAGTATCAGCTAACAGAGTATCATCAGACATCTCCAGCTCCTCTTCTTCTCCCTCCTCTAAATGTACTCCCATTTGCCTTTCCCTCTCACATACCCTCTCTATTAATCTATCCCTCCAGGTGGTGAGAGTATTTTTGTGAAGTGCTATCTTGCCTTTGACTCTGGGGTCACAAATTGTGGCTAACATGAACTCGGTGCGAGAGTCGATGAGCTCTTTTATGCGCCAACTGAGTTGCTCCTTCAGCCTCCTCAGAAGGGCATCAACTTCAGCAAGTATATTGCCACCAGGCAATCGTTCCCTATTGGAAAGGAACAAATCTATTTTATTTGTAAGGTGTGCAAAGAGGGGAACCACTTGTGCCAGGCTAGCACTCTCTTGGCTTAAATTGTCAGTGACATCCTCAAAAGGCCTGAGCACTGTGACAACTTGGTCAATCATGACCCAGTCCTCCCTGCCTAGTGGTCTGGCAATACCAATAAAATGTTCACATGCCATTGCGTGAATTGCCCTCTGTTGCTCAAGGATACGCTCTAGCATATGTAAAGTTGAGTTCCACCTTGTTCCCACATCCTGTTTAAGGCAGTGCTCCACGAGGCCTGCCTTTCTCTGTTCCTGCCTGAGAAGGTGGCTATCCTTGACATTACGGTGGAAGTGACCAGCAATTTTGCGGCACGACTCTAAAAGTGCTGCTAACCTTCCACTGTTAGTGTTATCATCGAGAGCAGACCTAACAACTAGATGAAGGATGTGTGCACAGCAGCGCACACCAACAAATCTTCCATCACGGATAGCCTTTGTCATGTTCGCTCCACCATCACTGACAACAAATCCCATTTTGACATTAGTGCCTGCCTGTTCCCCTAGCCACCCCCCTATCATTTTCTGAAGTGCATTTAAAATATTCTGTGATGTGTGCTGCTGATCCATCACCTCAGCATGGAGGAGGAAGGAGTGCAATCCTGTCTTGTGCACTGTGGCAGTGGCCACAGCACTTGAGGTTTTTCTTGACCTTGCAATTGTTTGTAGTGGTGGTTGTATATCTGCCACCAATGGGCAGTCAAGGACAGGAAGTCATGCTGGCCACTAGTAGCACTCCATAAATCAGTTGTAAAGTGAACTGATTGGCCAGCAGCCTTCCCCAGCAAATCCTTCAAAACCCCAACACATGACCGGTACAGCGAGGGCACTACAGTTCTACTGAATGTGGTGCGTGAAGGGACCTGGTATTGTGGTGCCACAGCCTGCATCAGCTGCTTGAAGGGCTCCCCTTCCACAAAACTGAAAGAAGCCCCCCCAACAGCTATAAGTTGTCCAATGAGGCGCGTAAGTTTACGGGACTGCTGTTTTGACATATCCCGGTAATGTACCCCTCCAAAATGTTCAATAGTGGGCTGTATGGATTTATTTAGCATTTTACGACCTGCAGCTCCAGAAGTGGCTGTGACTTTGACACTGCTGCTGTTAATAGTGGTGGTAGATGGGGGAGCCACACCCATTTCTTCCCTCAGCACCACTGGCCTATGGTGGCTAAGCATGTGTTGCTTCATCCCAGCGTTCGTGAGATGACCCAACAGTCTCCCACGGCTGACTTCTCTGCTGCATATTTTACATGTAGCTGTGCGGCCATCACCAACTGTCACGAAATGTTGCCAAATTTTAGAACGACGGGTGCTGCCACTGTGTGGTGAAGATTTTTTAGAGAGAGTTTCCTCTTCAGCCGCAGATGCTAGAGCAAGTTGCTTAATTTTGGTTGTAGCCTGGCCTATGCACTCTGCTATGCTGCAGTGTTTTTGTGATAAAATGGGAGGTGGCCTCATGTCAGGGATAGTGAAGGAGGTTACTTGATTAACAGTTGTGCTGGCGGCTCTAATGTTTATGGGAGACTCAACCGGAACAGGAGAGGCAGGTGCCACTGGTGCCGTTCTTTCAGGGGAATACAACAGTGGGGAATCAAATTTAATATTGGAAGGAGAATATTCTGTCTCATAAACATTTGGTTCCTGATCGAGATTAAAAGGTAAGGTATAATCTGAATCTTCCATGTTTGCGAAGGAGGATTTAGCACCATCAGATGTTGGGGGGTCCTGCTGAATTCCCTTTTCTCTCGGATGGCTAAAGGGAAATGTGACTAAAAAATCTCCGTCATTACTTCTATGACCTGCAGATGTAATTTTTCCAGTGGTGATGGTTGTGCCAATGGGAGTAGCAATAGTGGTGGTGGTGGAACTATGAGCGCACAAAATGTCTTGCTCATATTCTAATATTTCACTTTTAGGCTGCTTAAATGGATGCTCAGAATCAAAAGCCTGTGTAGGTGGTAGTGTCAGGCCTTTCCTGTAAAAAATACTTGGTGTCACCACATTTCTCAAAGTGCCCATAGCAGAGGTGGTGGTGACACAACTGGCACTAGTAGTTATTGTGCAGGTTGTTCTTGGGGGAAGATCCTGAAAAAGGCGACGACATGCAATAGATGCCGACTGCTTCCTGGTCTTAGAGCAGGACCTCTCAGCCCTGCTAGTAGGGGATTTTGAACCAACAGTTTCCCTCTCTGACCTTTTCTGTTTGGAAGGTGGCCTTAGCATAGCACTACTACTGATAGTCAAAGTATCAGAGCTAGGCCTTTTGCAGCTAGATCTGCCTGAACGCTTTGGCTGAGGCACTGAAACAGGACAGGCAAGCTGCTTCTGCTGCTTCATTTGCCTCCCCTTTGTAAAGTCACTCCTTTTAGACTTAACACGACTACTGGAACGTGTAGTACTGGTGGTGGAAGTATGACTGTCTGGGCCTGGCAATACAGATGCTGACATACATGACACAGACAATGGTGGTACAAACTCACAGGTGCTGGTAGTGGTTGTTGTTGCTGTGTCACTGCTGCTGCTGGTACCAGGAGGAGGAACCTCATGTTGAGAGCTTGAATCCATCTTGACAAAAAAATTTACCAGGCTGGACTCTCTTCTGCTACTTCTCAAATATTGTCTCCCCTCTTCTGCTCAAACTCCCTTTCTCACTCAGTTACCACTGGTGGAATGCACAATGCAGTGACCTTTTGCCCTTAATCCAACCTTCAGCACAAAATAAATCAACTGATTGGCCTGTAAATTACTCCATGCCAGTAATCCAGCCCCCAAGGAATCAACTGATTGGCTAAAAAAACTGTAATTCTCTAATATCCGGAATAACGAATGCATTTGCATTGAAATTCGTCTTACGAATAAAACCGAATCCGACAAAAATTATCTCAAATAATGAATGGCTTTGGTGTAATTTGTTGATGCTTTAACATGGCCTAATGCAACACCAAGTCGACTCGTGGTTTTGCATAACGAATGATTTCATTTCACTATTCGTTAAATTTAGCGGACAATCATTCTGATGAATCAATTTCTTTCCAATTGTTAGTAGCTCACTAGGGAGTAAAATGAATCGATTCGAATATAATTAAATTATTTGTTATGCGATTACGATCACAAGTCGACTTGCATTAGGCCGCGTTAACGCATTAACGAATTATGCCGAAAGCATTCGCTATTTATGATAATTTTAGTTCGGATTCGGTTTTATTCGTAATTGCTTTGTTCGGAAATTCGAATGCTTCCGAATGTCAGAAAGTTGCTAAATTCAGACAAATTTCGATTCGTTACGAAACGAATTGCACAAGCCTAGTGTAAATGTGCTTTTACTATACAAGATGCTGTACATACAAAACTATTACAATATTAGGAATACAATACAAGACTGACAGTTCTCTATAACAAGCAAAAATGCCTAGAAAATAGAACAGCCTATGGTCTATAACTACAAATACATTTAAGTTACTTATCTTCTGTTACTCGTGATCTCCATTGGCAATGATTCTTCTTGGAGACCAGGTTCTGTTCTTCTTATGATGAGTGGCTTCTTCTGATGTTACAGCAACATGATGTGTGTGTGTGTGTCCTAGCTTATGCCTGCTTTTATGTGTCAGGCAAAGTTACCAAACAACAGAAAACATACCTGTTTACTGTAGCTGTTGAATACAACAATGCTATCTACCTATTGTCTACTTAAACCAAATCTGTCAGTAATCTAAACAGTCATTCTTTCAGTTTGAGAGCTGAAATAAATCTCAAACAAGTAATGTCTTACTTGTTTACTGAATACAACAATGGTATCTAACCCCATTGTATAAAAAACAGCATTTGTTTGAGAAATCTACTCAAACCAAAAACGGACAGTACTCACTATTGTAAAATTGTCCCATGTATCCTATGTCTGAGAAATATAAAAAAAATCATATTTTTAACAAACGCAACACATTCCACCCTATGATTTTTTTTTCTCTCTCAGACTACACACAGAAAATCTCTTCATTACTAACAACTCATTCTACACATCAATTTTTCCCTAAATGCAACCCCTCCCATATTTCTGTCACTGGGAAAGTGTTTCAGTCTTTGGATAATAGTTCATTAGAAAGTCCATTCTAAAGTTCTTTAGAAATAAGTCCAGGCTTGAAATACATCAAAGGCCTTGCTCTCCACAGCTCTTGCGATCTTCCGTCATTCTTTCCATCATGTAACCACTTTTCTCTGGTCTTCCTATGGATCAAATCGGAGACAGCCTGTGGAGTGGAAAACAAAGCGGATTATCTGTTCCTTCTAACAATACATAAACAGTAGATCCTGGCCCTTCAGCTACAATCTCTCCTCTAAATGGCTTCTTGCCTGGATATCTGACCAATACTTTGCCACCTGCCTGTATGCACCTCTGACCCTCCCAAAGAACATCAATAGGGAGGAGAGGAAATATACTGATATTTCCCAGAAGATTACTGCTGTTTATTTTGGAAGGTTTGATGTTATGTAGCCTCACTTTCCACTCTTGCTGAGAAGTATCCACTAACCAGTCAGAGTCCCAGCCACTGTCTTGAAGCTCATCTGCCAATGCAAATATAACTTCAAACCTTCCTGCCAGATTCCCTCTCATTCCTAGATAGGCTTCAGCTTCAGATACGTCACTCTTGGTTTCTATGTCATAGGAAGCAGTAACATGGTATCTGTTAAACCCTGTTCTTTCAGGAACCTTACATAAATACTGAACTCTGCACTCCAGCTGTGGAATCTGTGCCTCAGCCCCTACCATCCTCTCATATGGTGTTCTTTTGGCTATTGGCCTAGAATTTAACAACATGACTGCCTGTGTGAGGACCCGATCCCACCCCCTTAGTGTATGTGTGGGTGTAAGTTTGCATAGCTGGTCTTTCAATAGCTCGTTGTATCTTTCAATCAAACCAGCTGCCTGTGGATGGTATGGGATGTGGCACAACCAGTACACTCCAGAATCTTTGGCCCACTGCTGTACTGTTGATCCGGTGAAGTGTGAGCCATTATCACTTTGGACTTGTTTGGGACAACCATAAGCAACGACAAGTTTCTGGAGCAGTTGAAGTGTTGCGGCTTGATCTGCACGTTTGCAAGGATGGACAAGCATAAGTCTTGAATAGGTGTCCACTGCAGTGCAACAATATCTCAGTCCATTGTTTCCCCGGGGCAGGGAACCGATGAAGTCAATCTGCCAGATCTCTGCAGGCCTCTCACCCCTCTTAATCGACCCGGTGGGGTACTCTTGCAATGGCCATTGTCGCACTTCTCCACACACTGTACAGTTCCCTATTACAGTCTTTATCATGTCCATGGATATAGGCAATCCTCTCTGCTGTGCCCATTCATATGTTGCTTTCTGCCCCAAATGTCCAGATTGCTTGTGGGCCCAGTTGGCCAAGTTCATCAAAACAGGATCAATTGGCACAACTGCCTTCACTTTGGCGATTTCATCTGCAACTCTGTTATAGTTCTCAAAGTCTGGTACTAGGGGCACATGTGCATCAACATGCCCCACATTTATGGTGCGGGAGTGAGCTTCCTTCCAGATGTAGTCCCAGACTTCCTTGCCTCCCCACACCACCTTTCCATGAATCATCCATTCATTGGACTTCCACGTGGGCATCCAAGTTGTCAGTCCTTTAAAAACCACCCAGCTGTCAGTGTAGATAGTGACATGGGAAGAAGGATCCTCCTGAAGAGTCATCACTACAGCTTTCAACTCTGCATACTGACTGGACCCTCCGATTCCGGACTCCTGCAGGACTGTGTCTGTACTTGGGTTGTAGGCTGCTGCTGTCCATTTACGCCCAGACGAAGTGATTATGGCTGAACCATCAGTGAACCACGCTGACTCCTTCATGTCTTCTGACCGAGACTCAAAGGGTGGAGCCTCTTGAATGGGGGATGACTGCAGCACAGGAATTTCTTCTTCTGCCCGGGTGCTGGTAAAAGTAACAATCCCTGCCAACTGTTTTGAAATGTCTCTAACATCCCCATCTGCAATACCCCCCTCTTTCTTGAAGGTACCACTTCCATTTCATCAGTGTCTGGTTCTGGGCTACAGCTGCCCTAGTGGTCAGTCCATTATTTCTCACCCATCCTGCTATTGGCAATTCAGTATGGATGGTAACTGTGTCCTTTCCTGTAATGGTCTCTACATGTTGAAGTGCTGTGTAGGCCCCAAACAGGTACTTCTCTAGGGGCGTGTATCTCGTCTGTGCCCCTGTCAGTTGTTTGGACCAAAATCCAATAGGTATTGCTCTCAGTCCTTTCTTTTCATTTGGCTGCCACAGACTCCAAGATATGGTATCATTCTGCTCCACTACATCCAGCTGAAATGGTACTCCTTGTCTCACGGGTCCCAATCCCTGATGCTGCAAAATAGCTTCTTTAGCAGCCAGGAATGCAGTCCGCTGCTCTGAACCCCATGAGAACTCAGTCTTTTTTCTGGTAACATTGTATATAGGCCTCAATATCAGTCCAAGATGTGGGATGAACGATCTCCAGAATCCTACAACCCCAATGAACTTCTATGCCTCCTTTTTGGTAGTAGGGGGCGACAGCGCCTGGATAGTTTGCACAACTGTCTCTGGAATCTTCCTCTGTGGCCCAGTCCACATCATTCCTAGGAATTTCACCTCTGTGGCAGGTCCTTGGACTTTGTCTCTGTTGATAGCCCACCCTCTGTTTTCCAAGTGTTGTATCAGCAGGTGCAGTGCTTCAGTTACATCTTCTTTTGTCCCAGAGATCATGATGTCATCAATGTAGTGAAACACAGCGACTTTCAAATTCAGGGTACTTAAATCTCGGGCAATCAGTCCATGACAAATCGTTGGAGAATGAAGATAGCCTTGCGGAAGGACAGTGAAAGTGTACTAGCGGCCGTCCCACACCATAGCAAACTGGTCTTGACAATCTGGGTCTATCAAAATTGAAAAGAAAGCATTAGCCAGGTCTATCACAGCATGATATTCTCCTGCATCTTTAGCAATTTTCTCAACAATTGAGATCATATCTGGTACAGCTGACTTCAATGGAGGTGCCACTTTGTTTAGACCTCTGTAATCCACAGTCATTCTATATGTCCAATCAGGTTTCTTTACTGGGAACACCGGAGATGAGAAAGGACTTACAGCAGGTCTAAGGATCCCTACTCTCAACAGTTCTTGAATAGTCTCCCCAATTTCTTTGTGGCCTCCAGGAAGTCTGTACTGCTTGAGACAGACTGGCTTCTCTGGTGGAGGAATGTAGACAGGGGTCCATTTCGCATGACCTCTGACCACAGCCTTCACCGCCCTTACCAGATACGCTTTATCAGGATACCCAAATGTGAATGTACCTCTTTCAGTCTGAATTGACTGACCTTGAAGTACATCCATCCCAAGAATATTTTCGGGTAACTCTGATATCAAAACATTTGTCATAAATCCTGATCCCTTGCCAATAGCCAATTTCACCCGTATCCCAACTGCTGGTGTAGTTTGCCCTCCCAAACCTTCTACATAAATAATTTCTCCTTTGTGATGGGAAGGATTTCCTTGCAAAAGTGTAACTTCAGCTCCGCTATCAACTAAAGCCATTACATGTGTAGGAGAAGATGACTTCCCCCACCATACAGTGACAGGTGCATATGGGTGTCGGTCTCCTGCTGTCACTGCCCTCACTGCTATTACAGGAGACTCACCTTCCCTTCATAAAGGATATTGAACCTCCCAATCCCCTTTTCTGATTCTCTCTAACTCCTCCCCAGGATAAAGGGATTTGGGTTCATGTTCAGTTTTGGGAATTGGTTTGTGGCTGACAGGAGGGGTCTGTTCTGTTTCCTCTAAGTCTAGGATGATGTTATCTTCACTAGGAGTAGTGTTTCTAACCCTGACAGTTTTCCCCACTCTATATTTTTTTACCTCTTCAGCATTTCTGCAGTAGAAATGCCATCTATCTCATCTTTAGGTACTCCTGCCTTTAATAGGTCCACCCACATTTCTTTCCTAGAAAAAACTAGCCTGGTTTTCTCTTCACCTTCTGTCTTCTCTACCCCATTCCGTTTCTTCTCTGTTCTTTTCTGCTTGTATTCATTCTGTCTGGCCTTGACCTTATCTACTTCCCTGACAGGTTTTGTTTTAGTCTCCTCTATCTCCCCCAACTGGCTTAAAAGGGTTGTAGCTTCATGAATCTTGCTGTTTAATCCCAGGCCTCCCAACAAAGACAATAATGGAGCCCTGAGATTAAATGGCGCAGACTTTATCAGCTTAGAGCGCAGAGCAGACGTAAAGGGTTCCATATCTGGACCTATCCATTCTGGAAATGTACTTAATCCGGTTATACAACCCATCTCACGTAACCTGGAAATACCCTCTCCTATTGATCTCCAGGAGTAGGTATTTTCCAGGTCAGTAGGACTGGCGTATACTCGGACTATTCCATCTCTCACAAGGTCTAACAGTGAAAAATTCACGCTAAACTCTCTGGCTTTTCGCATTGCCTGACGCAATTGTGGATCATGGGTTAACACTCCCATAGCCACTGCTTCCTTACCTGACAAAACAACACTGTCCGCCCCTTCATCCCATAAGCGTAGGAGCCAACTCAATAGGGGCTCCCCAGACTTTTGTTTGTATTGTTTTGCCAGCTCATGGAGTTCAGTTTGTGTAAACTCCCGTACTTCTTCAATTTCAACATCTCTGGGGTTGCGATAATGCACCTCCCCATCTGCCATATCCTCTCTATCATGTTGCCGTTTCCTATGCTTAGTAATGAGAGGTCTGGCATGCTTTTTCTTTCCTACTAGCAGATCATCATCTGAAATATCAAACTCTATGTCCTCATCCTCACTATCATTTGAGGAGAGCACATCCTCACAATCCCAATTTTGGGATGTGACAATGGCACGTACCCTGGCTTTACTAACAGGTTTATGCCCCTTCCTTTTCCTTAAGGCATTAATTGATTTGGTCATGAGGGCTGCACACCGCTCTTGCAAATCATCAGCCCGACTAGCAGTTGAACGTACACACTCTGAAGCAACTGCTAGCTGGTCTTTTAATACCTTAACTTCTGCCTTTGCCTTCTCCCTTCTATGTGATTCAGTATAGAGAGCATTGAGGAAGTACCAACCCACTGTGGACACTGTCCTCTTCTCTTTCTTACTTAAATCCAACCCCTTAAGGCTAAAATCTACAAAATGATCTGAGACTTTATCACCCCAAGTCAGCTTCAAGGGAGAAGCATACTTCACAAATTCTTTAGCAAGAGGCTCCCACTCATTGTTTCTGGCCCAGATAGGTAAGCTGCACACTTTCTTCTGGTCACCAGAACCCTCTGCAGCCTTGCTTTTCCTAAACAGCTTACGCAGCATTTTACCTAGCACAAGCTACACAACACACTACAGAAAAACAAGTCTGCTTCAATTGAATTATAGCACAGACCGCGGCCGAGCCCCCAAAATGTTTTGTTACTCTGTGGTATAACAAGGAAGCTGAGACTTCTGCAGTGTGTGTAAATGTGCTTTTACTATACAAGATGCTGTACATACAAAACTATTACAATATTAGGAATACAATACAAGACTGACAGATCTCTATAACAAGCAAAAATGCCTAGAAAATAGAACAGCCTATGGTCTATAACTACAAATACATTTAAGTTACTTATCTTCTGTTACTCGTGATCTCCATTGGCAATGATTCTTCTTGGAGACCAGGTTCTGTTCTTCTTATGATGAGTGGCTTCTTCCGATGTTAGACATAAAACAAATAATAAAGGCGCATTATACAAGTACCTCAGTATTATGATATGGAGTACCGAATAGTCCGTGGCCAATATATTGAGAGATAACTCTCAGATGTGAAAATGAAGGGAAGAACAGTCAGGGCAGCCACCAGCAGGACCAGAAGCTGCTTTCCAGTGAGCTAGAACAGAAAAAAACAAGAAGAGGGGCGCCTCTGAGATAGATATCAAATCAACATTTATTGGTAGCAATATTCACTCACATTTAAAATGAAGTGGTTGCGTTCAGCTGGGCAGAAGAGTAGGCGAACTACAGGTCACAGAAGGTCCATGAAGCTGTCATCACAAAAGATCCTGTCAGGGAAGTTGGTGATGGTAGGCAAACAGGAGGGTTTCCTTCTGGAGGGATCTTGCGTAGCCACAGCAGGTTAAATTTCTTTTAGCAGAGTGAAGAAAAAGAGAGATTACGTTCGATCTGATGGTTCCAGAGCAGTGGGTGAGAGGGGACGTCTGAGCCGGATGGCTGGCGATGCTGCGCTGCGGTCGCAAGTGCTCACTGCACTTCCGGATGGATGGAGGAGCACGACCGTGTGATCAGTTCAAAGCGAGGCTTGGGCAGCACAGCAGGACACAGCGCCGGGCTGTGACATCAGTATGCGACACGTTTCAGAGCGGGCTCGTTGTAGATGTTTGAAACAGCGGCACTCCTTTGTCAAGCATTAGGTGTCATTAGGACACCTAATGCTTGACAAAGGAGTGCGCTGTTTCAAACATCTACAATGAGCCCGCTCTGAAACGCGTCGCATACTGATGATGTCACAGCCCGGCGTTGTGTCCTGCTGTGCTGCCCAAGCCTCGCTTTGAACCGATCACACGGTCGTGCTCCTCCATCCATCCGGAAGTGCAGTGAGCACTTGCGACCACAGCGCAGCATCGCCAGCCATCCGGCTCAGACGTCCCCTCTCACCCACTGCTCTGGAACCATCAGATCGAACGTAATCTCTATTTTTCTTCACTCTGCTAAAAGAACTTTAACCTGCTGTGGCTACGCAAGATCCCTCCAGAAGGAAACCCTCCTGTTTGCCTACCATCACCAACTTCCCTGACAGGATCTTTTGTGATGACAGCTTCATTGACCTTCTGTGACCTGTAGTTCGCCTACTCTTCTGCCCAGCTGAACGCAACCACTTCATTTTAAATGTGAGTGAATATTGCTACCAATAAATGTTGATTTGATATCTATCTCAGAGGCGCCCCTCTTCTTGTTTTTTTCTTCTGATGTTACAGCAACATGATGTGTGTGTGTGTGTCCTAGCTTATGCCTGCTTTTATGTGTCAGGCAAAGTTACCAAACAACAGAAAACATACCTGTTTACTGTAGCTGTTGAATACAACAATGCTATCTACCTATTGTCTACTTAAACCAAATCTGTCAGTAATCTAAACAGTCATTCTTTCAGTTTGAGAGCTGAAAGAAATCTCAAACAAGTAATGTCTTACTTGTTTACTGAATACAACAATGGTATCTAATCCCATTGTATAAAAAACAGCATTTGTTTGAGAAATCTACTCAAACCAAAAACTGACAGTACTCACTATTGTAAATTTGTCCCATGTATCCTATGTCTGAGTAATATAATAAAAATCATATTTTTAACAAACGCAACACAGGGGTCTCAGAGGCTAGCAGTGGCAATGAGGGGATAGGCTTCCCAGTAATAATAACCCCTGGTGAGGACATGTTTGAAGGGAATGGAAACCCCCCAGTGCCTGAGGGAGAATGGATGGATGCAGGCAGGGAGCAGGCTATGGCCGGACCTGACCCCCCTGGAGTAGGCTCAATATCACAAACACTGATCCCCAACCCTGTACAGTGTGGGGATATTCTGTCTTTGAAATCAAATAGAACAATGGAGGACCTGGAGTTGGATATTAGAGAACTCCTTAAGGCTCTTCCTACAAAGACAGATATCTTGCAGTTGATATCAGTGGTGGAGCAATCTTGCCAACAGGCCATGGAGGGCCTTGAAGAGGACACACGTGTACTGGGGCATAGAGTAGAGACACTGGAAAATAATTATGAAGCACTGGTACTAGCAATATTAGATATCGAAGACACTGTGAAAAGTCATGAGGAGAATCTAAATCAATATAGAGACCAATTGGATGACTACAAAAACAGGGATCGTAAGCAAAATATCCGCATAAAGGGATTACCTGAAACCATTCAGACACCCGAATTGCCCTCAATAGTTCAACAGCTATTTCGTCAGATAATGGTTGACTCTGCACCAGAGAATATTGAGATTGACAGGGTTCACCGTATTCCATCGTATGTTATCCAAAATACAGAAAGACCAAGGGACATAATATGCAAATTACATAAATTTACAATTAAAGAATCCATTATGAGAATAGCACGCAACAAATCTGAAATTTATTTTGATGGAACATATGTGTCCCTGTATCCGGACCTGTCACGTTGGACTTTAATGCCGCAACGGACTGTCCGACCAGTGTTAGAAGGTCTACGTGCAGTGGAGGTCAACTGTACATGGGGGTTCCTGTTTAGCCTTACTGAGTGGCAAAACGGCAACCCTCCGTAATAGAGATGATTTGCAGTCGTTTGTAGAGACATTAGATTTACCCCCAGTTGATTTTATGGATTGGAGAAAGAATAATTTTGAAAACCCCCTATAAATTTTCCTGTGGACAATGCAAACACATTGTGCTTTGATTAAAACACAGGCACGGCGGCAACGCTTCCGGTATACGACAGTTGAGAAACATCTATTCGTTTTTTAAACATTTATTTATTTCTTAGTATGATTTGGATGCCTACCACCGAAGACTATTTAGTAACTGGTGTTTTACCTAAGATTTGTTTTTATTAGGATCAAACCTGCTATGTCCTTTTTTTCTCATTGGTCACTAACAATAACTGTACCATATGTACTTCTTTGCATTCAGTGTGTATAATACACTTAAAGGATATGTAAAGAAGAGTTAGAACATCTTTCTGTGTACCGTGGCGCCTGAACTCCATAATAATGGCCGCTGTGCCTGTGTTTTAATCAAAGCACAATGTGTTTGCATTGTCCACAGGAAAAAGGCCACTGTATAACATTGCAGCCCACCAAAACATGGCCGTCGTACTTATATTGTAATCAGTATATAGTTTGTATGCATTGTCCCTAGGAAAATTGCCGCTGAAAAACATCATAGCCCACCAAAAAAATAGCCGCGCTATCACGAGTATAGTCCACTACAAAATGGCCGAATTGATACTTCCAGTCCACACGATATATAAGACTTGACTGCACAGCCAATCAGGTTCCTCTGAAGAAGTCGCGAGAAGTAACTCAACGCGTAAGGATTGGCTGTCGTAAACCGGTAGTGACGTAAGCCGGTGGGAAAACGCTGTGATCTTTGTTATTGCTTGTTTTTAACTTTTTACATGTAAGAGTCCACCCG
Organism: Rana muscosa; assembly: GCA_029206835.1. Taxonomy (NCBI): domain Eukaryota; kingdom Metazoa; phylum Chordata; class Amphibia; order Anura; family Ranidae; genus Rana; species Rana muscosa. Next base: position 449,964,515 of record CM055120.1, on the reverse strand, counting down.
CATAGTATGTGTAGCACTCCCCTAAATCCTCCCCGCTTACCTTCTCCTGCGGGGAAGAAGAGACACCATGCCACAAGCCTGTGTCCTCTGTATTGGAGGTCAGGCAGTGTTTATGTATTTGGGTCCCGCAGCGAGTTACCTCCTTCCACTGGTTCCCGCCTCCAGAATGTAGAGACGAGTCTGTACTTTTCCCTTTTAAGAAAGTCAATGTCCAAACCACTTAAACTCCAACACTGAGTTTATTTTTATATCGTTGCTTGATAGATAAGAGAGAGTTGAATAAAAAGAGGATAGTTGAGCTAAGAGCAGATTCAGGCACAGAACTCGTAGATTTATCACCACTCGATCCCGAATGGGTACAGCTCACACGGATAGTCCCTCAATGGTCCTAGCAGCCAATGTGGAGCTTGAACAGTCAATTTATCCCCTCCAAGGACAAGTTCAGTATGTCCTTAAAGAACAGCAGCGCTCCGCAGGGTCAGTTCTGCGGAGCATAGGATCCTTCCCTCTGACAGGTCACCAGGCCTTTCCCGAGACAGCAATCTACTATCACTTATCTCCTGTTATGGGACCGATCCTCCCCTGGCTTCCTCTTGGTCAGAGCAAATACCCTCACCCGGGCATCCTAGGACTCCAAAGTTCTGCCTGTAGACCCAGTTGAAGGTACCGGGCCTACCTGGAACGTTGCAGCCTCGGGTTGAAGGTGCCCGAGACACCTCAATCAGTGTGCGCACCCCCCCTTTCAGGGGGCACATTCCTCCGTTACTTGTCCCCGGGTTCTCCTCGTGACTAATGGCGTCTGCCCCTTATATATCCTCTCCCGGCATGCACAGCAGGCAGAACCAGCCCACTGTAAGGTAGCCGAGAGAGAACATCCAATCGCCACCACACCGTCTGCGGTTCAACCCCAGACCTGGGCGACAGCACCACCCACAGGCCAAAGGGGAACTGCACACCAGACAACACGCAGCAGAGCAGAGTCCAGCACAATTAGAAGGCCCGAGCCATACTAGTGCTCAGGTGCTCGGGTCATCCCCCTAAATTTGGGCATAGAGACGCCCTAAATTTGGGGTACCCGCTACATACACCCCTCCCTTTAATAGACACTGTCCCCAGTGTCTGGAGAAGGTCAGAAGACCCCCCTCAATCCTGAGTGGGTTCTGGTCTTTTCCAACTATGTACAATAGAATTGATTCGGTGCCTGAATCAAAGGGTTTTTTTTTTTAAGGAATAAGAGAAAGAAAGAACCAGTAAGCAATATACATTACAATCATTTTACATAACAATCCCTTTTTTCTATCCTATCTTTCCACCCATTCTCCGATGTACTTGATAGATAATCACCTGCATAAGGAAAGAAAAAAACACAGCACACAATGACATCTCCTAACTTTCTGGAAGTCAGAAACAAACCATTCCTCCTAGAAAGAATGACTTGCTTCCGCAACACAAATTTCTGCAGACCACCACCACCTAGCCTAGGTGCGCATAGGCACAATTTTAACAAAGGAACCCTCCTCCTTGTTCACGTCGGCTTCCTGCTTTGCCCTAACTAAATCTACCCAATGTTCAATTCTTTTTGCGGAACAGTTGAGGGGAAAAAAAACAATTCCCCAAAGTCTCCAAAGAGTAAATTTTCCCTTGGGCGGAAGGTCAAGGTAATAGTTCAGGCAATGTCCCTGAAGCGGAATAATAATAAAAAAAAACAAGCTCCCACTTCAGAGGTAGTACTGGGGATCACGGAGAACAAGAGTTTTCCAGTCTTTATCCAGAGTCTCTATAGAATACACTACATCATCTCGATCCCTGCTACAAATCACCACCCGGTCTGCATGAATGTGCCGACCAAGAGTCCAGTCTTTCCGGCAGCCCTTGTATCGCTCAGTCATCACCGCTGAACACTTGAAATAGCGGTGACCTTTCTTTACCTCCAAGCGGTCCCACTCAACATCTGCATACCATCGTTCTCTGGAAGCTTCTATTTCAAACAAAAGGTCCTTGGGAACATATGGGTAATCCCAACCATATTCCGCTGCCACCTTCTGGTGCAAAAGCCGCTGTAGTCGGGCCAAAGGCATGGTTGCACGATCTCCATTTCCAGGGAGGACAATCGCATCTGGAGATCTCTTTAGTAGTGCGGGCTCCAACTGTGACATAGGCGGCCGCAAAGGTGAGCGAACTGCAGCAGCAGGCACAGAATGCACCGGAGCAGACAAAGCGGGCATAGGATTGGTCTCTTCCCTTGGGACAGTGACTTCCACTCGGGGTGTAGTTTCCCCAGAGTCCAATGGCGAAACCCCCTTTAAACTATGGGATGAGGTTACCGGGATTTTGTCCCAACCCTTGTGGATGAAAATCTCATCAATCTCGGGGTCATCCCCCACATCAGACGGTGAGTCAAAGTCAGAGGTGTCATATGCCTCTGCCGGAAAATAATTAGTAGTAGACACCGACACATTGTCCCGGAAAATGGAAGGTCTTTGCGGGCTAGCGGTCCGCACATCCCCTGTAGCGTGGGGTGTAGACTTTCTACCCTCTCCCGACAAAGTCAATGTCTCAGTTTTCCCAGCCTTCTTACCTTCCCCTGACTTGGATCGGCCGGAGATCCCTCTGGGTTGATGATCCGGTTCAGGCAGGTGCTGGGGTAGGCCTTGACCACGGCCATGGGAAGCCTTCACGTATCCCACCTTCCGCTTAGCAGGGAGGACTCCGTTGCAACGGAGGCAGCATCCGCTGGGTTCTCCGTATCAAGCTCCGTAGTAGAGTAGCCGGAACTTTTTCTTTAACATCCGCTGTTTCCACGGGGGAGGGCGCGTGGGCACGGCTGTGGGAGCACAAATTCCCTCCTCCGGAGTAACAGCACCGGAGAGGCAGTTAACACGATAGACCCTTGGCTTTTCCGTAGGCTGATCTACCTCAAAGAGGAACTCTCCACAAAGGGCACATCTCCCAAAAGGGCGAAGCTGTACGGCCAGTCCCTGGCACTGTGGACAGATCATGCCCAAGGCCTCTGCATCTCTGCATGTTTAGAGGGCAAAGCGGCCTTGGGGCTTCAGCCGGATTCCTGTATCCATCAGGGGAGCAGCAAGCAGAGCAACGTCCATGGTTGAAGCAGTTGAGAACCCACAAGGTCCCAGTGAACCAGAGATCCATGGAGCGGCAGACATGTTGCTTCGTTACTGGTCCAGTCTGTACTGTCCTTTTGGCGCCAAACACACCACGTGGAGCACACACTTGGCGGGCTCCTCCCCTTTTTTCTCTTCTGCTGCACGCAGCTCGCGGGCTTTTCCAGGCTCGACACGCCCATGAACTACGCAGTTAGAAATTAGCTAGGCCCGTACCTATATTTCTCTCTCACAAATGGCGCAGTTCGAATTCTCTCAAAATGTCTGACTTCCACAAAACCACACACAAGGGAGAAAGCAAAGTCCAGCTTCCAGGGGCAGCTGCAGAATCCCGGACTCGAGTCCCCATGTGTAGCACTCCCCTCAATCCTCCCCGCTTACCTTCTCCTGCGGGGAAGAAGAGACACCATGCCACAAGCCCGTGTCCTCTGTATTGGAGGTCAGGCGGTGTTTATGTATTTGGGTCCCACAGCGAGTTACCTCCTTCCACTGGTTCCCGTCTCCAGAATGTAGAGACGAGTCTGTACTTTTCCCTTTTAAGAAAGTCAATGTCCAAACCACTTAAACTCCAATGCTGAGTTTATTTTTATAACGTTGCTTGATAGGTAAGAGAGAGTTGAATAAAAAGAGGATAGTTGAGCTAAGAGCAGATTCAGGCACAGAACTCCTAGATTCATTACCACTCGATCCCGAATGGGTACAGCTCACCCGGATAGTCCCTCAATGGTCCTAGCAGCCGATGTGGAGCTCGAACAGTCAATTTATCCCCTCCAAGGACAAGTTCAGTATGTCCTTAAAGAGCAGTGCTCCGCAGGGTCAGTTCTGCGGAGCATAGGATCCATCCCTCTGACAGGTCACCAGGCCTTTCCCGAGACAGCAATCTACTATCACTCATCTCCTGTTATGGGACCGATCCTCCCCTGGCTTCCTCTTGGTCAGAGCGGATACCCTCACTCGGGCATCCTAGGACTCCAACGTTTTGCATGTAGACCAAGTTGAAGGTACCGGGCCTACCTGGAACGTTGCAGCCTCGGGCTGAAGGTGCCCGAGACACCTCAATCAGTGTACGCACCCCCCCTTTCAGGGGGCACACTCCTCCGGGTATTTGTCCCCGGGTTCTCCTCGTGACTAATGGTGTCTGCCCCTTATAAATCCTCTCCCGGCATGCACAGCAGGCAGAACCAGCCCAATGTAAGGTAGCCGAGAGAGAACATCCAATCGCCACCACACCGTCTGCGGTTCAACCCCAGACCTGGGCGACAGCACCACCCATAGGCCAAAGGGGAACTGCACACCAGACAACACGCAGCAGAGCAGAGTCCAGCACAATCAGAAGGCCAGAGCCATACTAGTGCTCGGGTCATGCCCCTAAATTTGGGCATAGAGACCCCCCTAAATTTGGGGTACCAGCTACAAATGCAATAAACTTATATCTATTTTAAAAATGTACTACACCATTGGAAGCCTCCTTGTCTCTTCCACCCTCCTTCTATATCCCACATATCTGAGCACAATAGGTTGCATTTGTGGAAGTTACGGCAATTCATAAGGACTAGTGAAGGCTAATGACTGCAGATATACCGGAGGTGGAGATACTTTGAGAGAAGGCTGGGGGACCACTTTGCCAGAGGTCGTAATATCTTATCTATGCAAGGAGGAAAGGTTACCGCTCAGGTGTGACTGATGAGTCTTTCACAGGATCCAGGGCCGTGGGTGCAGGCAATGCATGTAGAAATGCAAAAATTAGGAAGACGCTTGGACAGCCGCACTCCAAATAAATTGGTTCTTTTATTAAAACAAAAGCAAAAGATGCATGCCACAGAAAAAACACAGCAAGTATGAGCTGACGCGTTTCACACTGCGATTCAGTGCTTAATCATAGCTAGCATACATATCAAATGCACATCTAATATATACACATGGCGAATACAAAAGCAATTGAAACTTCAATTGGCTAATTGATCGACTGACAGATGTGTCCTATCAATACAATTGGGATATACCATGTAATCAGAAACACACACACACACACCTTTATATGAACTCATAAAAACCCATTAATTTTACATACAGATGAGTATACATATAGTATGAATATACAATATACTGTACATGTCAATCACTTGCTTGTGTGACAGTTTAACACTAATTAAATGAAACTACATAAAATGCATGAAATACATAATCATATTGACAATATATATGAATAATATACATGTCCACATGAGAGAAAAATAAATTAATATTGTGAATTCACAAGTGTAAATATAAAATAAGTGGCTCATATAGACAGTGAAATAAGCACAAAATGAAAGTGAAGTTTTGCGACAGATACATCTGTCGGAAGTCTGTCCAAAAGTAAAATCGAAGTATAAAAAAATAAGTACGTGATTCGAATGACAAGAATTATATAAATAAATAAATACATTTGTGTGAAGTGACCCTTACTTGAATGTCCTGGTACATGATATTTGGTCAACTTCTATGTTAATCCGTATCCTGTAAAATCATTGTTTTGTTTTATAAGGTGAACGAAAATGACTAGTGTTCATTGTTGAATATGTGCTGAGGTGATGACTCGTGTACATAATTGCAAGGTCTGGTGATTAAGAGGTGTGAATGAATTAAAATTATATATATTGTGAATAATTCCTTGCATTGAAGTGGGGAAAAGGTGAGTGAATAGATTTTTAAGATAAAATGTTAATAATGAAGGTAAAAAATCAGAAAAATCTGAATAATCCAAAAAATCAAATAAGGAGAAGAAAGAGCAAAAAGATAAGAGAAGGAAAGGAAAGCAGCTTTTATGCAATCACGTGCAGGCCTAGATAATATGTAGACAAATGAATGAATGGCCCGCTTTGGAAAGCTGGCTACCAATCCCTACTGGTCCTTTACGATGTCCAATTTGCTTATTTAGGATTTTATTTAGACTTATGGATTATAAGTGTAATTCAATATATATATTTGTAATTATCTCATAAGAATAAAACTAGAAAATTCACAAAAAAAAATCATAAACTCTTCTATGTATAAAAGGGTGTGTTGCGGTGTGTATATCTTTTCCAAAATGTTTTTATCTGTCCAAATGTATTTGTTTTATTAATGAGGAAGGACACGTGAACTAAACTTAGTCCTATCAGTTTGTGTTTATATATATATGGACAACAAATAGAAAAGAAATTGCACTTGGGTTTGCAGAACTCCTACAATTTAGACCGATATGGGGCCGATAGACGGCCGATGGTAAAGGGCCAGGGAATTGCGGTGTCTGAAATATGATGTATCCTCGGGACCTTAGATCAGCCGTGATGCAATATACGTCGGCAGCTATATGTCTATATAAAATGCTGAGACACATCGAGAACAAAAAAGAGGGAAACAAAATGGGAAAGATGGAAGGAAACCATAAATCGGTGAACATGAAATCTGCTTTGTAACTTTTATATATATTTGCATGTTTAAAAGATGACAAAAACTTGTTTCTTCATATATATATATATATATATATATATGTTATCTAGCAAAGCATGTTAATGTTTATTCTATTGAAAAACTATTTCTGCTGTGATTACAAAGTAACATGCATGTTTCCTGTTTTTATTATAGAAAGCCTGAGTGATTCCATATGTTTTTTTGGTGTGTATAATATCTCCTGGAGGAGGCGATTTAGTGAAAGCAATGAAGTGGGGGGTTATGTAGAATAACAGTATATTGTTCATTACTGAGACAAATATTATGGTGTGTGCAAACTCACAGAGGGATAGGTATACACACCAATTGACTTTGATAAATCTCAAAACGATAATTATTCGTAAAAATGGGACACATCCCACTCAAAGTTCAATCTTAGTGGTATCCTCGTGTGTAAAGAAAAAATCCAAAATACCTCACGTTTGCACAACATCCTAAATTTGTCTCCTCCCCTAATGGGAACCTTCATATTTTCTATGCCTTGTATCCGGAGATGGGAGGTGTCTTTTAAATGTACAGTATTCCAGTGTTGGGCCACATTAGTTTTTTTATTTGTCTCAATATCATATAGATGATCTCGTAGACGGTCTCTAAGTCTGCGAATGGTGCGCCCAACATATTGTATATTACAAAGTTCACACGTGATAACATAAACTACATATTTTGTATTGCAATTCATGAACTGTGTAATGTTAAAGGTTTTGCCGTTGGTACAAGATTTGACCTTATCACCTTTCTTGATAAAACCACAATAGTCACAACTTTTTATACCACATTTAAATGTACCTTTAAATGTGAGCCAATTATTGCTTGAAATATTACTAGAAAATAGACTAGGTGAAAGGGAACTTCCCAAAGTGGGTGCCCGTCGAGATACCGTTTTTATGCCTTTGGATAATATTTAATTGTAAGTTGGATCATTAAGCAATATGAGAAGATATTTAATGACAGTGTTTTTAATTTTGGTAAATTCACTACTGTAAGGGGTGGAAAAAACGGTATGTAGTTGGCATGCATCTTGTGCTTTTGTTTTAATAAAAGAACCAATTTATTTGGAGTGCGGCTGTCCAAGCGTCTTCTTATCTATGCAAGTTTAAACATCTAATGAGGTAAGAGTTCTGAGAGACCGGGCTTTGGATATCTATTGTTGCTGATAGAATTCAGTTTCATCCATTGATGTGAAGATACTGTTTACATTATATATTGATCCTGAGGGACTATACGTCACCTTTTCATCTACGTAGTGCATTTGATACACTCATCCAGCAAGGATTGGAATGTTTGGACATTTTCTTGTAGCATTAAGGACTTTTTTACAGTTTTGATTATTTTAGTGTTTGGGTGATTATAACATACAGCGCAAGATCACTTTATTTGATCAGTAATGGTGTGGAATCTGGTCACAAGCTTTGTTCAGCGGGAGCCAGGCAGACAGGTGCTGAATCAGGATCAAGCTCAAGGTTGGGGACAGGCAGAAGTCGGTAAAGTGCTGGCGGTGGGGTACCAAATCAGTAAGCAGAGACGTAGTCATAAATACAAGCCGGGTCAGTAACATAAGCTAAAAGCAGATATAGTAGGCAGGGGTGATCAGACATAGCTGGGTCAGGAACAAGGTTAGCAGACATGGACTAGAATCAGGAACACAGGAACCAAAGCTGAAGACAATTCATCACTGAAGCCAGGCAGACTCTCAGTTTAAATAGGCTGCTGGGCCCCAGAATCTGTGGGTGCGTGCGCACGCCTGCGTTTACACACACGTGCCTGCATGTATGCGCCAATGTGCATTTGCGTGTGCATTCCAATTTACTGCTAGTCTTGGTCTATGCTAGTGATTCTGCACATGCGCAGCAAAATTAGCATCTGCTGAATGAGAATGAGCACCTGCTCCACGAGATCCCTGACACACACACACAACTGGATGAAAAATATTCAGGATCAGTGGGCCAGATCAGCTATATTAGTGTGATATCGGTGGAAGTTTAAGGGTTGCCCACCTTCCGATCTCTTCCAGCCAGCCAGGCTTCGGGATTTGATGGAAAAGCAAAAAATTTTGGTCGAGTTTGCAGCCGAATTAAATTAAAAATGGGGAATCATAAAGGTTCCAAGTGCCCAGAGGAGATGAGGATTTGGTTCACCTCTGTTCCTGCACATAAAGTTGGAGTCGTTCAAGATAGAGAATCTCCAATCAATTCTATTATTGATATACCTGTATCTGGGAGATTGGATGCTCTCTGTAGGTTTGTCCCACCTACTTGTCCCAATCCATCCGTTTTTTAAATTTATATTCTCTTTATTCATTTTCTTCAACATTAAAAATAACAGTGGACATACATATGCATAAATATGTTTCATAATTTAAAATAACAGGACATTTTCAATATCACACAATTTCACTCTATTGACCTTTTCAAGGGGGACATGTATCAATGCAAAAATATGTTTTAAAAACAGACGTATAAAGTGCATAAAGTGAAAATTAGAACTGTCCCTGCACAAACTGACATTTCTAAAGGAAAAAAAGCCATTTAAAACTGCTTGCGGCTTTAATGTAATGTCTGGTCCCGGCAATATGGATGAAAATCATTGAGAAAAATGGCATGGCTACCCCATCACCCACCCCTACCCCAGCCCATTACCAGCCCCTTTGGGTCTTGTATGGATATTAAGGGGAACCCCGCACCCAAAATAAAAAAAGGCCCTATATACTCTGAACAGCAGTATACAGGCGGTGCAAACAAGACACGGACTGTAGGTTTGTTTTTAAGTAGAATCTGTTTTTAATTTGGAACATGTACATTTTTTAAGTGTAACTCTAGCCAAAAAATCGATTTTTAAGCTTTTTGTAGTACATAGGGAAGGGTTAACACCCCTGTAACATTTGTTTTGCTGTCTGTGCATCTGTTTAGAACATTTCACCTCACTTTCCGTCCCAATGACAAATGTTTTTGGAAAGTTTGGGGTTTTTATTGAAACAAGGATTGGTGATAAAGCATCAGTAGAGAGGAGACATCTTTTTCCCATATTAACTCTTACAGGAGAGAATTTCCCTTCCTAGGGGTAGATTTCCTCTCACTTCCTGTTGTCTCCTTCCGTTTGCAAGTAGGAGTCGTTTGTAAGTTGGATGTTTGAAAGTAGGGGCCTGCCGTAGATACTCTGCAGAAATTTGCCCCTTAGGTGTTGGTTTTGCTACAACACTGTTAGCCCTCACAGTTACTCTTGGTGGGCGCTGGAATGCCTGTTGTAATATGTTGGCTGATTTATGTGGGACAATATGTTATTAGATATATATATATATATATATATATATATATAGGTTTATATGTGAGTACAATATTGACCAGGCCAGATTTCAGTTGATAATTCAGTTGTCAGAGTCAACTGGATTGCACATATGAAAGAGGCCAGATAACAGCTTTGATGTGTTGATCACATCTTATGCAAGGTGTATGAGGTGGCCTGTTAACTTAATTGAACAGTTCAAAGGGGACATTGTTTAGATGGTAATTAGACTTGAGGGGGTATTCATTCATGGGAACATTTGGTTGACCTGGCAGAACACCCCCCCCAATGTCAGACCAGTATTTGAAACATTCAAGCTGGCATTCAGTCTGCTCTAGTCTTGTCAATCTGCATGGATAGGAAAGCACAGGTCTAGAATATGATCTAGGAGATGTGGGACTCTGAAATATATATATACTCTGATTGGATTCGTTGTCATCTGTGCAAGTATTGAACTTTGTTCTGTATTGGAAGTCAATAAAGTGCATTCTCTGGAGAACTTGGGTGTGATGCTGCGGGAATAACATAACTTATATCATCATACTAATAACTAAACATCAATTATCAACTGGAAACCACTATACTACTTCACTACATTGGTGCCGTTCAAGTGACCAGAAGCGCATTTTCAGGACTTAGTAACAGAAGCGGTGATGACAACAATCAGAAATCTGAAGTCTGATGGAGACCCAAGAGCTGTGCTGTGACCCTAATGTCTGGTTGTGACATAAGAGTCTGATATACAAGATTAAACAAGTTCGGAACCCCAGAATTATTGTCTGGAGACTGGAAACAACAAAAAAAGGACTGTGTCGTGTACCAGAAGAACTAGAAGCTGAAGGAGTAACTAATGCGGTGGGTAAAATATTTCCTTTTTTTTAATTATTAGTAATATAGCCAAAATGCTTACTCAGTGTGAAGCTAGTGTCAGTTCTGATAAATTTAACAGATGGGTATTAAAATGTATTAAGCGTCATGGCGGTCCTTATGAAATTCCAGAAAAATGTAAGCAGACATGGACTATAATGAAGGAATTTTTAGAGAAAAATGTTTTTGATAGCAAAATTTCAGAAAGTAAAAGAAAAGGTTGCATTTTGCAGAGCTTGTTATCTTGCTGTTTAACTATGGAAAGTTCTTTGAAGGGTAAGATTGAGGAAATTGCCCATTTACAGAATGCAGTTGCAAATAGCAACAATGTTTGTCAGAGGTTACAAAACCAATCAGAAACTGAGACAGTAAATTTAAAATTGCATGCAGTTACCATTGGGGGAGCTTTGCTTGAGAAATCTAAACGTTGTGATGAATTATCAGAGGAAAATGAGAAATTAAAATTAAGAATTATGGAATTAGAGAAGAGATCTCAGGAATGCAGATGTGCATCAAATCTTGGATGCAGCAATCTGCAGTAAAATACAAACACAAACTTTCTATCAAATGAAACAGATCCTCATATTAAATCTGATAATTCATTGCCAGCCGCACCCACCGTGACCACCACAGTTTATAATAATAATAATAATAATACAGGTGAAGTTCAGCTTGTAATGAAGCATTTGAAACCAAAAGAACTAGATGCAATTCTTAAAGAAATAGGAATGGTTCCCTGACATGATTTAAACAGATTTTTGAAATGGTTTTGTGACTTGCAGAATGTCAGATATATGTACAGTCTAAACCCATCTGATTTAGAAAGAGTTTTGCAACATTCAATAGGAAATGGCCTTTGGATGAGAATTAAACAGATCTGTATTCAGCCTCTGAGGACAAGGGACATATTACTGGAATTATTATGTGCTTTGTATGGGATAAGTTCTGATGTTACTATTCATGGGAAAATCCAACAAATGCAAAGTGAATCTCCCTATGAATTGTCACACAGAATATCTACTATTATGGAGTTATTGGTCAGTAATAATCTTGCATTTGAGCGTGGAGTCTTGGTACATATGAGTATGTTTCTAGATGCTTTGCATGAAGATATCAAACAAAATATTTTATTAGTTACCCCAAATCCCCATGATTTAAAATACATATTATTGAGAGCAGATCATTTATGGAGAAAGTTAAATGAGCAAGCTGTCAAAATTGATGTTGCCACATTGTTTAGGACAAACACTGAACAGAATGATCAGAAGATAATATCTAATGATCACAACAAGAGAGGAAGTTTTGGGTCAAACCCTGGTGAGAATAATATTAAAAACAGAACTGACCAAAATAATAATAAGAAAAGGACCTGGATACCATTTTCTCAATTAAAACAGAAGTATGACCACCTGAAAATTGAGTATGACAAGATGAGAAAAGAACGTGACACATTATTGGAACAGTTGTATAGGGTGTCATAAATGCAAATGTAGCGGGGTCTCCTTTAAGGCCCCGCGACTACGTTACCCAGAACCCCAGTTGGCCACCGCAGAGACTCATGGGAGGGGTTATTTAAGGAGGAGGCGAGGCGGAGCTCGGCCTCTTTGGACACCGCGCTGCAAGCAAGAGCTTCTTCCTGTGTGGATCTGCTGCAGTGCAAGGCCTGAAGCCTGGGCCTTGCGCAACTTCCAAAGAGCTTTCCACCCCGCTGCGGAGCCTGGGTGGCACCAGACTGGTCGAGTGAGGACAACAGTTAGATCGGGGACCTGATCGTTGCAGACGCTGTGTGCGGAGACACAGCAGGTGGAAGTCCCGGGCTGGGATCGCGCCCGGAGTGGTGAGCGAGCACTTGCTCAATCAAATAGACTTTACAGGTTCTAGGCCTATAGAATGCCGTGGCTCACCTATTGTTTGCTTGTTGTTCCACTGGGGGACAGGTAGCAGGACAGAGTTGAAGTGTCCCTCCAGCATAGTGTTCTTAGTGATTGCCAGTTTGTGGATTATAAATACTATTCATCAAGTGCACCACCGAAAGTTTGCATGCGAAGAAATCCCTATAGGAAGGACTGAGATTTATTTTGGGTCAGGCCTGGCCAGGGTGGGGAGATAGGATATTGTTTAGTGCGCCACAGGGCGTGTATACCATAATAGCTATGCGTGGTGAATTACCGCGCAGCGCCATTATTGTGTGCTACATTGATTGCTGCAGGGCTCTGCAAGCCGGTTGTGTGTATTATATTCTGCTTAAGCCTTTTTACAACCAAAGTAAAGCTGTTATACTTAATCTTTAACATTTGTGTGTTGTCTTACTGTAAAGAGGGTGCCTTTACAATAACAATTGATTACGATAAAAATATAACCCCTAGACTAACTGTGCCAGGGTGGGTCGAGCAGATTGCCGGGGGTTGGTGGTGCTGTACACAGGGCCCGAAAACAAATCCAGCGGTTCTCTTAACTGGGGGTAGCGCTACATGTGGGGGCTAGTCCGGGATCCTGTTGCAGCAAGTAACGCGCCAAAAGTACCAGCATGGACCCACTAGAAGTAGGACAGTGGTGTAAAGCGGTCGGCACAGATCCAGCCGGGGTAGTAGTCATAGAACTCCCAAGGATCTGGCAAGAAGAAGCTGTGAAGCAGCTAGTGATGTCACTGTCACTGTATCAGAAAGTATGGGGGGTGAATGTCTGGATGAATTCATCACTGACCCACGCATTAATAGAGTGGAAGGACGGAGTCCCAGAACATTTCAAGAACCCAAGTGTAGAAGCTATAGATGATCAGACTTATAGCCTAATACACGCGCTGCCGCTCAAGCCAGGAGGATGGTTTCAGACACCGAAACTATCTCCATCACCCACCCCAAAAGCAGAAAAACAGCAGAAAAGGGAAAGTCCCGGGTCGCCATCTGCCACCCTCAGCGCAGAGTTGTGCGCGGTCCTAGGGGAACTTGTAGCCCAGTGTAAGAAAGATTCTACAGATTACCAAATGTCAGGATATGTTAAATGTTAAAATGTCAATAAAATTAACGGTGTAAGTAACGGAATACCGTTCTTGATGTATTCGTCTGAGACAAAATTCGTGAATCAGCTTGAAAGCAAACCGTGTGTTTTATTATACACACTAAAAAGGAATTAATACAGTTACAGTATATTAATTCAATAGCTTCTTAAAGGTTCCAAAATAATATTCAAGTATAAAATAAAGTTCAGTATATCAGATGCCTCATGCTTCTTTAAATCTTAAAATGTCCTTAAAAGATGTCCTTAAAATGGCCGATTAACCCTGTGTATGCTGAATAGTCTGTGGGCTGTAGAAATAGATGTTTCAAGATGACTGGCTGTAGAAGAAGAGCGTTCCTTCCTGCTCACTCAGCTTTTAAAGACAATTCTTTCTTTGTTGAAATTCGCGCTCAAAAGTAACCACACCTACATTTTAAAATATTACCTCCCTCTCATTACCCACGATGTAGTAAGAAACTCGAGCTTGACAGCTGTTTTCAACTTATACATGATTTTTCCATAGGAAATGCCTCGGTGTAAATTACAGGATGTGGGGGAGGGAAGTGAAACTAGTCTAAACTGCACCTATATTCCTAACAAAATATTAGTTACATAGCAGTATTGTCTAGAAGTTTAAATATATTTACAACATACATCAAAACCCTTACAGTTTCTGGAATTTAAAGCTCAAGTTCAAATGTCACATTTGGGATTTATTAAATCAGAAGTCCAACCATTCATCCATACTTAGAGAAATTCTATTCTTAATCAAATGTTTTCTTGGCCAAATTAAATTTTAGATATTAAGAATATAACATTCCCCTCTGAAATATGAATAATAATCATATTTTTCAATTAAACCATTCAAACCATCATTTATGTCACAGACACTCTGACTTTGATCCAATAACTCCAAATGATTTGTCACCTGTAACTGAGCCTGCAACTCCAAAACCCATCCTTCTCTTAAGCTTATTTTGCAACATATCATCACCTTTCTTAATTTCATTTCTGATTTGCTTATACAATTTTTTCATTCTAAACATTAAACATAATTGATATATAATGCATAACATAATAATAATAAAAATAATAACTATAGGATGCGATAAACTATTTCCTGCTGCGGAAGTCATGGAAGTTTTTCCCCAAATGGATATACTAGTTCTCAATTGTCTCCACTAGGTGGCGCCTGCAAAATCCGACCATTGATGACGAGACACTTTCTCTGAGTCTGTCATGATCTGAAAACAAACCTTCTTTTTATCTATAAGAGTAATCAATTCAGAAGTAGTTCCAACTTTTTCTATTCTTGCTGAACATAATGTATGATTATGATAACAAGAATGAAATATACTTTTATCTTGATTAGGTAAACAAATGACTTTAGATTGGAATTGTAAACATGATGACAGATCTAATTGTTCTAAGTCAAAATTATCCTTGTTAAACACAAAATCTGTATACTACAACTTATAATATAATAATTGAGTATCACTGATTGGTAATCCCAAAACAGTAATTGGAACCAAAATGTCTTCTTTCCCTGCTACTGGATTCATAGAAGAACTATAACACTCATTCTGATTACATCCTATCCATTTATTTACCCATAAATCAGTATGATTTATTGCAAATGCATATACTCTGGGTAAATTCTGCAAAATGACAAGAGGAGTTATTCCACCCTGAAATGCTTGCGCAATTATTTTAAAGTTAGTGGAATATTCTGTCTGGATCTTTAAACATGCTCTAGCTATATGAGAATGTTCTTCACTTATCATTACATTTAAAGTAATTTTCTGGAGATGCAATATGGATGGAGCCATTACATTAGCTGTTTTAATAACCATTTCTTCTAATATTTGATTCAAATTTCTTTGGATTGTAATACCTTTACTTCCCACTAAACCAGCGGTCTCGAGATCAGACTTTAAAGTGTTAATATCCATACTATTTGTTATACTTCCCACCATACCAACTCCTAAAAATGCCTTCAACGATACCACGTTTATTCCTGTTATGATTCCTAATATTGATTCCAAACTATCTTTCAATTCCCAATTCCATATTAACCAAATGTCCTTGACATTGTGGAAACCTTGTAGAAATTTTCCATTCTGAAATATTAAAGTTCCACAATATAATGACAAACTTTCCTTCTCTCAATAGAGCTCTGGATTGTAAATGGTTAATCTGGAAAAGATTAGCAAGAACGCTATCTTTACCTACACATAGAGTCTTCCTTGGAGACACTACAACAACACTTGCATTAGCACATTTCAACGGATAACCTTCTATTAATATGCAGCACTCATATATACCAGTATCATTTAAAGATATACCTGATTGATGATAAATAAATTTATCATTGATCCAATTCACAGTACCAAAAACTCCTTTATTAATGATATTAGTGATACTGTGAAGAAAGCTACCCAAAAATTCACCATTCCTTTTCCAAGCTAATAATGAATTTTGAGGTAAAAATATCTGAGTACTACATACCAAATTCATACTATCTACATCTTCAATGATTTTTAATGGCTGTGGAGACACTTCTATTTCTGGAACAATAATATCTACCACAGTACGACTAATTTTTAACTATCCAATATTTTTCCAAAACTTTGTAGCAGGTAATAATACTGTTCTACTGAATACCACAGTAATTTCCCAGTGATTTCAACATCATTACTATGAATGAATTACAATTCCATACAGCAAGTATGTCTATGTCCTATACATACATATACCAACAAATCTTCTGCTGTATTGACATTACTATATCTAAATGTATCTCTTTTTCATCTATATCAATATCAATATGCTTTTATCACTTTTGTCCTCCGTATTAATATCAATATTTATCATTTTTGTCCTCTATATTAATATCAGTGTCTATATCTCTTTTGTTTCTGAATAATGGAATGTCTTTGCTGTGAAAATCTTCCATCCTGTTAACCTCTGCATGGCTGGAACAGTTTGTGATATAGTATTACCACTGACAAAATTGTCACTAGAGAATGAATCCGTTGATCAACTTTTTCTTTTTAGAACTTTTCTTTTGTTGTCATTTTCCTTCTTTAATCAGGTTTGTTCAGAAACCATTCCTAGGAAAAAATAAAAGCAGTATCATTTATCTAAATATAAATTTTTATCTCATAATATACAATTATTGTCTCATAATATACAATTTCCACTGATCATTGTGTACCCACATTTTTATTGTCTACGTGCATTATCCACTGAATTGAGAGGTCTTTGAACTTGCACCATTAATCATTATGTTTTCTCTATTGCCCCTCTGTGCAGCGTAGACAAAAAACTCATTGGGAAACACAAGTGACATTTTCCTTCCTGTCATAAGTTCAAACGGAGAATACTTTGTTGCAGAAGATGCTGTGCTTCTAACACTCATCAAAACAAATGGTACAGCATCAACCCAAGTATTTCCTCTGTCCAACAATATTTTAGCAATTCTAGATTTAATGGTACGATTCATCCTTTCTACAATACCTGCAGACTGTGGATGATAAGGCACATGAAATCTCTGTTCTATTCCCAAAATTTTACACATTGCCTGCATGATTTTTCCTGTAAAATGAGATCCTCTGTCACTACTGAGATTTTTTGGTATTCCCCATACTGGAAAAACATGATTCACTAGCATCCTAGCAGTTGTCAAAGCATCATCTTTGCGAACTGGTAAGATTTCAACCCACTTTGAAAAAACGTCAACCAAAACTAAAGCAAATCTGAATTCATTTTTCCCTGATGGTAAAGGACCTATATAATCTATTTGTATTGAAGACCAAGGTCCGTCTGCTGGAGGAATTCTTTGTAAAGGAGGTTTCTGCCCCTTTGGTCTAGGATTCACTTGTGCACAAATCAGACAGGATTTGATTACACTGTCTGCTGTCTCTTCCATTTTTTCCCAATAGAACTATTCTTTAAAAATGTAAACCATTTCTGCTTACCCATGTGACAATAAACATTCATGATGAAATTAAGTGAATTCCACCTGTAGGTGTTGACGTATAACGAGACACAGACAACTTTTTGTCATGAGGCCAAAGTTTTCATAAACCAAATGAGGTCTTATGACAACCGAAGAGGAAGGAAATAGACGCATCCATTCTCTCATCCTCTACAATTTAAGAAATCTGTGTGTCTGTTTTCCTGGCAACATTAAAATTCAGGTTGAATCACCAATTCACCATGCAAACCTGCTTCCTTTGCTAAAACTGTCACTATACAAACTTCAAAATACTATGTGGGGTTGTAAAACCTGCAATATTCTCAGTTGCTTTTACTGCATAATGCACAACCACTAATTATCTCAATGTCTAGAATGCTGTTGATACAGGTAAAGAAACCATAGTCTCCATACGTTCCTGTAAAGGCTTTTCTTTCCTGAACCAATCAAAATCCCTAAAAATGTTTCTTCACTTATCATAAGCTGAACCTTGCATAAATTCAACTTAAAACCTCTTCTTCCAGAATTCTCAACAATTCTACCAGAAGAATAAAATGTTCCTTTAATCAATATATATCTTGCTATAAAACAAAGATAAACAAAATTGCTCAAAATGTTTCTATTTCAAACATTCTTTCTGTAAGCAATTAACATTTCCTATTTCCTGTATTCTGTCTGTGACGTGTATCTCATCATATCTGTGTGTGGCCATACACGTGACAATTCTGAGTTCACCGTCTTTCTTGCATGCCTGCAGCTTTATTCAAAATTTCATGTTCCTGGCCAAATTCCCCTATTGACTGCATAACTTGTACAGCAGACTTTTACTTAGAATCATCACTAACATTACTGTAGCTTGACTCTGCTTTAAACTCAAACAACTGAATTGCACTTTGCAAATCATTTATTCGTTCAGTCAAAATCGAACAATTAATTGTCGTCTTTTTTCCCTGTTGTACAAACATTCCTTTTTGGAGCTTCTAAAATCATTGCATCAAAAACTTTCACAAGCAAATTCCTAATCTGTTTGCTGTATTTCTTAAAAGTAAATTAAAATTTTGTATCTCATTATATTAGCTTGTAAACATTCATTGAACATGTAACACCATAATTCATCATCTTGTTTCTTAATCCAAAAAAACTAAGAATGTGAGTGTGTGTATCTGGCTGTATCAGCCTTGTGTGTGTGTGTGTGTGTGTGTGAGGCCTCGTACACACGACCGATTTTCTCGTCGTAAAAAACACGTCGTTTTTTTCGACGAGATTCTTGTTAAGCTTGTCGATTTTCTCGTCAAGCTTTCTATGCGTACACACTGTCATTTCCCTATTTCCTCGTTGTTCTCTGCGCTCACGTCCAGCACGTACGACGGCACTATAAAGGGGAAGATCTTTTATCTTGGCGCCACCCCTTGGGCTGCTTTTGCTGATCTCGTGTTACCGCGTGTGAAGTAAAAGTTTGGGAAGAGACGATTCGCGCTTTTCAGTCTTCGTACTTTTCAGATCGTTTTCTGCCGTTCAGTTTGTGCTTGTGGGTTCGTATCTTGACTTTCAGGGCGTCTAGGCAGGTCGTATCTGTTTTACAGTGCGTTCTTGCCTGTTCGTTTCTGATTTTCAGTTCGTTATTCATAGGCCTTGCTGTTCTAAAGTGCGTTCTGTTCTGTACGTTCTGATTAGACGACCGTTTCCTAGCCATGTCGCCTGGACGTTCTCGTCGTCGAGTTCGTGCTGTGCGTGCGCTTGGTGTTGGTCTGCTTGTTTTGGACCAAGACCAGTCCATGAATGGTGTGAGGAGGAGTTCATGGACCAAGAATTGGTTGCTCCAGCGGGACCAATTCTGCCACATGCCTCTGCTGCGGGAGATCGTCGAGAATAATCCTGAGGACTACAGGAATTTTCTGAGGATGTCTGACCCCGTTTTTCAGGAACTGTTGGCTTTGGTGTCCCCCTATATTACCAGGAAGGACACCGTTATGCGGGAAGCCATCAGTGCTGAGCAGAGGCTCATCGCCACGTTGCGTTACCTGGCGACAGGGAGAAGTCTTCAGGACTTGAAGTTCACCACAGGCATCTCCCCCAGGCTCTGGGCCTCATAATCCCAGACACCTGTTCTGCCATCATCCAAGTCCTGCAGGAGGACTATATTAGGGTAAGTTTTCTCCCTTAACATCACATTTTAGGTATTACATGTATGCTAATGTATTGTATTTCTTTCATCCTTCCCTAATTACCATGATTGTAATATGCTGAGAATGTCCCCTTTGTCCCCATGCATGTTGGAAGCTTTAGATTGCCCCTTTTTTCTCCTCCCTAAATATTTCCCTTCACTAACTTTTCCAGCAGGGGCGCCTGTTGCTCCAAATGTTGGGGGGTTCAAACCCCAATTTAGGAAATAAACTTCCTCCTTTTTTGCTCTGTTGCCTAATAAACGCCCCCAGTTGTCCCCTCCAATGCAGCCATTTTGTTCCCTCAAATGCAGCCATTTAGTCCCCTCTAATGCAGCCAGTTTCCCCCCAGCCCTGCACTTACCTTCTTGTGGTCAGCGCCATCCTTCTTCTGTCCTTTTTTTTTTGAATCAAAAAGGTTTTTATTGAACACCAGATAGATCACAACAGTTTCCATTGTACAAAAAATAGCAAAGGTTTCCCTCTGCTGGCGAACTGTAAAACAACATATAAGATCACATCAAAAACAGCACCACAATCTTGCATGTATAAGCATATTAATCCTCGGCCGCTTGGTTTCAATTTTACTGCAAAAGTCGGGACATCACCAGCTCCCTGGGGCTCAGGCCAGGGGTATCAAGCCATTGGGACCAAATTCTCTCAAACCTGCTCGGGCTTCCCCTGTGCTGGTACATGTACTTTTCCATTATAAGAGTATTCCCCATGTGTGCTACCCAAGAGGTGGTGGTAGGCGGTGAGACTGACTTCCAACCCATCAAAATAAGCTTCCTAGCCTGAAACAGGGCCCTAGAGACCGCGACCCTGGTCAACTCCCCAGGGATCGCTTCCTCCAAGATCCCCAGCAGGCAGCACTTAGGGTCCAAAGGGATCGTAGTTTGAAACACTCTGTTTATTGTACCCACCACCTCAGTCCAATACCTGTGAAGCTTAGGGCATCTCCACAGGAGATGAATGAGATCTCCATTGTGCCTCTGACATCTACCACACACAGGGTCCCCGAGCTTACCCATCTTATATAATTTCAGCGGGGTGTAATGTACCCTCAATAATATATATAGCTGTGACACTTTCTGCGCAACGTTTAAAGAACAAGTAGTGGCTGACCGCCACGCCTCCTCCCATTGGTCCCCTGACAGTGTACCTATGTCCTTCTCCCACATGGATTCCGCCCTGCTCGGGAATGCCTGTAGGTGACTTGCCAGTAACATCTGGTAGCATTGTGAGATAAATCCTTTTGTTTCAGTGCTAGTGTGCAGCACACGGAACACCGGGGCGGGCGACTGAACCCATTCCACCGCATTCCCGTGTGCCGCAACCGCATGTTGAAGCTGCATGTAGTAATAATGCATATGAGGTGGGAGGTCAAATCTGGCCTGCAGTTCGGGGAAAGTGAGAAGCCTGCCGTTAACGAAAATGTGGGACAGCAGAGCCACACCATGGGCACGCCATCTGGGCCCCTGCTGCAGCTTCACCAACTCCACATAAGACCTATTGCCCCATATTGGGCTGTCCTCTGTGAATCCCTGCACTCCCTGGAGTTGTCGGCCCTTATTCCAGACTTTCTGGATAAGTGCGAGCGTCGGGGTCCGCTTGTTGGATTTGAGGAACATTTGCGCCTCCAGCCCCATCGGGATAGTCTCAGCGCCAGTGGCCGACAGCATCAGTCGTGCCGCCGAGCTCCCCGGGTCCTGGGACATAGAGCCAATCAAATGCTGTAACTGGGCTGCTATGTAGTACAGCCAAGGATTGGGAACCGCCAGCCCCCCACTGTCCTTGGCCCGCTGCAAGTGTTCCAGTCTAATCCGAGGGGCCCTAGTATGCCATAGCAACCGTCGGAAGAGAGTGTTCACTATTCGGAAGATTTTCAGGTGTATCACTACAGGCGAGTTATGAAGAAAGTAAAGTAGTTGTGGCATTAAAATCATTTTGATCAGATTGGCTTTACCTGCAAGTGACATTTTTAGGGTGTTCCAAGTATTAATTTTGTCCCTAAACCGGGACAGCAATGGGTGCACATTAAGGGAGCAGTAGTCCCCCAGCCTGGGCGACTTCTTCTGTCCTTGATGTCTTCTCCTTCCCTTCATGTTGCATCAGCCAATCATGTTACCATTAAACAGACTTGGTGAACATGATTGGCAGAGCAGCCTGTCAGTGTTTACACAAGGAATGCCCCCCTCCTTGCGTCCCCGATTTTTCTTTGAGGAAACCAATTACATCCCTCAGGTTGTAATTTGCAAGACTATTTTAATACCTGTTTCTGCTCTGCAATTTTAACCCCCTAAATGCCGCAATGATTCATATGTCGGTCGCTTTACAAGAGGCCATCCACCTGAATAGTGTGCGGCATAGACAATACATAGGTTCATGCAACGCATGAACCTATGTATTGTTCTGAGTGATGGGCACAGGAGAGAGGGGACAGTGCTCCAGCGCCCACTCTGGACGCACCGCCACTGCAATGCTATCCTGTGGCCAAGCACATCTCCCCCCCCAAAATAATTTAGTAATGGCCCATCAGAGGGGGTGATGAATATGATAAATGAGCCTTCCATTATACTTTTTTTACACACCTTAATAAACGTATAATTAGATTGATGTTGGTCTCTAATTTTTTGGGATAGAATTTCCTTGTAATGTATGACTTTGTTTTTCTAATATTATTTCATCTTGTTTCACTCCACAGCTTCCTTCCACGCCACAGGAATGGCAGACTGTGGCATCGGAGTTTGCCACACGGTGGGACTTCCCCAACTGCGGTGGTGCCATAGACGGGAAGCACGTCCGCATCGTGCCGCCACCCCGTTCTGGGTCCTACTACTACAACTACAAGGGGTTTCATAGCATTGTGCTGATGGCGGTGGTGTCAGCACGGTATGAATTCCTCTATGTTGATGTAGGGAAGAATGGCCGGATGTCCGATGGGGGATCCTTCATCCAGACGGAGTTTGCCCTCCGTCTCCAGAGTGACGACCTTGCATTGCCACCGGATGCAGGGAATATTGAAGGACTCCCCTTTGTTTTCTTGGCTGATGAAGCCTTCGGACTCGGACGGCATCTTATGAGGCCATTTCCACAGAGGACCCTGACCCCAGAGAAGAGTGTGTTCAATTACCGGCTGGCCAGGGCCCGAAAAGTCGTTGAAAATGCCTTCGGCATAATGGCCAGCCGGTTCCGCCTTTTTATGACTTCCATCCACTTGGCGGACTACAAAATAAACTATGTAGTGTTATGCTGCTGTGTGCTACACAACTTTCTGAGCCAAAAATCAAATTCCTATATGGCCTCAGTTTTGCCAGAGGCTGGACTTTCCCCTGCAAATCCCCTTCCGGGCCTGGAATCTGCCCGTCTTGGCTTGCCCCCCCAAAATGCCTGTGTGGTTCGGGACAAATACATGGAGTATTTCACGGGTAGGGGGGCAATTCCTATGCCAGCCTATGTCTAAGTATCCCAATAAAAATCTTGTTTAAACCTTTAATTATTTGTTCTTTCCTGTCTCCTAGTTTGTCTTTGTGCATTTGTAGTGGCAAGTGTATTTTACTTTAGTAAATAACAACCATTTCACTATGTTACCTTACAAAAGAACCAAATAAGCTTAGAGAGTATTATAAAAAGAAGCTACACGTTGTTTGTGGTCAAATATTTTACTCTGTGCACATTCTCTTCATTTTTTTTTTTTTTTTTTTACTTTGGGGTTGGCCTGGCCACAACCCGGCAATTTTTGGCTTATGAAAATACAAAAATATCACTTGAATTTCAAAAATTACAACATTGGATACCTCTGAGCAATCGGAGACATTCACTTACACAAACTATGTCTCTATGTGCCCGTCCTAATATGGGGTCCTGCCACCCCTTGCCCAGCCAAAAATTGAATATGCACACATTTTTAATTTTTTTCATATAGGAAGTTTACAATCCTGATCCCTATTGTCAACATGTGCTATCTGCCATCAGGGGTGATCAATGGACGTGTTTTGGGGGTGCATCCCCTTCCTCAGTTCACCGACTTTTGATACGAGGAAGGGGTTGCACCCACAAAAGACGTACATGGATATCCCCTGATGGCAGATAGCACATGTTCACACACTGTGTGCATATTCAATTTTTGGCTGGTTTGTTACTCAAAAAATTAGAAAAATATATAAAAACAAACATGTAAAAACAAATGTGTTTGGATGGCTTATTGAATTCTCCCCAAAACATCGAGAATGTCTTTAAATGTTTGTTCCATCACATGGATTCTTTGTTTAATTAGGTCTAGTTCCGTGCTACATTCCATCACTTGCTGGATGAGGCGGAGGGCACTGTCAGCAGAGAACCGTGTGCTATCCTTCACAACATTTACATCCCCTAAAAACCAAAAAAAAATTAATAAAACTCTGCAGGCCTACCTCGCTTACCTTAAGCTGTGGTGTCAGATACTGACCTGTTGTGGTGACCAGATCCACAACGTCATCCACCTCTCCTTCCTGCACTTCTCCTTCCTCCACCTCAACTTCCTGCACATCTTTCGGTTGTGGGTCTTTGGGAGTTTGGTGTTGTTTGGAAGTTGTGGGGTGCATGTGCTCCCTGGAGTGTCCTCCTCCCAGTCTTCTCTCCCCTATGAGAATAAAACCAAAGGTCTATTTATCACACTGTAAATCTCCTTGTTAAACTAAAAACAGGATAAATTGTTTGGAAGTGGGGTACAAGTGTGTGTTTGTGCGGAATTTAAAGAAGAATGCATTATTTATGACCCCAAATATGTTTAGTATTCACATTTGGATGTAATTTTTTGGACATGGAGGCACCACAAAAAAACTCTGATGCACCTGTGTGGGACACCCAAAAAAGGCGGGTCTGTTGGCCCACACTATAGTGCTCCAAAGTACAGATGTGGAAGCAGTTGCTGAGTGTCCTTTCCTTTACACTGATAAAAGTTTGCATTTCATTCTCTTTACAAACACATCATCTAGACTAAAAAATTATCCACAATACTTGATCAAAAATGGCAGATGTCTAATTACTTTTGTGGCTCTTAAATAAGCCAAAACCACGGATAGTGGCCGAACGAAGTGTCGGTAACGTAACGAACGATTACTGTGCCCAACCTAGTTCAAAATATTACATTTTGGAAGGGAGTCCAATATGATAAAAAAAAAAAAACATGTCAGTTTCTAAAAATATTAATAGCAGAAACGTTGTCATTTTACTTACTTTTAGCGAGCATCCTCTTTATGATCCTCAACTGGTCTGGCTCCCTCAGTTTGAGGTCTGACCACCTCTTTCTGAGCTGCTCATTTGAGCGTTTCACCCCGAACTTCGCCCTCAGACTCTTCACAACTTTAGTGAGGATTTTGGCCTTCCTTCTATTTGGTTTGCTATACGGCCCATGCTTGGCATCATAATCAGCCTTGACCAAGATGTCCACCATCTCCGCCATCTCCGCCAAAGACATATTCGATGCCTTGAATCTCCTCCTTGATCGTGACGTGTCCTCGGTCTCCGGGCTTGTCTCCTCGCTAGTTGCGGAATTATCAGACACCTGCTGTAACTCCGCCATATCTGTCTGCGCGCCGAAAGAGAAGGGGCGGGGAAAAGATGTAAGTTAGAACGTCATGGGCGGGCGGCGTGTGCGGAGCGACGTGTTCGAATTTTGACGCATGCGTGGTGTGTATATAGCAAACACACATGTGACTATAGTACGTTCGGTGTGCGGAGAGAGGAGTTCAAGTGACGGACGTGCGAACGAAGGTATGTGATTTTGTGACTTGTAAAAATTGTTGGCCTATACTGTCTTGAGATTGTTGGAGGATATATATGGTGACTAGGATGTGAAGGAGGTTAGACTGTTTGCCTCACATTATTTAAATATAATTTATTTTACTTGCAGATACAATATGAATGTCTTTATTAGCGACAAAGAGTTCCTGGCGGAATTTATTGACCGGGTAAGGGAGCTGCCGGCTCTGTGGGAGACGAAAAACCCCATCCATAAAAAAAAAGGGGTGAGAAAAGCAGCGCTGGAGAAGCTGCTCCCATTTGTGCATACCAAGGTGCCCACAGCCACAGCAAAACAAGTGAACACTAAAATTGGGAGCTTGAGAGGTACCTACAGGACTGAACGCTCTAAGGTGCTGGCTTCTCAGAGGTCAGGAGCAGCAGCAGATGATGTTTATGTCCCGATTTTGTGGTACTACAACAGGATGTCCTTCCTGGATGACCACATTGAGACAAGGCCATCACTCTCCACTCTTCCCCCCAGACTTCCCTGCAGCCAACCTGAGCCTTCTCTGGAGCAAGAGGAGGCAGCCATCCTGGATGATCCTGATTTGTCCATCTGGAGCCAGGTATAGTATTAACTGAAAATGTATTGGGATAAAATTAATGTTTCCCAAATATGTCAGGATGAGAAACATTTTGTATTCCACAAGTGAAATCAGGATCTGTAGACATTATTCTGCACTTAATTGTGTGGTAAATAGTCAAGCTGATGTAGTGGTAAATTTAAAGCAAGGATTTATGCATTTACATTCTAATTGCTTCCATCAGGATTACAAAGTTTGATGCAAAGATTAAACCAACATATTAAACTATGTTCCTTTTTCATACACAGGATGAAATCAGCCAGGAGGAGGGTCTGGAAACTGTCAGGCAGGAGGAGGAAGGGCCCAGTGGCAGCCAGGAGGTGGCAGGGCCCAGTGGCAGCCAGGAGGTGGCAGGGCCCAGTGGCAGACAGGAGGTGGCAGGGCAAAGGAGAAGCACCAGATCCCAGGTGCCTCCCATCCGGCTTCACAAAAGAGGCAGGAGGGACAGGACCACCAGTGAGGCAGCAATGGCCCTTATTAAAGAGGCCCATGCCACCCTCAAGGAGCCCACATCCCCTGAAGAGGCCATTGCCGGCCTAGTGGAGGCTAAGTTCAAGGTGATGAGCATGGAGCAACGCCTCCTATGCGAGCCCCTGCTCATCACCTTGCTCAACAAGGGGGTGATGGAGAAAATTACACCCAATACCGCCATATGTGAGGTGGCCCAACTGACCCAACCTCAACCTCCACCTCCACCTTCCTCTTCTGCCCCACCCCCTTCTGCTACACCTCCACCTTCTGCCCCACCCCCTTCTGCTACACCTCCACCTTCTGCCCCACCCCCTTTTGCTACACCTTCACCTTCTGCCCCACCCCCTTCTGCTACACCTCCACCTTCTGCCCCACCCCCTTCTGCTACGCCTCCACCTTCTGCCCCACCCCCTTCTGCTACGCCTCCACCTTCTGCCCCACCCCCTTCTGCTACACCTCCACCTTCTGCCCCACCCCCTTCTGCTACATCTCCACCTTCTTCTTCTGCCCCACCCCCTTCTGCTACACCTCCACCTTCTTCTTCTGCCCCACCCCCTTCTGCTACACCTCCACCTCCTCCTCCTGACAGGAGTACCCCTCCAGTGGGCCAGCCTCCAGCCAAACGAAGAAGGAAGGCTGCAGGAAAGGCTGCAGGAAAGGCTGCAGGAAAGGCTTCAGGAAAGGCTGCAGGGAAGGCTGCAGGGAAGGCTGCAGGGAAGGTTGCCAGGAAGAAGAGAAAGTGATGGCCTTGCTTCATTGTGGTCGGACAGAAGGCAGCCTGTTGTAGTACCACACACTTGGGACATATATCTCACCTACTGCTGTTCCTGACCTCTGGGAGGCCAGCATCAGATTGTGTTCAGAAATGTGGGCCTTCTCAAGCTCCCAATTTTAGTGTCCACACAGGGTTGCTGTGTGCTCTGGGGTCCCTGGGATGCACAAATGGCAGCAGCTTCTCCAGCGCTGCCTTCTCTTTATTTAATTTATAAACATGAATAAATGTGATTTTTGTTTAAGTTCATACTTGACTATGTGTATTTTTAAATAAACAAAATCAAGCTTTGGAGTAAGCAGATACATTTGACTGACAATAAAAGGCACAGATATCACCCCCCCAAAAGAATAACTAAATATGATTAGCACAAAAACATGGTGTGAAATTTAAATAATATAGATTCCAAAATTAAATGGGAGATCGCTATCAAAACATTGAGAAATTAGAATTAACATCATTTTGAAAAATCTAACCATTTAAATTATTCCTAAAAACTTGCACGATATAATACACATAAATCTTATAAAGAGCAGCATGAAAAAGGTTAAAAATAAGGCAGAACTCTGTGTGAATATCAGCAGCAAAAGAAGGTCACTCGTTTTGATTAATGTAACATTCTAACGAAGATTTCAATGCAGAACATTTAAACGATGAAATATTTATGAGCGTGACGAATGTGCTCTCTCCATTATGAAGGCTTGTTTTACCAGAAGATGCGCTCCCGTCTCATAGTTGCTTGTGAGCATGCGCGCTTTTGGAAGAGTCGTAAAAGCATACACACGAACCATTTTCTCGTCACAAAACAGGCCGACGAGAAACACGACGAGGAAATATGGAATCCTGACGAGAAAATAGAGAGCAGGTTCTCTATTTTCTCGTCGAGATTCTCGGCAAGTTTCTCGTCGTAAAACCATACACACGAACGTTTTTCTAGACAAAAAAACTCTTGCGGCACTTTTCTTGACTGTTTTGGACGAGAAAATCGGTCGTGTGTACGAGGCCTGAGATTTCAGCATGTAAGCTGATCACTCCTAGCTAAAAGAATCTGACCCCCCTTTTTTTCTAGTGAAGAGCTGTGGACTCACATTAAAACCTTATCCGTAGCCAAAAAACGTTAACCAGTAAATTCTCACCATCCATACAGCTCACTAATAACTGTATTGATTTTTTCCCTCCATTGCTATATTTGAAAAAATATTCGGCTCACTGCACTTCATATAGTTATGCTTTTCCTGTCTTAATTGTATATGGCTTTTAAAAGGGAAATACATCTGTGTTCTCTGGCTTCTATGCCTAGAGAATCTTACAGAATAGACTTCGAAACGCCTTGGGTTAGTTTTATAAGATCTTCTTTGCATATAATAAGGATTCACTGTCCAACAAAATTTTGCTTTATGACCCTTCCTGTTACACAAACAACATTTGAAAACTGGTTTGTTTGTATAAGCCTTTCTCTGAACATCACATTGCTTTACAACAAAATCACTATCATCATCTGAGATCTCTATTGATTCACAACCATTTAAATCTGCAGCAACAATGGTATCTAATTTCTCTGTTTGTTTTTCCTCTAGGTTAGCTGAACTTTGAACAAATTCAGTAAATTTAATATCTGACTGCATATTACCTTTTCCCTCTGTAATCCCCAAAAAATGCTTGTTTTTTGAAAGTGTAACATTCTGCACTTCTAATTCCTTCTCTAAATGTTCAACATAATTACATAACGTGTCACAATCTGAACAATTAGGTTTGTGTGTCTGCTCTGCACAACTCAAATGTGTTTCTGGTACATCAGAAACCATAGAATTAAAACCTGTAACTATTTTCATTACATCATGTAACTTTTTCTTTGTTTTAGCTAATGAGAATCTTTCCTTATCAATATCCATATTTGACTGTAAACACTGTTCATACATAGATTTCCATAAAACAGAATAAGAGACCTGTTTCGTTAAACCTGTACATTCATTAGCTAAACATTTAACACTTTGCATAATTTACTCACCGGATAAAGCTGACCTCAGCAAAAATTCTCCCGATCACACAAATACATCGATCGAATTCTTCTTCTAGGTTCTTGTCAAACGATTCAAAAGTAATTTCAGTACGCACCGTCCCCTCTGATAGCACTAAAACAGGGGTAAATAACTGGAATCGATGATAGCCTGGCTGCGTGCCAATGTTAAATGTTAAAATGTCAATAAAATTAACGGTATAAGTAACGGAATACCGTTCTTGATGTATTCGTCTGAGACAAAATTCGTGAATCAGCTTGAAAGCAAACCGTGTGTTTTATTATACACACTAAAAAGGAATTAATACAGTTACAGTATATTAATTCAATAGCTTCTTAAAGGTTCCAAAATAATATTCAAGTATAAAATAAAGTTCAGTATATCAGATGCCTCATGATTCTTTAAATCTTAAAATGTCCTTAAAAGATGTCCTTAAAATGGCCGATTAACCCTGTGTATGCTGAATAGTCTGTGGGCTGTAGAAATAGATGTTTCAAGATGACTGGCTGTAGAAGAAGAGCGTTCCTTCCTGCTCACTCAGCTTTTAAAGACAATTCTTTCTTTGTTGAAATTCGCGCTCAAAAGTAACCACACCTACATTTTAAAATATTACCTCCCTCTCATTACCCACGATGTAGTAAGAAACTCGAGCTTGACAGCTGTTTTCAACTTATACATGATTTTTCCATAGGAAATGCCTCGGTGTAAATTACAGGATGTGGGGGAGGGAAGTGAAACTAGTCTAAACTGCACCTATATTCCTAACAAAATATTAGTTACATAGCAGTATTGTCTAGAAGTTTAAATATATTTACAACATACATCAAAACCCTGACAGTTTCTGGAATTTAAAGCTCAAGTTCAAATGTCACATTTGGGATTTATTAAATCAGAAGTCCAACCATTCATCCATACTTAGAGAAATTCTATTCTTAATCAAATGTTTTCTTGGCCAAATAAAATTTTAGATATTAAGAATATAACAGGATACAGAAAACTTTATTCTCAGGAAGGAAACCTGTACCTTCGGGTGAAGAGGGGTTTGAGGAGTGGTTAGACGGTGCCACATAGGCCTTAGAAGAATGGGAAGTCCCAGACCACAGAAAGAAGCAGAGAATTGCCGAGAGCCTGAAGGGGCCTGCTCTAGAGGCCATACGCAACCTCAAGATGAGTAAGACAGACTGTGATGCACAGAACTATCTGGACATTCTGCAGAATGTGTTCGGTGGAACAGAGAAAATCACTGAGCTCACTTATCAGCTGGAACACTGCTACCAAAAGACAGGAGAGAAGCTGTCAGATTTCATGAGGCGCCTGGATAAGATCCTGCATAAAATGATTCTTAAGAAGGGGATTGACCCACGGAAAGTGGATGAGGCCCGTGTTCAACAGGTGATGAGAGGATCTCAGCCCCTGGACCCCATCGCATTGGCGCTACGCACAAGACAGGACGGGAAGAGCCTGGAGTACCCTGACTTGATTCGAGTGGTCAGAGAGGAAGAAGCTATGCTGGGGAGAAGAAGAGGAGCCAACCAGTTGAGTCGGTAAATCCTCCTCCGGTGATGGTCAGGACGGCCATGATGGCCATGACCCTGGAAAGAGACTCAGAGGGGATACTGACCTCCCTGATGGAAAAGAAGTCAAGGGAACCGAAGAGGGAAAGTCAGAGGAGGGAGCTGTTTCCAAATACCTCAGCACCCGCATCCCTACAAGATTGAGGGGACATGACTTGTTTCAACTGCGGAGGGGTTGGTCATGCGGCCAAAGTATGTACCAGTCCAAAGAAAAAAAAGATGAATAACCGCAAACCGCCGGAAAACTTCAGCGGGCCCCGGTGAGGGAGTCAACCGGGTGCCCATCATCTCCAGTGAACTCCAAACTGAATGAGAAGCACATGAAAAGAGTGGACAAGACCCCTCAGAAGAAACGCAAGGTTCCTCAGAAGGAACGCACCCCAAAGAAAGAGAGTAGTGTCCCTCAGCGGGTAGTTACACCCATTAAAAGGAGGGAGATCAATGCATACCAGGCCCAAGACAGACTTAAGTCCAAAGAGAAATGGAAGAAAGAAAGTCAAAAGGGAAAATGCAAAGATCAAAGGAAAGAGACCCCTTCGAAGCGATATCCAGAGAAGCTGGTGGGTCCCTCCCCGATAGTACCAGTTCAAGTGGAGGGAGTCTACACAAGAGCCATATTGGATACTGGGGCGCAAGTGACCCTGTTGTACCGGGACTTTTATGACAAGCATTTAAGTCACCTACCCATCCAGAAGATTGAAGAGCTGGAGATATGGGGAATTGGGACAGAGAGTTTCCCTTATGATGGCTATCTGCCTATAAAACTGACTTTTGACCCGTCCATAGCCGGGAAGGCTGAAGTGTTTGATACCTTAGCTGTGGTATGCCCCTGACCGCCTGGAGCTAACAAGAGTTCCTTAATAATAGGGACCAACCACGGATCTGGTCCGAAGACTTCTGGCCCCTCTGACAAGAAGGAAAGACCTCACAGTCACTGAGATCCACCCAATGTTGAAGACAGCCTACCAACGGCTGATCTTGGAACAGAAGAGGGGGTAGGGAAGGTCTGGAGGCTGGGAAGAAGGGGAATAGTGCTGCAGCCCGGTGAAGTAACCTGCTTGAAAGCCACAGTGAAACTCACTTGGGAGCAGCCTGGCCCTTTTGTCATGTTGGAACCCGACCCAAGGGAAGAACATTCGGGCTTAGAAGTAGTCCCAGAAGTGGTCCCGGTGAGGGCCCTGAAGAAGGCTCATTGTAAAGTGCCTGTGAGCATCAGAAATACCACGGATGGTCCCATGGAAATCCCAGCCAGGCTGTTACTGGGCCGGGTGAGCCCAGCTACCCCAGTTGCTTCCTCAGATGTGGAGAAGACAGATGGAGAAAGTACTGTGTGGGAGAAACTTTCCATGGAGAATCCAAACCTGCCCAGGGCTTGGAAAGAGAGAGCCAAGGCCCAGTTGACCAGGTGGGAAAGGATCTTTTCCCAAGATGAATTAGATGTGGGGTGTGCTAGGAGTGCCACCCATCGAATCCGCCTCCAGGATGACAAGCCCTTCAGGGAGAGGGTTAGGCGGGTTCCGTTAGCAGACCTCAAAGACTTGAGAGAGCAGCTCGCCGAGCTCAAGCGAACAGGGGTGATTCGAGAATCTAGAAGTCCCTATGCTTCTCCTATAGTGGTGGTCCGGAAGAAGAATGGGTCACTGAGGCTGTGCATAGACTATAGGACCCTCAACAGGAGAACCACACCGGACCAGTATACCACTCCGAGGATAGAGGATGCCCTACAGAGCTTGTCTGGAGCCAAGTGGTTCAGTGTTATGGACCTCAAGAGCGGGTACTATCAGATCCCGATGCATCCAGAAGACAAAGAGAAGACGGCTTTCATAACCCCGGTAGGGTTCTTTGAATTCGACCGGATGCCTCAAGGTCTGTCTGGAGCTCCAGCCACCTTCCAACGTCTCATGGAGAAGACTGTGGGAGATATGAACCTCATCGAAGTCCTTGTATAGTTGGATGACATCATTGTCTTCGAAAGAACATTGGAAGAGCATGAAGAGAGGCTGGAGAAAGTTTTGAAGAGACTGAGTGAGGAAGGACTCAAGCTCTCACCTGAAAAATGCCAATTCTATCAGTCATCAGTCAACTATCTGGGGCACATAGTGTCTGAAGATGGGGTAGCCACAGACCCCGAAAAATTGGAGGCAGTCACCTCCTGGCCAAGGCCCACCACTGTGACAGAGCTCAGATCCTTTCTGGAGTTCTGTTCCTATTACAGGAGGTTTGTGGAGGGGTTTGCTCGGATAGCCAGGCCTCTGAATGAGCTTCTTAAGACGGAGGGGGAAGAGGACGACACAGGCCCCAGAAAGCCAGGGGAGTCAGTCAAGGACCAGTGGAACGAGAAGTGTAAGAATGCCTTCCAGATGTTGAAGAAGACATTAACCACTGCCCCTGTCCTGGCCTACGCAGACCCTAATAAGCCTTATGAACTTCATGTAGATGCCAGTCATGATGGTTTGGGAGGAGTGCTGTACCAGGAGCATGAAGAGCAACTGAGGCCTGTTGCGTATGTGAGCAGAAGTCTGACTCCCTCCGAGAAGAACTATTCCACCCATAAGTTGGAGTTCCTGGCCCTTAAGTGGGCGGTAGTTGACAAACTCAGAGACTATTTGTATGGGGCGGAATTCACAGTGAAAACCGACAACAACCCCCTCACCTATCTTTTCACCACAGCAAAGTTGGATGCCACAGGACATAGATGGCTGGCGGCGCTGTCTGCCTTCAATTTCGGCCTGAAGTACAGACCTGGGGCTGGAAACCGAGATGCAGACGCTTTGTCTAGAAGATCTCACGTCCCCACTTGCAGTACAGAAAACTGGACCCAAGTGGCACCCGACGGGGTGCGGGCCCTCTGTCAAGGGGTTGAACTCCAAGCCAGTGGCGGCTCAAGAGCAGAAGAGATAGGGGTTACCATAGTAGGAGTTCCCAAGCAATACTGTGGAATAACCCAACTGGGGGATGATAACTTGCCAAAATTGTCAAAAAAAGAGTTGAGATCTGACCAATTGGAAGACCCCATGGGGAGGTTGGTCTTGGAGGCCCTAGAGAATCAGGATCCGAATAGACTCTTACGCCACCCTTCAAAGGAGGCTTGCCTATTGAGGAAGGAGTGGGACAGGTTGCAGGTGCATCAGGGAGTGGTCTACCGAAGGGGCCCCTCTGATGACCTAGAAGACAAATGGCAATTGTTCTTGCCTGAGAAGCACCGAGTGACAGTCCTGGTTGCTCTGCACGACAACCATGGCCACCTAGGGGCGGAAAGGACCTTTCAACTCGTTAGGGACCGGTTCTATTGGCCCTGCATGAGGGCTGAAGTTGAAGAATACTGCCACTCATGTGCACAATGCATCCAGAGAAAGACTTTACCTCATCAAGCTGCCCCAATGGGCCATCTGCAAAGTCAAAGTCCCCTTGATCTGGTATGCATTGATTTTCTCTGCCTCGAACCCGACCTGAGTGGACTAGGAAATGTTCTGGTAGTAACCGACCATTTCACCCGGTATGCCCAGGCCTTCCCAACCAAGGACCAGAAGGCTTCCACCGTGGCCAAAGTGCTGATGGAGAAATACTTCGTACACTATGGGCTACCACAACGGCTCCATTCAGATCAGGGAAGGGATTTTGAAAGTCGATTGATCCGGAAACTCCTGGATTCTTTGGGGATCAAGAAGACAAGAACTACCCCCTATCATCCACAAGGTGATGCTCAGCCAGAGAGGTTCAACCGAACCCTGCTCAACATGCTGGGGACCCTAAGCAGTGAAAAGAAGCAGCATTGGAGCAACCACATAGTGGCAGTTGTGCATGCATACAACAGCACCACCAGTGACGCTACAGGGTACTCACCCTATCGACTTATGTTCGGGAGAGAAGCAAGACTACCCGTAGATCTGGCCTTTGGCACTTCCATAGACCATTGTTCTGCTGCTTCCCACAAGGGATATGTCGATAGACTCAGACGCAATTTGAAATTGGCCTATGAACAGGCCCAGGCGGCCTCGGAGCAAAGGGGGGCCAGCAACAAGAAGAATTTTGACCTGAAAGTTAGGATTCAGGATTTGCAACCAGGAGACAGAGTGTTGCTACGGAACTTGGGGGTCCCTGGAAAACACAAGCTTGCAGACAGATGAAGACCTGAACCTTATGTTGTTTGCAAAAGGCTACCGGGCCTGCCCGTTTACAGACTTAAACCAGAAGGGAAGGTGGGACCTTTGAAGACCTGGCATCGGAACCACCTACTCCCACTACCAGAGGCAGTTCGGATACCCCCTGTGACGGATTCCCCTGAGCCAACTTCCATCCTGGATACTCCCAGACTGAACACTCGGTCCCAGACCCCTCGAGTCAGGGATACAGAGACCTCGGAGATGAGTGAAGATGAGGGAGAGGAACTCGATTGGCTTTGGCCTTCCCAGTCCCCAGAGACTTCTGTCATTGATCTTCCACCTGAAGAAGACACCAAAGACCGAACGCTGAATGCAGAAGCTACTGAGTTCATTCCGGCCAGTCCTTGGTCAGATTCTTGGGAGAGTGCCTGTGACTTACTCCCTGAGGAAGATCCAAGGGAGTCTCTGTACCTCCCTGCTCCGGAGTCCAGTGCTCCCGAACCAGAGGAAATTCCTGAGTTGGTTCCAGAGGAGAAACCTGTTCTAACAGAGAGCCCAAGAGGACAGAGGAAGCGAAGAGCCATAAAACCCCCCAGAAGATTAACTTACCCACAGATGGGGCAGAGTGCGGAGGACACTGTGGTTACTGCTAGGAGGAGTGTGGAAGACCCTGATCCTCCCACTGTTATTTAGTGGGGGGCAACCCCAACTCACTCTCTGGCACAGTTAGGCAGGACACTGATGATAGCGTGACCTGTGGGCAGGGAAGTTCACTGCCTCGTTTTTGGTGGGAATTTCCTCTGCCAACATCATACGAAACTTTGATTGATGTTGTACGTTCTGTGATTTAAGTTTATGTTATCTTTGGGGACCAAAGAGTTTAAGTGGGGGGAGTGTGTAGCGGGGTCTCCTTTAAGGCCCCGGGACTACGTTACCCAGAACCCCAGTTAGCCACCGCAGAGACTCATGGGAGGGGTTATTTAAGGAGGAGGCGAGGCAGAGCTCGGCCTCTTTGGACACCGCGCTGCAAGCAAGAGCTTCTTCCTGTGCGGATCTGCTGCAGTGCAAGGCCTGAAGCCTGGGCCTTGCGCAACTTCCAAAGAGCCTTCCACCCCGCTGCGGAGCCTGGGTGGCACCAGACTGGTCGAGTGAGGACAACAGTTGGATCGGGGACCCGATCGTTGCAGACGCTGTGTGCGGAGACACAGCAGGTGGAAGTCCCGGGCTGGGATCGCGCCAGGAGTGGTGAGCGAGCACTTGCTCAATCAAATAGACTTTACAGATTCTAGGCCTATAGACTGCCATGGCTCACCTATTGTTTGCTTGTTGTTCCACTGGGGGACCGGTAGCAGGACAGAGTTGAAGTGTCCCTCCAGCATAGTTTTCTTAATGATTGCCAGTTTGTGGATTATAAATACTATTCATCAAGTGCACCACTGAAAGTTTGCATGCAAAGAAATCCCTATAGGAAGGACTGAGATTTATTCTGGGTCAGGCCTGGCCAGGGTGGGGAGATAGGATATTGTTTAGTGCGCCACAGGGCGTGTATACCATAATAGCTACGCGTGGTGAATTACCGCGCAGCGCCATTATTGTGTGCTATATTGATTGCTGCAGGGCTCTGCAAGCCGGTTGTGTGTATTATATTCTGCTTAAGCCTTTTTACAACCAAAGTAAAGCTGTTATACTTAATCTTTAACATTTGTGTGTTGTCTTACTGTAAAGAGGGTGCCTTTACAATACCAATTGATTACGATAAAAATATAACCCCTAGACTAACTGTGCCAGGGTGGGTCGAGCAGATTGCCGGGGGCAGTGTTGCCAACCCCCTGAAGTGAAATTTACTGGCAAGGATGCCAAAATTTCTGTACGGCACCAATTTCTTACTGGCAAAAATCATGAAAATTGCTGGCAGAGCCGCATTTTTTACTGACACTGCAAAAAAGTACCTACAATCACTGTTTTTAGTGCTAAACAGTGCAAATATCAATATTTGAACTATAAACACACAGCTAATGCTATTATCAATGTGTTTAAGTTAAACACAAGTAAAAAAACATTTTTCTTAATTTACATGAAGGTCAGGTTACTATAACCCAGCCAGCACAGAGTTCCCTCTTACATCAGAGTCTGCAGGGATCCCCCTTACAGTGTAAGGGAACTCTTATGTAAAGGGGAACGCTGCAGATCATGATGTAAGGGGGAACCCTGATGTGGAGGGGGGCTCTGGTGAATAGAGACCACCTTCCACAGAGTGAATACACTAAGGTAAGGGGGGGGTACTAATATAAGGGGGAAACCTTTATATCAGTGCCCCCTTACATTATTGTATTCATTCACCTTCTTACATCAGTGACCCCCCCCGTCAGAATGGCCTGGTGGCACTGTCACTGACCTCCTCTCAGGATCTCTATTTTCTCGTCGAGATTACTTGTCGGTTTTCTTGACGAGAAACCATACACACGAACGAGTTTCTTGGCAAGACATCTCTGCCAGCAAGTTTCTTGCTGGTTCTTGCCGAGAAACTCGGTCGTGTGTACGAGGCCTTACACTTTCCCATAATATTTATAGGTTTCCACGGGGAGACTGTCTGGTCTGGGAGATTTCTGATTAGCCATCTCTGCAACTGCTAGCTGTATTTCTTCAAGGGTTATCGGGGCCTCAATTCCCTCCTTCTCTGCTTCAGTAAGAGTCGGTATTTTTATATTCCTAAAGAAAGTTTCCAATTCCTCCTCTCCCGCTTCCCCCTGCAACTTGTATAGTTTATCATAATATTCTCTAAATGTGTCTGTAATCACTGACACCCGAGTGGAGATTTCTCCACTTGATGTCCTAATCGCAGGTACTCCGGAGGGAGAGGAATTAGTTCTCACTAAGTGTGCCAACATTCTCCCGACGTTTTCCCCCTCCCTAAATGCGACTTGCTTCTGGAATAATCTCCCAATCCATCTTACATTTCGGTTCCACTACCAGTTTTGGTGCCTCCACTTTGGTCTGTCCACCTCCCCCAGGACATTCACAAAGGTCCTACTGTCTGCAATAGCGAGGGGGTGAGAATACACCATGCCCGGACTGGCCATAGGGCATACCGGGCAAATGCCCCCACGGGCCGCCAGACAGCATGTCACATCATCCCCATCATCTCCAATGTCTACGGAGGCAGCCGGAGTTGGTGGGCGGAGCTGGGGGTGTGGCTGCCCCCTCCACTCCTCCCACAGACTCGTTCACTCTGGCTGATCCCACAGCTGAAGGAGAAAGAAATGAGGACACAGCAGCCAGAGTGTCTTCATCTCCAGGCATGCTGTAAATTACTGCACTGCTGCACATGTCACTACATAGAGTCCTAACCTGGCACCATACCACCCCAGCCTGCCCTATGCCACCGCACCCTGCCCTATCCGTGCCACCCCAACCTGCCTTATGCCACCGCACCCTGCCCTATGCCACCGCAACCTGCTTTATACCACCCCAGCCTGCCCTATGCCACCGCAAACTGCTCTATACCACCCCAACCTGCCCTTTGCCACCGCAAACTGCTCTATTTCACCCTAACCTGCCCTATTCCACCGCAACCTGCCCTATACCACCGCAAACTGACCTATGCCACTGCAAACTGCTCTATATCACCCCAACCTGCCCTTTGCCACTGCAAACTGCTCTATACCACCCCAGCCTGCCCTAAACCACCGCAACCTGCTCTATGCCACCACACCCTGCCCTATATCACCCCAACCTGCCATATGCCACCTAGCCTGCCCAATACCACCCAAACCTGCTCTATACCACCCCAGCCTGCCCTATACAACTCCATGGAGAAACATTAATTGAACTAAGAATGGACTTTAGACGGCACATAGGTAAGTATTGTAAAAAATCTATTTTTTTTTAATTATTTGTAGAAAAAAATTATTAAGTCTTAATAAAAATACATTAATACATTTTGGAAAAATTACATTTATGATAATCATCAATAATCAATGTAGGATCCCGAATAAAGTACTATACAACCCCAGGCTTCCCTATATCACCGCAACCTGCCCAATATTACCCCAACCTGCCCTATATCGCCCCAGCCGGCCCAATACCACCCTATACTTTAATTTACAGGGGTCATTTGGGGGTGACTGCAGGGCGCTGGGCAGGATAGACAGGAGGGGGTGACACCATGTTTTGCCGCACCAGGTGACACTAACCCTAGTGACGCCACTGCCCCAGTGCAGTCTCAGCTGTGAGTCGGAGCCGCACTCGAGTGACAGTGACACCCGTCGACACATCAGGGGGCCGGGACCTGCAACGATCCCCTTCTCTCTGGCAAGGTGGCCGCGGCACTGATGATCTGATCAGTCTCGGCTCGGCTGTCTCACCCAGCTGAGCAGAGTGAGGCCGCCTCCCCTCCTCTTTTATGTCCAAACAGGGGGAGGGGACCCAAGATACAGTCCCGCGCTGATCTGAGGTACATTATGGGTCTGAAGCGGGGGTCTGTATTGTAGGGGGGTTTCTGTATTGTAGGGGTGGTCTGAAATGTAGGTGGGGTTCTGTATTGTAGGGGGTCTGTAATGTAGGGGGGGTTCTGTAATGTAAGGGGGTTCTGTATTGTAGGGGGTTCTGTATTGTAGGGGGTTCTGTATTGTAGGGGGGTTCTGAAATGTAGGGGGGTTCTGAAATGTAGGGGGGGTTCTGAAATGTAGGGGAGTCTGAAATGTAGGGGGGTTCTGTATTGTAGGGGGGTTCTGTATTGTAGGGGGGGTCTGTAATGTAGGGGGGTCTGAAATGTAGGGGGTCCTGTATTGTAGGGGGGGTCTCTAATGTAGGGGGTTCTGTATTGTAGGAGGGGTCTGTATTGTAGGGGGGTCTGTAATGTAGGGGGGTCTGTAATGTAGGGGGGTCTGTATTGTAGGGGGTCTGTAATGTAGGGGGGTTTTGTATTGAAGGGGGTCTGAAATGTAGGGGGGTTCGGTATTGTAGGGGGGTCTGAAATGTAGGGGGGTTCGGTATTGTAGGGGGGTCTGAAATGTAGGGGGGGTCTGAAATGTAGGGGGTTCTGTATTGTAGGGGGGTCTGTAATGTAGGGGGGTTCTGTATTGTAGGGGGGTCTGAAATGTAGAGGAGTTCTGTATTTTAGGGGGGTCTGTATTGTAGGGGGGGTCTGTATTGTAGGGGGGTCTGTATTGTAGGGGGGTCTGTATTGTAGGGGGGTCTGTATTGTAGAGGGGGTCTGTAATGTAGGGGGGTCTGTACTGTAGGGAGGGGGTCTGTACTGTAGGGAGGGGGTCTGTAATGTAAGGGGGATCTGTAATGTAGGGGGTCTGTAATGTGGGGGGGGTCTGTATTGTATAGGGGGTCTGCACTGTAGGGAGGGGGTCTGCACTGTAGGGAGAGGGTCTGCACTGTAGGGAGGGGGTCTGTACTGTAGGGAGGTCTTTGTAACATGCAGGGGGTCCAGAACTGTAAGGGGGTGTCTGTGTAACAAACTGTGGGGGGCTGTGTAATGTAAAGGGGCCCAGAGGTGCGGTGCTATGTAATGTAAAGGGGTCCAGAGGTGCAGGGTGCTGTGTAATGTAAAGGGGTCCAGAGGTGCAGGGTGCTGTGTAATGTAAAAGGGTCCAGAGGTGCAGGGTGCTGTGTAATGTAAAGGGGTCCAGAGGTACAAGGTGCTGGAACCCCCACATCCCATCATTAACCGCCGCCGCAAAGCACCGCTGCCGTGCCCCCCCCCGGGCTGCTCAGTCTAAAATGCCTGTTGAAAACTAAGTACTAAACTACAAAAACTATGTGAAATATAAGTACAATTTGAACACCAGCTGGCAAACAAACAATGATATCAACTACAATGCAACAGTGTATTACTCAAAATGAACACAAGGTGGCAGTGAAAATCCAAAGACCACTGTATAAAACTTCTTAAAGCGGAGCTCCGCCGGAAAAAAAAATATTAAAAGCCAGCAGCTACAGCTACAGCAGCTGCTGGCTTTTAATATTTGGACACTTACCTGTCCTGGAGTCCAGCGACGTCCGCAGCAGAGGACGAGCGATCGCTCATCACTCTGCTGCTCCCTCCGCCATCCTCGCTGAGGGAACCAGGAAGTGAAGCCCTGCGGCTTCATGCCCGGTTCCCTACGGCGCATGCGCGAGTCGCGCTGCGCCGTTCTGATTGGTGCTCCTGTGTTCTGGGAGCCGAGTGTCTCCCAGAACACTACGGGAAGTCTGCGAGAAGTGACGTCACTCCCGCAGATTCCCGGAGAGAGGACTCCCGGATGTGGGTGAAAATACCTGTCTTAGACAGGTATTTTCACCCCCCTCCCCCCTGAAAGGTGTCAATTGTGACACCGGAGGGGGGAGGGTTCCGATGAGAGGAACTTGTAATTTAGGGTGGAGCTCCACTTTAAAGTGCAATAGTGAAATAAAACGTCCAGTGCAAATGCACAAAATATGAAGTCACTATTGAAAGGATAGATTACTGGTCAGCCGACCACCCTTAGTAGCCCACAGTGACCTGTCAGAATTCTGGATACCCCAATGACACACACAACAGGCTGTTTCCGTGAGCAAAGCTAGTCTGAAATCTTTATTAAGAATTACAGTTTATATGAGTAACAATACAAGAGGGGAGGGGTAGATTTACTCCTAGGTTTCTAAGGGTTAACCAGGTTTCTACAGAGAGATTTTTTCATCATTAGTTTAGGCAGCTTAAAAGAATTTATAAAGATAGCTTATCTGTAAGAACATAGGGTGTGTGTTCCAGGAATCGGCCACAATGACTCATAAAGTGGGGGTTTCTTTTTAATTAAACCTTGGCTCAAGAAAAAGTCTAATAAACTTTAACGAGAAAGAAGTGTAAGATAAGGCATGTACATTCTTTAACCACTTCAATACCATGCACTTATACAGCTTCCTGCCCAAGCCAATTTTGAGCTTTCAGCGCTGTCGCAATTTGAATGACAATTGCGCGGTCATGCTACACTGTACCCAAACAAATTTTTTTATCATTTTGTTCCCACAAATAGAGCTTTCTTTCGGTGGTATTTGATCGCCTCTGCAATTATTTTTTTTGCGCAACAAATAAAAAAAGAGCGAAATTTTTTAAAAAAACTATGTTTTTCTTTGTTTCTGTAATTTTTTTTGTAAATAAGTACCTTTTCTACTTCAATGACGGGCACTGATAAGGCGGCACTGAAGGGCACTGATAAGGCGACACTGATGGGCACCGATGAGGTGGCACCAATGAGGTGGCACCGATGAGGTGGCACTGATGGGCACTGATGATGGGCACTGATGGGCACTGATATGTGGCACTGGTATGCGGCACTGATGGGCACTCATAGGCATCACTGATTGGCACTCATAGGCGGCACTGATTGGCACTCATAGGCGGCACTGATGGGCACTTTTAGGCGGCACTGATGGGCACTTATGAGTGGCACTGATAGGTGGCACGGACGGGCACTGATAGGTGGGCACTTATGGGCACAGATGGGCACGGATGGGCACTGATAGGTGGCACTGATGGACACTAGTAGGTGGCACTGGTGACACTGCTGCCTAGCAATGCCAGCTACCACACATTTGTTTCTTGGTATGATCGTGCCAGTCAGTGCCCATGTGTGGGCACTGATTGGCATATTTTTTTTATATATATATTTTTTTTACTACATTTGGATGGCCATGGGGGCCATCCACATGCTTAGGGCTTCCCTGGTGGTCCTTGGGGGCTTCCCTGGTGGTCCAGTGTGGGTATCCGAGGGGGGGCTGCGCTGATAAACAATCAGCGCGAACCCCCCCTGTCAGGAGAGCCGCCGATCGGCTCTCCTCACTCGCGTCTGTCAGACGCGAGTGAGGAAGAGCCGATCAACGGCTCTTCCTGTTTACTTCCGGATCAGCCGTGATTCGACACGGCTGATCACATGGTAAAAAGCCTCCGACGGAGGCTTTTTACCGAGATCAGTGTAGCGGTGGGTCAGACTGACCCACCGCTCCACCGATCGCCGCGATGCGCGCCCCCCCGGGTGCGCGGCGGCTGTTATCCCGCAGGACGTCATATGACGTCCAGTGTGGATAACAGAACCACTTCCCGGATGTCAATTTGCTATTGACTGGGCGGGAAGTGGTTAAAAACAAGAACTATAAAATGGAGGGGAAATTACAAAATTGAGCGGAGATTACAAAATGGAGCGGAGATTACAAAATGGAGTGGAGCAGTGGCGGCTGGTGAAGTTTTAGGATGGGGGGTCGCCAGGCTCCGCCCCTCCTTTTTGACCCCTCCCACTTCTCATAAGCCCCACCCCTTACATAATACACCCACTCCGCCCCTGTATTCCACTAGCTTCCACCCATAGTGTCAGGCGTATTTAGCAGCTTTACAATACCATGACCTAACAGCATACGTGACAGAATCAAAGACTGCAAATAAAAATTTCACTATAAAACATATCATACTCAAATTAAAGAAGAATTTTAAAATATTTTAAAATCAAAATTTAATTTAAAGTAATTCAAATTAAATTAAATCCATTTGGTTAGGAAACAAGTGTAGTTTCATAATACAAACAGCAATGTGCAAAATACTGTAGCCCATAGCAACTAATCAATAAGCGCCTTTCATTCTTTTGGTATAAATTATGCATTACATATTGTAGGTGCTCCTTTAAATGCCCATATATTCATTGTTAACAG
This sequence comes from Rana muscosa, assembly GCA_029206835.1. NCBI lineage: Eukaryota > Metazoa > Chordata > Amphibia > Anura > Ranidae > Rana > Rana muscosa. The sequence continues at coordinate 449,920,656 of CM055120.1, read as the reverse complement.
TAATGTATGGCGGTGGGTGGTACATGTAGGAGAGGGGTGCAGAGTATATGGTGGTGGGTGGTATGTGTAGGAGAGGGGTGCGGAGTGTATGGCGGTACATGTAGGAGAGGGTTGCAGTGTGTATGGTGGTGGGTTTTACGTGTAGGAGAGGGGTGCAGAGTGTATGGCGGTACATGTAGGAGAGGGGTGCAGAGTGTATTGCGGTACATGTAGGAGAGGGGTGCAGAGTGTATGGCGGTACATGTAGGAGAGGGGTGCAGAGTGTATGGCGGTACATGTAGGAGAGGGGTGCAGAGTGTATGGCGGTACATGTAGGAGAGGGGTGCAGAGTGTATAGCGGTACATGTAGGAGAGGGGTGCAGAGTGTATGGCGGTACATGTAGGAGAGGGGTGCAGTGTGTATGGCGGTACATGTAGGAGAGGGGTGCAGAGTGTATGGCGGTACATGTAGGAGAGGGGTGCGGAGTGTATGGCGGTACATGTAGGAGAGGGGTGCGGTGTGTATGGCGGTACATATAGGAGAGGGGTGCGGAGTGTATGGCGGTACATGTAGGAGAGGGGTGCAGAGTGTATGGCGGTACATGTAGGAGAGGGGTGCAGAGTGTATGGCGGTACATATAGAAGAGGGGTGCAGTGTGTATGGTGGTACATGTAGGAGAGGGGTGCAGAGTGTATGGCGGTACATATAGGAGAGGGGTGCGGAGTGTATGGCGGTACATGTAGGAGAGGGGTGCAGTGTGTATGGCGGTACATGTAGGAGAGGGGTGCGGAGTGTATGGCGGTACATGTAGGAGAGGGGTGCAGAGTGTATGGCGGTACATGTAGGAGAGGGGTGCAGAGTGTATGGCGGTACATGTAGGAGAGGGGTGCAGAGTGTATGGCGGTACATGTAGGAGAGGGGTGCAGAGTGTATGGCGGTACATGTAGGAGAGGGGTGCAGAGTGTATGGCGGTACATGTAGGAGAGGGGTGCAGAGTGTATGGCGGTACATGTAGGAGAGGGGTGCAGGGCACATTACATGGGGAGGGGTGCAGAGCACATTATATAGGGCACAAGATAAGAAGGCAGCTGCTGGACAGTGTAGAGTTAATTGTACATCCCATTGGAATGTAGCTGTCCAGCTGTGCCTGTGTTGGGGGGGGGGGGGGGGGGGAGAGAGCAGATAATATATATTAGGCTGAGCAGTTGGAGTGCTGGGGTCCTCAGAGAGATAAAATGGTCTGATAAGAGGGGAAATACAGGAGAAAAAGGCTGCAAGGAGACTAACTCAGTGGGACTGAGAAGATAAGAACATCGGAGCAGCTTTGTAGACAGAGGGGAGATATGACATATGACAGGGAGAGCGAGTGGAGAACAATCTGGAGGGAGGGGGGAGAGGGGTGAACAGAACAAATGGAGTCATCCAAGTCAGACTGCAGGAGAGTGACAAGACAGGAGAAATGAACTCTCTCTCAGCTGGAGACAGAGAGAACCCCCGATCCCCACACTCACCTTCAGCTTCAGGCTCAGGTTCAGCACTGACAGTCAGCTCCGTGCCCATCCACCCCATAGTGATCCGCTCCCTGCCTGACACAGGGTCCTGTCTCCAGAATCCACACTCCACATACCTCCGCTCGGCCGTGCGTTCCAAGGAGCTGATGACGTCACTTCTGGGTATCCCTGGCAGTAAAAACCGGAAGTGATGTCCTTACTAGTATGCAAAGCACTCAAGGACCGGACCGGATGCTGTTTAGCGCAATGGAAATCGCCGCAAAGCAGATTTAAAGCCTGCAAATTAAACACCTTGTCTGCAATCTTGTGATTGCACTGACGTGGCGTTTTTCATACCGCACTGTGTCCGGCGCTCGGGCAAAGTGCACTTAAGAACTTTTTTTTCAAATTTTTTTTTTCTTAAAGGGCCATGTTTAAAACAATTATTTTATTTTTATTTTTTTTAATTCTTTTTTTTTTGTGACTGCCTGGGAGGGGGGCGGCGCCCATGCGCCCCCTATGGACGGGCCGCCACTGGAGTGGAGATTACAAAATGGAGTTGCAGCTGATCATATAGCTCTACAACAATCCCCTCTTATGTCATAAAAAAATACTTACATTTCTACAGAGTTTTTTACTGTAATAAAGACTGAGGTAAGCTTTACTTTCAGCACCTGGGTCAGGGGTTCTAGTGGCTCTAGTAATTAACCACTTAACGACCGCCCACTGTAAATATACGTCAGCAGAATGGCACCGACAGGCAGAATCACGTATATGTACGTGATTGCCTTTGTATAGTTGGGGGGTCCGATCGGACCCCCCTTCTTTACAGTGAGCGGTCGTTTTACCTTCGGGAGCGATCCGGCATGAGGGGACGGCCGTTCGATTCCGGCCACCCCCTCTCGATCGCTCCCGGCGAATGAGAGAGCTTCCCCTGCCTGCCAGGAAGGAGGAAGTGATGTCATCTCTCCTGGGGTGCTCACATATACCGAGCGCCGTACAGGAGAAGATGCAGGTTAGTACACAGAACAGCACACTGACACCAGGACACATAGGCACATAAATCGCCCCCCCAGGCCCCCCCAGACACCCCCAGATCACCCCCAGCCCCCCCCCCCCCCAGCCCCCAGTCACAGTGTCACTGATTGCAGTGACCATTTATTTAGTGATCACTGCAATCAGTGACATTTGTGACTGTAAAAGTGTCAGTACATTTAGTTTTAGGTCCAGTGTAGCCCCCTAACCCCCCCTAATAAAGGTTTAACCCCCTGATCACCCCCCAGATAACCCTTTCACCCCCTATCACCACTGTCACTAAGCAATAATTTTTCTGATCGATGTCTTAGCGTCGGTGATGCTGATCGGTAGCCAGTAATTTTTTTTAGGTTCGCCGCAGGTTTTTATAGCGTCGGGTACCCCCATATATTACCTAATGAAGGTTTAACCCCCTTGATCGCCCCCCAGGTAACCCTTTCACCCCCTATCACCACTGTCACTAAGTTATCATTTTTCTGATCGATGTCTTAGCGTCGGCGATGCTGATCGGTAGCCAGTAATTTTTTTTAGGTTCGCCGCAGGTTTTTATAGCGTCGGGTACCCCCATATATTACCTAATAAAGGTTTAACCCCCTTGATCACCCCCCAGGTAACCCTTTCACCCCCTAGCACCGCCGTGGCTATGCGATCATTTTTCTGATCGATGTTTTAGCGTCGGTGATGCTGATCGGTAGCCAGTAATTTTTTTTAGGTTCGCTGCAGGTTTTTATAGCGTCGGGTACCCCCATATATTACCTAATAAAGGTTTAACCCCCTTGATCGCCCCCCCAGGTAACCCTTTCACCCCCTATCACCACTGTCACTAAGCGATAATTTTTCTGATCGATGTCTTAGCGTCGGCGATGCTGATCGGTAGCCAGTAATTTTTTTTAGGTTCGCCGCAGGTTTTTATAGCGTCGGGTACCCCCATATATTACCTAATAAAGGTGTAACCCCCTTGATCACCCCCCAGGTAACCCTTTCACCCCCTAGCACCGCCGTCACTATGCGATCATTTTTCTGATCGATGTCTTAGCGTCGGTGATGCTGATCGGTAGCCAGTAATTTTTTTTAGGTTCGCCGCAGGTTTTTATAGCGTCAGGTACCCCCATATATTATCTAATAAAGGTTTAACCCCCTGATCGCCCCCCAGGTAACCCTTTCACCCCCTATCACCACTGTCGCTAAGCAATCGTTTTTATGATCGTTGTCTTAGTGTCGGTGATGCAGATCGGTAGCTGGTAATTTTTTTTTAGGTTCGCCGTCAGGTTTTTATATAGCGTCAGGTACCCCCATATATTACCTAATAAAGGTTTTAACCCCCTAATTGCCCCTAGTTAACCCTTTCACCAGTGATCATCATATAAGTGTTACGGGTGACGCTGGTTAGTTAGTTTGCTTTTTATAGTGTCAGGGCATCCGCCATATATAACCCAATAAAGGTTTAACCCCCTGATCGCCCGGCGGGTGATATCAGTTAGGTTTTAGCGTCAGAGAGGGTCTGCGTCACACCCCAGGCAGCGTCAGGTTAGTGCCAGTAGCGCTAACACCCACACGTGAAGCATACACCCCCCTTAGTGGTATAGTATCTGATCAGCTCAATATCTGATCTGATCAGATCTATACTAGCGTCCCCAGCAGTTTAGGGTTCCCAAAAACGCAGTGTTAGCGGGATCAGCCCAGATACCTGCTAGCACCTGCGTTTTGCCCCTCCGTCCAGCCCAGGCCACCGAAGTGCAGTATCGATCGATCACTGTCACTTACAAAACACAACACACATAACTGCAGCGTTCGCAGAGACAGGCCTGATCCCTGCGACTTCAGTGCTGTAGGAGGTGATTTCACCACCACAGTTAAAAAAAAAAAGCATATATGCCGAAGCATTGGGGCAGCAGGAGCGGAGGAGCGATTTTGCTCCTAATGCCGCGTATATACGGTCGAAATTCCGACGGAGGCTTGCCCGTGGAAAAGTCTGACCATATGTACGCGGCATAACTTTTGCGAGAAGATGCCCCCATGCTTCGGCATATATAAATGGTGCATGTATGCCCATCATTGGAAGTGGGTGGATGAAGGGCGGTATTCTAATGGTGGGCATACCCACCGATCAATCTTTTTTTTTCGTTCAGCCAACAGGCTGCATGAAAAAAAAGATTACAATACATGTCCAACAAGGACCAGCAACGTACTGGTATGTTGCTGGACTTTGAATGTTTATACCAGAATGATGCCTGCGGGTTTAGGTATCATCTTGGTATCATTCTTTTCAGCCAGTGGCTGGCTTTCATGTAAAAGCAATCCTAGTGGCTAATTAGCCTCTGGACTGCTTTTACAAGCAGTGGGAGGGAATGTCCCCCCCCAGATATAAAAAGCGCCATTGGGAAATTGGGAAAGCATTTTATCACACCGATCTTGGTGTGGTCAGATGCTTTGAGGGCAGAGGAAAGATCTAGGGTCCAATAGACCCCAGTTTTTTCAAAAAAGAGTACCTGTCATTACCTATTGCTATCATAGGGGATATTTACATTCCCTGAGATAACAATAAAAGTGATAAAAATAAATAAATATGGAAGCAACAGTTTAAAAATAAAATAAAAAAGCAAAATTAATAATAAAAAAAAAAAAAAAAAAAGCACCCCTGTCCTGCCCTGCTCTTGCCCAATGGCGAACGCAAGCGTCGGTCTGGCGTCATATGTAAACAGCAATTGCACCATGCATGTGAGGTATCACCGCGAAGGTCAGATCGAGGGCAGTAATTTTAGCAGTAGACCTCCTCTGTAAATCTAACGGGGTAACCTGTAAATGCTTTTAAAGGCTTTTAAAAATGTATGTAGTTTGTCGCCAATGCGCGTTTGTGCGAAATTTTAAAGCATGTCATGTTTGGTATCTATGTACTCGGCCTAAGATCATCTTTTTTATTTCATCAAACATTTGGGCAATATAGTGTGTTTTAGTGCATTAAAATTAAAAAAAGTGTATTTTTTCCCAAAAAAATGCGTTTGAAAAATCGCTGCGCAAATACTGTGTAGAAAAAAAATGCAACACCCACCATTTTATTCTGTAGGGCCTTTGCTTTAAAAATATATATAATGTTTGGGGGTTCAACATCATTTTCTTGCAAAAAAAAATATGTTTTCATGTAAACAAAAAGTGTCAAAAAGGGCTTTGTCTTCAAGTGGTTAGAAGAGTGGATGTAAGCTTCCTAATGTTGTGTATAAAATGCCAGAACAGTTCAAAACCCCCCCAAATGACCTCATTTTGGAAAGTAGACACCCCAAGCTATATACTGAGAGGCATGTCGAGTCCATGGAATATTTTATATGTTGACACAAGTTGCGGAAAAATTTTTTTTTTTTTTGCACAAAGTTGTCACTAAATGATATATTGCTCAAACATGCCATGGGCATATGTGGAATTACACCCCAAAATACATTCTGTTGCTTCTCCTGAGTACGGGGATACCACATGTGTGAGACTTTTTGGGAGCCTAGCCGCGTACGGGACCCCAAAAACCAATCACCGCCTTCAGGCTTTCTAAGGGTGTCAATTTTTTATTTCACTTCTCACTGCCTATCACAGTTTCGGAGGCCATGGAATGCCCAGATGGCACAAAACCCCCCCAAATGACCCCATTTTGGAAAGTAGACACCCCAAGCTATTTGCTGAGAGGTATTGTGAGTATTTTGCAGATCTCGCTTTTTGTCACAAAGTTTTGAAAATTAAAAAAAAAAAGAAAAAAAAAAATGTTCTTTCTTCATTTTCAAAAACAAATGAGAGCTGTAAAATACTCACCATGCCTCTCAGCAAACAGCTTGGGGTGTCTACTTTCCAAAATGGGGTCATTTGGGGGGGTTTTGTGCTATTTTGGCATTTTATGGCCTTCAAAACTGTGATAGGTAGTGAGGAGTGAAATCAAAAATTTGCGCCCTTAGAAATCCTGGAGGCGGTGCTTGGTTTCCGGGGTCCCGTACGTGGCTAGGCTCCTAAATAGTCCCACACATGTGGTATCCCCGTACTCAGGAGAAGCAGCAGAATGTATTTTGGGGTGCAATTCCACATATAACCATGGCATGTGTGAGCAATATATCATTTAGTGACAACTTTTTGTAATTTTTTTTATTTTATTTTTTTTTGTCATTATTCAATCACTTGGGACAAAAAAAAAATATTCAATGGGCTCAACATGCCTCTCAGCAATTTCCTTGGGGTGTCTACTTTCTAAAATGGGGTCATTTGGGGGGGTTTTGTGCTATTTTGGCATTTTATGGCCTTCAAAACTGTGATAGGTAGTGAGGAGTGAAATCAAAAATTTGCGCCCTTAGAAATCCTGAAGGCGGTGCTTGGTTTCCGGGGTCCCGTACGTGGCTAGGCTCCTAAAAAGTCCCACACATGTGGTATCCCCGTACTCAGGAGAAGCAGCAGAATGTATTTTGGGGTGCAATTCCACATATAACCATGGCATGTGTGAGCAATATATCATTTAGTGACAACTTTTTGTAATTTTTTTTATTTTATTTTTTTTTGTCATTATTCAATCACTTGGGACAAAAAAAAAATATTCAATGGGCTCAACATGCCTCTCAGCAATTTCCTTGGGGTGTCTACTTTCTAAAATGGGGTCATTTGGGGGGGTTTTGTGCTATTTTGGCATTTTATGGCCTTCAAAACTGTGATAGGTAGTGAGGAGTGAAATCAAAAATTTGCGCCCTTAGAAATCCTGAAGGCGGTGCTTGGTTTCCGGGGTCCCGTACGTGGCTAGGCTCCTAAAAAGTCCCACACATGTGGTATCCCCGTACTCAGGAGAAGCAGCAGAATGTATTTTGGGGTGCAATTCCACATATAACCATGGCATGTGTGAGCAATATATCATTTAGTGACAACTTTTTGTAATTTTTTTTATTTTATTTTTTTTTGTCATTATTCAATCACTTGGGACAAAAAAAAAAAATATTCAATGGGCTCAACATGCCTCTCAGCAATTTCCTTGGGGTGTCTACTTTCTAAAATGGGGTCATTTGGGGGGGTTTTGTGCTATTTTGGCATTTTATGGCCTTCAAAACTGTGATAGGTAGTGAGGAGTGAAATCAAAAATTTGCGCCCTTAGAAATCCTGAAGGCGGTGCTTGGTTTCCGGGGTCCCGTACGTGGCTAGGCTCCTAAAAAGTCCCACACATGTGGTATCCCCGTACTCAGGAGAAGCAGCAGAATGTATTTTGGGGTGCAATTCCACATATAACCATGGCATGTGTGAGCAATATATCATTTAGTGACAACTTTTTGTAATTTTTTATTTTTTTTTGTCATTATTCAATCACTTGGGACAAAAAAAAATATTCAATGGGCTCAACATGCCTCTCAGCAATTTCCTTGGGGTGTCTACTTTCTAAAATGGGGTCATTTGGGGGGGTTTTGTACTGCCCTGTCATTTTAGCACCTCAAGAAATGAGATAGGCAGTCATAAATTAAAAGCTGTGTAAATTCCAGAAAATGTACCCTAGTTTGTAAACGCTATAACTTTTGCGCAAACCGATAAATATACGCTTATTGACATTTTTTTTACTAAAGACATGTGGCTGAATACATTTTGGCCTAAATGTATGACTAAAATTGAGTTTATTCGATTTTTCTTATAACAAAAAGTAGAAAATATCATTTTTTTTCAAAATTTTCGGTCTTTTTCCGTTTATATCGCAAAAAATAAAAAACGCAGAGGCAATCAAATACCCTTAAAAGAAAGCTCTATTTGTGGGAAGAAAAGGACGCAAATTTCGTTTGGGTACAACATTGCATGTCCGCACAATTTACAGTTAAAGCAGCGCAGTGCAAAATTCTGAATTCACCTCTGGTCCTCTAGCTACCAAATGGTCCGGGGCTTAAGTGGTTAAACACATAATTTTACCTTAATCTCACCATCTCATCAACAGCATAAGACTCCTTCAGCCTATGGACCCCAGACACTGACTAATTACTCGCCACGGAGAGCAGAATACGTAAGAATAACAGTTTCTTACCGTGGCCACTTGTCTGCTTAACATGAGTTTTGTGTCTTTCTGGCCGGGAGCCCACTGGACTGTATCCGAGTCTCGGCACCATTCTGTTAAATCAGGTTAGGGAGTCTCCAATCAAGACATTCAGATGAGATAGTAGATCCAGATCTTTGTAAAATAATATAATTAGGTGAATCTAGTTTACTACATATCGAACATTTCTCAACACCTGATTTTTGTGCATATGCATATTTGAACTTCATCAGTAACATTTTATCATGGAATGTGGTTGACCCTTCCCCTATCTCATTTTCTCCCAATGATTCTCTTTTTGACCTGTTACGTGTGTCATGTATAGGTTGTGCTCTACATATGCCATGTAGGAACACAATCAAAGTGATCAAGAATAGGAGGCACAAGGCCTTCCCAAATGTCTGTGGTGAAATAAGCGAGGTCATCTTTTTCAGAGTCTTGACCACCTGCTTCACTCACTAATCGAGGATTTTCACTGCTTACTTCACCTCCTTTGTCTTTAATCTTCCTCTTAGGTGTTTGATTCTCCTTCTTCACACGACTGGCATGAATCCAGGCCTTTTGTTCCTCTACCAGAATAGCTGTGCAGGTAACTGCAATCACTGTGGTTGGGGGTCCGAAGGGATACTCCTGCTTCTTGGTGCGGTTCAATTGCTGGACCACCACGGTGTCACCCACCTGGAAATGGTGTGTAGGTTCCTGTGAAGAAGAAGGAGAGGTGCAAGCAAAATTTCTTTCAATTTTATCCAAAGTTTCAATAAGTTTTCTTACATATTCTTCCTGAATGAGATCAAGGTCCCCTCTTTCCAACATAAGTGGCTGTCTGGCCCATGCGGTGGGGAATGGCCTACCCATTAGGACTTCAAAAGGAGAGTATCCTGTTTTCTTAGAGGGTGTCATTCTTACCTCAGCTAGAACTGCTGGGAGGACCTTCTTCCAATTGGTATATGTACCTCCAGTGGCCTTCCTGATCTTATCCTTAATGGTTCTGTTCATCCTTTCCACTATACCTGAACTTTGAGGGTGATAAGGTATGTGAAACTTCCAGTCAATTTTGAGTGTTTTTACAAGATCTTGGCAGACTTTGGCCACAAATGCAGGGCCATTGTCTGAGTTGATCTGAAGCGGACATCCCCATTAGGGATGAGACGAACACCCCCCGGTTTGGTTCGCACCAGAACCTGCGAACGGACCGAAAGTTTGCGCAAACTTTAGAACCCTATTAAATACAATGGACGCGAACGTTCGAAATAAAAAGTGCTAATTATCAAGGCTTATATGCAAGTTATTGTCCTAAAAAGGGTTTGGGGACCCGGGTCCTGCCCCAGGGGACATGTATCAATGCAAAAAGAAGTTTTAAAAACTGCAGTTTTTTCGGGAGCAGTGATTTTAATGATGCATAAAGTGAAAAAAAAGTGAAATATTCCTTTAAATATCGTACCTGGGGGTGTCTAAAGTACGCCTGTGAAGTGGCACGTGTTTCCCATGTTTAGAACTGTCCCTGCACAAAATGACATTTCTAAAGGAAAAAAAGTCATTTAAAACTGCTTGCGGCTTTAATGTAATGTCTGGTCCCGGCAATATGGATGAAAATCATTGAGGAAATGGCATGGGTAGCCCCCCCCCCAGCCCACTACCAGCCCCTTTGGGTCTTGTATGGATATTAAGGGGAACCCCGCACCCAAAGTAAAAAAAGGCCCTATATACTCTGAACAGCAGTATACAGGCGATGCAAAAAAGACAGGGACTGTAGGTTTCTTCTTAAGTAGAATCTGTTTGTAATTTGGAACAGGTACATTTTTTAAGTGTAGCTCCAGCCAAAAAATCTATTTTTAAGCTTTTTGGAAAACATAGGCAAGGGTTATCACCCCTATAACATTTGTTTTGCTGTCTGTGCACCTGTTCAGAAGATTTCACCTCACTTTCCGTCCCGATGACAAATGTTTTTAGAAAATTTGGGGTTTTTAGTGAAACAAGGATTGGCGATAAAGCATTGTTTTGTGTGTCCTAGCTTATGTCTGCTTTTATGTGTCAGGCTGAGTTACCAAACAACAGAAAACATACCTGTTTACTGTAGCTGTAGAATACAACAATGCTATCTACCTATTGTCTACTTAAACCAAATCTGTCAGTAATCTAACACTCATTCTTTCAGTTTGAGAGCTGAAAGAAATCTCAAACAAGTAATGTCTTACTTGTTTACTGTAGCTATAGACATGAATACAACAATGGTATCTAACCCCATTGTATGAAAACAACATTTGTTTGAGAAATCTACTCAAACCAAAAAAGACTGACTGACCAACTCACTATCGTAAAATTGTCCCATGTATCCTATGTCTGAGTAATATAATAAAAATCATATTTTTAACAAACGCAACACATTCCACCCTATGATTTTTTTTTTCTCTCAGACTACACAGAAAATCTCTTCATTACTAACAACTCATTCTACACATGAATTTTCCTTAAATGAAACCCCTCCCATATTTCTGTCACTGGGAAGGTGTTTCAGTCTTTGGATAATAGTTCATTAGAAAGTCCATTCTAAAGTTCTTTAGAAATAAGTCCAGGCTTGAAATACATCAAAGGCCTTGTTCTCCACAGCTCTTGCGATCTTCCGTCATTCTTTCCATCATGTAACCACTTTTCTCTGGTCTTCCTATGGATCAAATTGGAGACAGCCTGTGGAGTGGAAAACAAAGCGGATTATCCGTTCCTTCTAACAATACATAAACAGTAGATCTTGGCCCTTCAGCTACAATCTCTCCTCTAAATGGCTTCTTGCCTGGATATCTGACCAATACTTTGCCACCTGCTTGTATGCACCTCTGACCCTCCCAAAGAACATCAATAGGGAGGAGAGGAAATATACTGATATTTCCCAGAAGATCACTGCTGTTTATTTTGGAAGGTTTGATGTTATGTAGCCTCACTTTCCACTCTTGCTGAGAAGTATCCTCTAACCTGTCAGAGTCCCAGCCACTGTCTTGAAGCTCATCTGCCAATGCAAATATAACTTCAAACCTTCCTGCCAGATTCCCTCTAATTCCTAGATAGGCTTCAGCTTCAGATACGTCACTCTTGGTTTCTATGTCATGGGAAGCAGTAACATGGTATCTGTTAAACCCTGTTCTTTCAGGAACCTTACATAAATACTGAACTCTGCACTCCAGCTGTGGAATCTGTGCCTCAGCCCCTACCATCCTCTCATATGGTGTGCTTTTGGCTATTGGTCTAGAATTTAACAACATGACTGCCTGTGTGAGGACCCGATCCCACCCCCTTAGTGTATGTGTGGGTGTAAGTTTGCGTATCTGGTCTTTCAATAGCCTGTTGTATCTTTCAATCAAACCAGCTGCCTGTGGATGGTATGGGATGTGGCACAACCAGTACACTCCAGAATCTTTGGCCCACTGCTGTACTGTTGATCCGGTGAAGTGTGAGCCATTATCACTTTGGACTTGTTTGGGACAACCATAAGCAACGACAAGTTTCTGAAGCAGTTGAAGCGTTGCGGCTTGATCTGAACGTTTGCAAGGATGGACAAGCATAAGTCCTGAATAGGTGTCCACTGCAGTGCAACAATATCTCAGTCTGTTGTTTCCCCGGGACAGGGGACCAATGAAGTCAATCTGCCAGATCTCTGCAGGCCTCTCACCCCTCTTAATCGACCCGGTGGAGTACTTTTCAATGGCCATTGTCGCACTTCTCCACACACTGTACAGTTCCCTATTACAGTCTTTATCATGTCCATGGATATAGGCAATCCTCTCTGCTGTGCCCATTCATATGTTGCTTTCTGCCCCAAATGTCCAGATTGCTTGTGGGCCCAGTTGGCCAAGTTCATCAAAACAGGATCAATTGGCACAACTGCCTTCACTTTGGCGATTTCATCTGCAACTCTTTTATAGTTCTCAAAGTCTGGTACTAGGGGCACATGTGCATCAACATGCCCCACTTTTATGGTGCGGGAGTGAGCTTCCTTCCAGATGTAGTCCCAGACTTCCTTGCCTCCCCACACCACCTTTCCATGAATCATCCATTCATTGGACTTCCACGTGGGCATCCAAGTTGTCAGTCCTTTAAAAACCGCCCAGCTGTCAGTGTAGATAGTGACATGGGAAGAAGGATCCTCCTGAAAAGTCATCACTACAGCTTTCAACTCTGCATACTGACTGGACCCTCCGATTCCGGACTCCTGCAGGACTGTGTCTGTACTTGGGTTGTAGGCTGCTGCTGTCCATTTACGCCCAGACGAGGTGATTATGGCTGAACCATCAGTGAACCATACTGACTTCTTCATGTCTTCTGACAGAGACTCAAAGGGTGGAGCCTCTTGAATGGGGGATGACTGCAGCACAGGAATTTCTTCTTCTGGCCGGGTGCTGGTAAAAGTAACAAGCCCTGCCAACTGTTTTGAAATGTCTCTAACATCCCCAGCTGCAATACCCCCTCTTTCTTGAAGGTACCACTTCCATTTCATCAGTGTCTGGTTCTGGGCTACAGCTGCCCTAGTGGTCAGTCCATTATCTCTCACCCATCCTGCTATTGGCATTGCAGTATGGATGGTAACTGTGTCCTTTCCTGTAATGGTCTTGTGACAGGAGGGTCACTTTGGACACCGGGTGAATGAAAACCCCAATATGGTCTATGATGGCCATATTCAATGCTGTACATACATTTTATCTAGATTGGGTTTGTAATATTCATCCACCATATTCCCCAGGATACCTGCAAAGAACTCTCTACTGTTTGATTATGACCTCAACAGGTTAATTGAAAAGTGACGCCTTCATGATGTTTAGACACATACTCTTAGATGCTAATATCATCACCCACAGCCCTGACTTTGTGTAATTATGGCTGTGAGGAATTAAGGTAATTTGCATTATATTGTTCAGTATGACTTGGGAAGGTCTGGTGTGAATAGAAGTAATTAACACTATACTTGTGTGTATTGTAAAGGCAGACTGGGATTTACAATATAAAGGGATTTAAGATGTAAAGGGGTTAGAACCTGTTGTCTCCTGACAGACCGTCTGCCAAACACTTTGTGAGAAGATGTATATTGGGGATCTTTTGAAGCCTAGCAGACGTCAGGATGAGGTGTTGAGTCTTGTAATGTGTGGGTGGAGCTGGGCCCTTGTTCATGTTAAATAATGTGTATTGAATTGTGTATAAAGTTACAATGTTTCTCAATAATAAAGTCATTCCTACTCCAGAAGAAGACAGAGTGCGTCTCGTCCTTCCAGGGGGATTGGTTCCTATGGGAAAGGGTCGTTTGGCTGTGAATATTGGTAGCGTGTGGATGTGTGTCTAGGCGAGGGAACATCGTAAACGGCGTTGAACCCCCTTGATATTGGGGTGCCGTTACATTGGTGGCAGCAGTGGGATTTCTCCCTCCAGTTCCTGGGACACTCCAAGCCACCACAGTGAATGACCAGCTATGCAGCCTGCAGGAGAGCCACGCTGAAAGACTTACTTGAGAGCCGTGGAGGCACCGGTGGGACAAAGAACAAAGCCACCTTGATCAGGGAACTAACGGAGATGGATCAGGGGGATGGTGAAGCAGGACCCCGGTCAGTTGAAGACTTGTTTCAACAACGAGTTCGCCAGCGGTTGGCATTATATGGTGCTAGCCCATCAGAGACCGCCATACGGGAAGCCATTAGAGACATCCAGCGGCAGGATGAGCGGCAACATGAGCAGAGAATGGCGGAAATGCGGCAATCAGAGACAACACCTAAAGATACAGCGCCTTGTCGTATGTTGCCCTTTCGGGCATTCAAACTATTTAAGGAAGGAGAGGAGGAAATTGAAGCGTTCCTGCAGGACTTTGAGAGACTATGCCAGATACATGAAGTTCGGGCCCCAGATTGGGTCGCCTTACTGGCAAGTAATTTAACGGGCAGAGCGGCGGATGCGTATCGGGCCCTGGAGGATGAGGACGCTAGAGACTATGACCGGGTAAAAGAAGCTCTGCTAGCCCGATTTGCCATTACACCCGAAGCCAGCCGGATTAAGTTTCGAGAATCCCGGAAACAAACCCACATAACATACGTGGAATGGGCACATTGTCTGCAGCGAAACCTCAAGGGCTGGTTCCAGGGAAGCCACGCTCATACCATAGAGGACATCACCCAGCTAGTACTCTTAGAACAGTTCTTTAACCACACCCCTCCGGTACTACGGGATTGGGTACGAGATAAGCAACCACGGACTGTACAGCAAGCGGCTACGTCAGGCGGAAGCGAGCGCTATCCACTATCTCGGCCCAGTTTATCAGCCTCTAACACAGCTTCAGCACCAACCCCAGCGGCCACTTATCCTCAGCAGCCCAGGTTCAACTCCCAGGACTATGCACAACCCATCAGGTGTTTCGGATGTAAACAGCTAGGGCACAAAAAGCCAAACTGTCCATTAAATCCAGCCATCCAGTCCCAGTCATGGAGACAACCAGCAAGGGGGAGCCCCCGCACACCCATGCCTGCGGCCCACTGCATTGAGGAGGAAGAACATTGGGGCGTCCTGCACGAGGCTGATCCAATACAAGCACCTAACCGGGACAACAGGTAACAACACAGGCAGACGGTCCGGGTTAATGGAACGGTAGCCAATGGCTTACGTGATAGCGGCGCTACCATGACCCTACTACAGAAGAACCTCATCCCAGAGAGCCAACACACCGGAGACACTGTAGCCGTAAGAGTAGCGGGAGGTACCATCTTCCGGCTACCCGTGGCCCGTGTTCACCTGGATTGGGGGGTTGGTTCGGGACACGTGAATGTGGGGGTGATGAAGGACTTGCCTGCGGATGTACTACTGGGGAATGATTTGGCTCCCCTCCTTTCTGCTTACACCCTGATGGGCCCCGATGAAGTCAACCCTGTGACTACCCGTGCACAGACACGTACTGCTGGAACCGGCCCGCTTGCTACAGAGACCCAGGTGAGACTATCCTCCCCGACACGTACCTTAGATCAGGCGCGCCTAGGCTGGGATACCCCAGAAGCATTCGGGAGGGAAACTCGGGAGGACCCGACCTTACACAAGTATAGGGCTAAGGCAGATACTCAGGAAAGGGGAATAGACGGGGAGCTTTTTGAATGGGATGGGGATAGACTGTATAGGATCCCTAAGCCATCTCAGAGAAGTAAGGCCCCTTCGCAGAAACGACAGCTGGTGGTACCTAAGAAATACCAGCTGGAGATTCTGCGAATCGGGCATGATGTGTTGCTAGCAGGACATCTAGGGTTCCGTCGCACAGCCCATAGGATCACACAGAATTTCTTCTGGCCCAATTTTAGCCAGGATGTGCGACAATACTGCAAAACGTGTGACACATGTCAACGGATAGGTAAGAGGGGGGACCACCCTAAGGCTAAACTCATGTCCATGCCTATTATTGGGGAGCCCTTTTACCGCATAGCCGTTGACATTGTGGGTCCCCTGGCCCGGCCAAGTCCATCCGGAAAGAAGTATATTCTCACCGTGGTGGACTACGCCACCCGTTACCCAGAGGCAGTAGCTATGTCCAACATTGAAGCAGAGACAGTAGCTGATGCCCTGGTTAAGATTTTTACCAGAGTGGGGTTCCCTAAGGAGATTCTCTCTGACCAGGGAACCCAGTTTACCGCGGTACTCACCCAGCAGTTGTGGAAGGTGTGCAATATTAAGCCCTTGCTGAGCTCCCCCTACCACCCCCAGACTAATGGTCTCTGCGAACGCTTTAACGGGACCCTCAAGCAAATGCTGAGGACCTTTTCGGACTCTTGCAGAGACTGGGAGAGATTCCTGCCTCACCTGTTATTTGCGTACAGAGAGGTACCCCAGGAATCTACTGGGTTCTCGCCCTTCGAGTTTCTCTATGGGAGAAGGGTCCGCGGACCTCTCGATCTCATCAGAGGACACTGGGAGGGAGAGACAGAGCAAGAAGGGACCCCCATAGTACCCTATGTTCTGGAACTCCGGGACCGCATGGAGCAACTGTCTCTGATGGTAAGAGAGAATCTCCAGGCGGCCCAGGGAAGACAGAAGAGATGGTACGACCAGGGGGCCCGACAACGGTTCTTCCAGGTTGGGCAGAAGGTCTTAATGCTCAAGCCTGTGAAGACCGACAAGATGCAGGCATCTTGGCAGGGCCCGTATAAAGTAGTAGCCCAGGTATGTGATACTACCTATGTCATTGCCAGCTGTGCAGATGAAAGAATCCAGCGAACCTTTCATGTGAACATGCTGAAGGAGTATCAGGAACGGCAGGAGGATATTGCTGCAGTATGTGCCCCTGCTGCGGACGACTCAGAAGGTTTACCCCTCCCTGACTTACTAGAGAGAGAGCCCCAGACTGACCTCATTAGCCTTGTACAGCTAGGAGACCGGTTAAGCCCCCCAAAGAAGGAACAGGCTAAGAGGCTTCTGTGGGAGAAACAGGCGACGTTCTCCCAAAAACCGGGCTATACGACCCTGGCTGTGCATAAGGTAGAGACCCCTGGACAAGCACCCCTTCGCCAGCCCCCCTACCGTATCCCTGAAGCAGTCCGAGAGGAAATGCGGAAGGAGATACAGGAGATGATTCAGTTAGGAGTCATTGAGCCTTCTGACAGCCCTTGGGCCTCGCCTGTAGTCCTGGTGCCTAAGAAAGACGGGACTACCCGGTTCTGCGTGGACTACAGGCGACTCAACGAGAAGACCACCACCGATGCCTACCCGATGCCCAGGGTAGACGAACTGCTAGATCGTATAGCCAGGGGACGTTATTTAACTACAATAGACCTGTGTAAAGGTTATTGGCAGATCCCCCTGGCCGAGGATGCTATCCCCAAGTCGGCATTTGTTACCCCATTTGGCCTATACCAGTCTAAGGTCATGCCATTTGGAATAAAAAATACCCCGGCGACCTTCCAACGTATGGTGGATAGGCTCCTCGATGGCTTCCAGGATTTTGCATGTGCATATCTGGATGACATTGCGATCTACAGTGGGTCTTGGGAGGAGCATCTGGTTCACGTAGGAGTGGTTCTGGACAAAATTCGGGCCGCAGACCTGACCTTGAAACCAGACAAGTGCCATCTAGGGATGGCGGAGGTGCAGTACCTGGGACACCGAGTGGGATGTGGGAACCAGAGACCAGAGCCAGCCAAGGTAGAGGCAGTAGCTAACTGGCCCACGCCCCGTACTAAGACCCAGGTATTGGCCTTCTTGGGAACTGCAGGGTAATACCGACGTTTTGTCCCTAATTATAGTGCTATCGCCAAACCCCTGACTGACTTGACGAAAAAGAATTTACCTAGGCAGGTCCTGTGGTCTCCAGCTTGTGAATCCGCGTTTCTAGCCCTCAAGCAAGCACTTGTAAATGCCCCTGTCTTGGCTGCCCCAGTACCTAACAAACGTTTTCTTGTCCACACAGATGCTTCCATGTTTGGACTGGGGGCGGTGCTGAGCCAAGTTGGGGAGGATGGAGGAGAACACCCTGTCGCATACCTGACTAGAAAACGATTACCCCGGGAAGTGACCTATGCGGCAGTGGAGAAGGAGTGTTTGGCCCTGGTCTGGGCCCTTAAAAAGCTGAACCCTTACTTATACGGACAGGAATTTTCACTGGTCACTGACCACAACCCATTGGTCTGGCTTAACCGGGTCTCCGGAGATAATGGCAGGTTGCTGCGGTGGAGCTTAGCCCTACAACCTTACAACTTCACCATCAGCTACTGACCCGGTAAGCAAAACGGCAATGCTGATGGGTTGTCCCGGCAAACAGACGTCATCCCGGGCTCCTAGTGCAATGTTGATGGGTTATCCAGACATCGGAAGAAGGGACCTATGGACTAACTTCGGAGTCCACCCGTCTGGGGTCGCCTTCTCTGTTAGTCCCCTGCCGAAAGAGGAGATGTGTGACAGGAGGGTCACTTTGGACACCGGGTGAATGAAAACCCCAATATGGTCTATGATGGCCATATTCAATGCTGTACATACATTTTATCTAGATTGGGTCTGTAATATTCATCCACCATATTCCCCAGGATACCTGCAAAGAACTCTCTACTGTTTGATTATGACCTCAACAGGTTAATTGAAAAGTGACGCCTTCATGATGTTTAGACACATACTCTTAGATGCTAATATCATCACCCACAGCCCTGACTTTGTGTAATTATGGCTGTGAGGAATTAAGGTAATTTGCATTATATTGTTCAGTATGTCTTGGGAAGGTCTGGTGTGAATAGAAGTAATTAACGCTATACTTGTGTGTATTGTAAAGGCAGACTGGGATTTACAATATAAAGGGATTTAAGATGTAAAGGGGTTAGAACCTGTTGTCTCCTGACAGACCGTCTGACAAACACTTTGTGAGAAGATGTATATTGGGGATCTTTTGAAGCCTAGCAGACGTCAGGATGAGGTGTTGAGTCTTGTGATGTGTGGGTGGAGCTGGGCCCTTGTTCATGTTAAATAATGTGTATTGAATTGTGTATAAAGTTACAATGTTTCTCAATAATAAAGTCATTCCTACTCCAGCAGAAGACAGAGTGCGTCTCGTCCTTCCAGGGGGATTGGTTCCTATGGGAAAGGGTCGTTTGGCTGTGGATATTGGTAGCGAGTGGATGTGTGTCTAGGCGAGGGAACATCGTAAACGGCGTTGAACCCCCTTGATATTGGGTTGCCGTTACAGGTCTCTACATGTTGAAGTGCTGTGTAGGCCCCAAACAGGTACTTCTCTAGGGGCGTGTATCTCGTCTGTGCCCCTGTCAGTTGTTTGGGCCAAAATCCAATAGGTATTGCTCTCAGTACTTTCTTTTCATTTTCCTGCCACAGACTCCAAGATATGGTACCATTCTGCTCTACTACATCCAGCTGAAATGGTACTCCGTGTCTCACGGGTCCCAATCCCTGATGCTGCAAAATAGCTTCTTTAGCAGCCAGAAATGCAGTCCGCTGTTCTGAACCCCATGAGAACTCAGTCTTTTTTCTGGTTACATTGTATATAGGCCTCAATATCAGTCCAAGATGTGGGATGAACGATCTTCAGAATCCTACAACTCCAATGAACTTCTGTGCCTCCTTTTTGGTAGTAGGGGGCGACAGCGCCTGGATAGTTTGCACAACTGTCTCTGGAATCTTCCTCTGTGGCCCAGTCCACATCATTCCTAGGAATTTCACCTCTGTGGCAGGTCCTTGGACTTTGTCTCTGTTGATAGCCCACCCTCTGTTCTCCAAGTGCTGTATCAGCAGGTGCAGTGCTTCAGTTACATCTTCTTTTGTCCCAGAGATCATGATGTCATCAATGTTGTGAAACACAGCGACTTTCAAATTCAGGGTACTTAAATCTCGGGCAATCAGTCCATGACAAATCATTGGAGAATGAAGATAGACTTGCGGAAGGACAGTGAAAGTGTACTGGCGGCCGTCCCACACCATAGCAAACTGGTCTTGACAATCTGGGTCTATCAAAATTGAAAAGAAAGCATTAGCCAGGTCTATCACAGCATGATATTCTCCTGCATCTTTAGCAATTTTCTCAACAATTGAGATCATATCTGGTACAGCTGACTTCAATGGAGGTGCCACTTTGTTTAGACCTCTGTAATCTACAGTCATTCTATATGTCCCATCAGGTTTCTTTACTGGGAACACCGGAGATGAGAAAGGACTTACAGCAGGTCTAAGGATCCCTACTCTCAACAGTTCTTGAATAGTCTCCCCAATTTCTTTGTGGCCTCCAGGAAGTCTGTACTGCTTGAGACAGACTGGCTTCTCTGGTGGAGGAATATAGACAGGGGTCCATTTCGCATGACCTCTGACCACAGCCTTCACCGCCCTTACCAGATACGCTTTATCAGTATACCCATGTGAATGTACCTCTTTCAGTCTGAATTGACTGACCTTGAAGTACATCCATCCCAAGAATATTTTCAGGTAACTCTGATATCAAAACATTTGTCATAAATCCTGATCCCTTGCCAATAGCCAATTTCACCCGTATCCTAACTGCTGGTGTAGTTTGCCCTCCCAAACCTTCTACATGAATCAATTCTCCTTTGTGATGGGAAGGATTTCCTTGCAAAAGTGTAACTTCAGCTCCGCTATCAACTAAAGCCATTACATGTGTAGATGACTTCCCCCACCATACAGTGACAGGTGCATATGGGCGTCGGTCTCCTTCTGTCACTGCCCTTGCTGCTATTACAGGAGACTCACCTTCCCTTCACAAAGGATATTGAACCTCCCAATCCCCTTTTCTGATTCTCTCTAACTCCTCCCCAGGATAAAGGGATTTGGGTTTGGGTTCATGTTCAGTTTTGGGAATTGGTTTGGGGCTAACAGGAGGGGTCTGTTCTGTTTCCTCTAAGTCTAGGCTGATGTTATCTTCACTAGGAGTAGTGTTTCTAACCCTGACAGTTTTCCCTACTAAATGTTTCCACCTCTTCAGCATTTCTGCAGTAGAAATGCCATCTATCTCATCTTTAGGTACTCCTGCCTTTAATAGGTCCACCCACATTTCTTTCCTAGAAAAAACTAGCCTGGTTTTCTCTTCACCTTCTGTCTTCTCTACCCCATTCCGTTTCTTCTCTGTTCTTTTCTGCTTGTATTCATTCTGTCTGGCCTTGACCTTATCTACTTCCCTGACAGGTTTTGTTTTAGTCTCCTCTATCTCCCCCAACTGGCTTAAAAGGGTTGTAGCTTCATGAATCTTGCTGTTTAATCCCAGGCCTCCCAACAAAGACAATAATGGAGCCCTGAGATTAAATGGCGCAGACTTCATCAGCTTAGAGCGCAGAGCAGACGTAAAGGGTTCCATATCTGGACCTATCCATTCTGGAAATGTATTTAATCCGGTTATACAACCCATCTCACGTAACCTGGAAATACCCTCTCCTATTGATCTCCAGGAGTAGGTATTTTCCAGGTCAGTAGGACTAGCGTATACTCGGACTATTCCATCTCTCACAAGGTCTAACAGTGAAAAATTCACGCTAAACTCTCAGGCTTTTTGCATTGCCTGACGCAATTGTGGATCATGGGTTAACACTCCCATAGCTACTGCTTCCTTACCTGACAAAACAACACTGTCCGCCCCTTCATCTCATAAGCGTAGGAGCCAACCCAATAGGGGCTCCCCAGACCTTTGTTTGTATTCTTTTGCCAGCTCATGGAGTTCAGTTTGTGTAAACTCCTGTACTTCTTCAATTTCAACATCTCTGGGGTTGCGATAATGCACCTCCCCATCTGCCATATCCTCTCTATCATGTTGCTGTTTCCTATGCTTAGTAATGAGAGGTCTGGCATACTTTTTCTTTCCCACTAGCAGATCATCATCTGAAAAATCAAACTCTATCTTCTCATCCTCACTATCATTTGAGGAGAGCACATCCTCACAATCCCAATTTTGGGATGTGACAATGGCACGTACCCTGGCTTTACTAACAGGTTTACGCCCCTTCCTTTTCCTTAAGGCATTAATTGATTTGGTCATGAGGGCTGCACACCGCTCTTGCAAATCATCAGCCCGACTAGCGGTTGAACGTACACACTCTGAAGCAACTGCTAGCTGGTCTTTTAATACCTTAACTTCTGCCTCTGCCTTCTCCCTTCTATGTGATTCAGTATAGAGAGCATGGAGGAAGTACCAACCCACTGTGGACACTGTCCTCTTCTCTTTCTTACTTAAATCCAACCCCTTAAGGCTAAAATCTACAAAATTATCTGAGACTTTATCACCCCAAGTCTGCTTCAAGGGAGAAGCATACTTCACAAATTCTTTAGCAAGAGGCTCCCACTTATTATTTCTGGCCCAGATAGGTAAGCTGCACACTTTCTTCTGGTCACCAGAACCCTCTGCAGCCTTGCTTTTCCTAAACAGCTTACGCAGCATTTTACCTAGCACAAGCTACACAACACACTACAGAAAAACAAGTCTGCTTCAATTGAATTATAGCACAGATCGCGGTCGAGCCCCCAAATGTTTTGCTTGCGTCTATCTAGCAAGGTTACTCTGTGGTATAACAAGGAAGCTGAGACTTCTGCAGTGTGTAAATGTGCTTTTACTATACAAGATGCTGTACATACAAAACAATTACAATATTAGGAATACACTATGTAGCGCTACCCCCAGTTAAGAGAGCCGCTGGTTTGATTTCGGGCCCTGCATACAGCACCGCCAACCCCCGGCAATCTTACTCGACCCACTCTGGCACAGTTATTCTAGGGTTAAACTTATATCACATTCAGTAATATTGCAAAGGGGCAATCTCTTTTAGCAGTAAGACAACACACTGAGGCGAGAGATCAAATGCAACGGCTTTACTTTATATCAAAAGCATAGGCAGAACAGAACACATGCAACTTGCTTACAGAGCCCTGTAGCAATAGGTATAGCACACAACAATGGCCCAGCGCGGTAACCCACCGCGCGCAGCTATTATGGTGTGCGCGCCCTGTGGCGCACTAAACAATTTTCTATCTCCCCCTTAGTCAGGCCTGACATAGAATAAATCTCAGTTTTTTCACTCTATGATTTCTTCGCATGCAAACTTTCGGTGGTGCACTTGATGAGATAATATTTGTAATCCACAAATAGGCAGTCTCAAGGAACACTAAACTGGAGACCCTTCAACTCTGTCCTGCTACGGGTCTCCTAATGGAACAACAAACAACGATAGGTGGGCCAAGGCAGTCTATAGGCCTAAACACGGTACAGTCTATTGGTTTGAGCAAGTGCCCGCTCACCACTCCGGACGCGATCCCAGTCCGGGACTTCCACCTGCTGTGTCTCCGCACACAGCGCCTGCAACGATCAGGTCCCCAATCTAACTGATGTCCTCACTCGACAAGTCCGGTGCCACCCAGGCTCCGCAGTGGGGTGGAAGGCTCTTTGGAAGTTGTGCAAGGCCCAGGCTTCAGGCCTTGCACTGCAGCAGATCCGCACAGGAAGAATCTCTTGCTTGCAGCGCGGTGTCCAAAGAGGCCGAGCTCCGCCTCGCCTCCTCCTTAAATAACCCCTCCCATGAGTCTCTGCGGTGGCTAACTGCACTCTGGGTGCCGAACGGGGTTCTGGGTAATGTAGTCCCGGGGCCTTAAAGGAGACCCCGCTACACACTCCCCCCACTTAAACTCTTTGGTCCCCAAAGATAACATAACACTAGATCACAGAACGTACAACATCAATCAAATTTTCGTATGATGTTGGCAGAGGAAATTCCCACCAAAAACGAGGTAGTGAACTTCCCTGCCCACAGGTCACACTATCAGTGTCCTGCCTAACTGTGCCAGAGAGTGAGTTGGGGTTTCCCCCCACTAAATGAACAGTGGGAGGATCAGGGTCTTCCACACTTCTCCTAGCAGTAACCACAGTGTCTTCCGCACTCTGCCCTATCTGTGGGTAAGTTAATCTTCTGGGAGGTTTTATGGCTCTTCGCTTCCTCTGTCCTCTTGGGCTTTCTGTTAGAATGGACTCTTCCTCTGGAACTGACCTAGGGATTTCCTCGGGTTCAGGAGCACTGGATACTGGAGCAGGGAGGTACAGAGGCTCCCTTGGATCTTCCTCAGGGAGTAAGTCACAGGCACTGTCCCAAGAATCTGACCAAGGACTGGACGGAATGAACTCAGTAGCTTCTGCATTCAGCGTCTGATCTATGGTGTCTTCTTCAGGTGGAAGATCAATAGCAGAGGTTCCTGGGGCCTGTGAAGGCCAAAGCCAGTCAAGTTCTTCTCCCTCATCTTCACTTATCTCTGAGGTCTCTGTATCCCCAATCTGAGGGGTCTGGGACCAAGTGTTCGGTCTGGGAGTATCCAAGATGGAAGTTGGCTCAGGGGAATCTGTCACAGGGGGTATCCAAACTGCCTCCGCTAGTGGGAGTAGGTGGTTCCGATGCCAGGTCTTCAAAGGTCCCACCTTCCCTTCTGGTTTAAGACTGTAAACAGGCAGGCCCGGTAGCCTTTTGCAAACAACATAAGGTTCAGGTCTCCATCTATCTGCAAGCTTGTGTTCTCCAGGGACCCCCAAGTTCCGTAGCAACACTCTGTCTCCTGGTTGCAAATCCTGAATCCTAACTTTCAGGTCAAAATTTTTCTTGTTGCGGGCCCCCCTTTGCTCCGAGGCCGCCTGGGCCTGTTTCATAGGCCAATTTCAAATTGTGTCTGAGTCTATCGACATATCCCGTGTGGGAAGCAGCAGAACAATGGTCTATGGAAGTGCCAAAGGCCAGATCTACGAGTAGTCTTGCTTCTCTCCCGAACATAAGTCGATAGGGTGAGTACCCTGTAGCGTCACTGGTGGTGCTGTTGTATGCATGCACAACTGCCGCTATGTGGTTGCTCCAATGCTGCTTCTTTTCACTGCTTAGGGTCCCCAGCATGTTGAGCAGGGTTCGGTTGAACCTCTCCGGCTGAGCATCACCTTGTGGATGATAGGGGGTAGTTCTTGTCTTCTTGATCCCCAAAGAATCCAGGAGTTTCCGGATCAATCGACTTTCAAAATCCCTTCCCTGATCTGAATGGGGCCGTTGTGGTAGCCCATAGTGTATGAAGTATTTCTCCATCAGCACTTTGGCCACGGTGGAAGCCTTCTGGTCCTTGGTTGGAAAGGCCTGGGCATACCGGGTGAAATGGTCGGTTACAACCGAACATTTCCTAGTCCACTCAGGTCGGGTTTGAGGCAGAGAAAATCAATGCATACCAGATCAAGTGGGCTTTGACTTTGCAGATGGCCCATTGGGGCAGCTTGATGAGGTAAAGTCTTTCTCTGGATGCATTGTGCACATGAGTGGCAGTATTCTTCAACTTCAGCCCTCATGCAGGGCCAATAGAAACGGTCCCTAACAAGTTGGAAGGTCCTTTCCGCCCCTAGGTGGCCATGGATGTCGTGCAGAGCAACCAGGACTGTCTCTCGGTGCTTCTCAGGCAAGAACAATTGCCATTTGTCTTCTAGGTCATCAGGGGGACCCCTTCGGTAGACCACTCCCTGATGCACCTGCAACCTGTCCCACTCCTTCCTCAATAAGCAAGCCTCCTTTGAAGGGTGGCGTAAGAGTCTATTCAGATCCTGATTCTCTAGGGCCTCCAAGACCAATCTCCCCATGGGGTCTTCCATTTGGTCAGATCTCAACTCTTTTTTTGACAATTTTGGCAAGTTATCTTCCCCCAGTTGGGTTACTCCACAGTATTGCTTGGGAACTCCTACTATGGTAACCCCTATCTCTTCTGCTCTTGAGCCGCCACTGGCTTGGAGTTCAGCCCCTTGACAGAGGGCCCGCACCCCGTCGGGTGCCACTGGGGTCCAGTCTTCTGTACTGCAAGTGGGGACGTGAGATCTTCTAGACAAAGCGTCTGCATCTCGGTTTCCAGCCCCAGGTCTGTACTTCAGGCTGAAATTGAAGGCAGACAGCGCCGCCAGCCATCTATGTCCTGTGGCATCCAACTTTGCTGTGGTGAAAAGATAGGTGAGGGGGTTGTTGTCGGTTTTCACTGTGAATTCCGCCCCATACAAATAGTCTCTGAGTTTGTCAACTACCGCCCACTTAAGGGCCAGGAACTCCAACTTATGGGTGGGGTAGTTATTCTCGGAGGGAGTCAGACTTCTGCTCACATACGCAACAGGCCTGAGTTGCTCTTCATGCTCCTGGTACAGCACTCCTCCCAAACCATCATGACTGGCATCGACATGACGTTCATAAGGCTTCTTAGGGTCTGCGTAGGCCAGGAAAGGGGCAGTGGTTAATGTCTTCTTCAACATCTGGAAGGCATTCTCACACTTCTCGTTCCACTGGTCCTTGACTGACTCCCCTGGCTTTCTGGGGCCTGTGTCGTCCTCTTCCCCCTCCGTCTTAAGCAGCTCATTCAGAGGCCTGGCTATCCGAGCAAACCCCTCCACAAACCTCCTGTAATAGGAACAGAACCCCAGAAAGGATCTGAGCTCTGTCACAGTGGTGGGCCTGTGCCAGGAGGTGACTGCCTCCAATTTTTCGGGGTCTGTGGCTACCCCATCTTCAGACACTATGTGCCCCAGATAGTTGACTGATGACTGATAGAATTGGCATTTTTCAGGTGAGAGCTTGAGTCCCTCCTCACTCAGTCTCTTCAAAACTTTCTCCAGACACTCTTCATGCTCTTCCAAGGTTCTTCCGAAGACAATGATGTCATCCAAGTATACGAGGACTTCGATGAGGTTCATATCTCCCACAGTCTTCTCCATGAGACGTTGGAAGGTGGCTGGAGCTCCAGATAGACCTTGAGGCATCCGGTCGAATTCAAAGAACCCTACCGGGGTTATGAAAGCTGTCTTCTCTTTGTCTTCTGGATGCATCAAGATTTGATAGTACCCGCTCTTGAGGTCCATAACACTGAACCACTTGGCTCCAGACAAGCTCTGTAGGACATCCTCTATCCTTGGAGTGGTATACTGGTCCGGTATGGTTCTCCTGTTGAGGGTCCTATAGTCTATGCACAGCCTCAGTGACCCATTCTTTTTCCGGACCACCACTATAGGGGACGCATAGGGACTTCTAGATTCTCGAATCACCCCTGTTCGCTTGAGCTCGGCGAGATGCTCCCTCAAGTCTTCGAGGTCTGCTAACGGAACCCACCTAACCCTCTCCCTGAAGGGCTTGTCTTCCTGGAGGCGGATTCGATGGGTGGCACTCCTAGCACACCCCACATCAAATTCATTTTGGGAAAAGATCCTTTCCCACCTGGTCAACTGGGCCTTGGCTTTCTCTTTCCAAGCCCTGGGCAGGTTTGGATTCTCCATGGAAAGTTTCTCCCACACAGGACTTTCTCCATCTGTCTTCTCCACATCTGATGAAGCAACTGGGGTAGCTGGGCTCACCCGGCCCAGTAACAGCCTGGCTGGGATTTCCATGGGACCATCCGTGGTATTTCTGACGCTCACAGGCACTTTACAATGAGCCTTCTTCAGGGCCCTCACCGGGACCACTTCTGGGACTACTTCTAAGCCCGAATGTTCCTCCCTTGGGTCGGGTTCCAACATGACAAAAGGGCCAGGCTGCTCCCAAGTGAGTTTCACTGTGGCTTTCAAGCAGGTTACTTCACTGGGCTGCAGCACTATTCTCCTTCTTCCCAGCCTCCAGACCTTCCCTACCCCCTCTTCTGGGGCCTTCTGTTCCAAGATCAGCCGTTGGTAGGCTGTCTTCAACATTGGGTGGATCTCAGTGACTGTGAGGTCTTTCCTTCTTGTCAGAGGGGCCAGAAGTCTTCGGACCAGATCCGTGTTGGTCCCTATTATTAAGGAACTCCTGTTAGCTCCAGGCGGTCGGGGGCATACCACAGCTAAGGTATCAAACACTTCAGCCTTCCCGGCTATGGACGGGCCAAAAGTCAGTTTTATAGGCAGATAGCCATCATAAGGGAAACTCTCTGTCCCAATTCCCCATATCTCCAGCTCTTCAATCTTCTGGATGGGTAGGTGACTTAAATGCTTGTCATAAAAGTCCCGGTACAACAGGGTCACTTGTGCCCCAGTATCCAATATGGCTCTTGTGTAGACTCCCTCCACTTGAACTGGTACTATCGCGGAGGAACCCACCAGCTTCTCTGGATATCGCTTCGAAGGGGTCTCTTTCTTTTGATGTTTGCATTTTCCCTTTTGACTCTCTTTCTTCCATTTCTCTTTGGACTTAAGTCTCTCTTGGGCCTGGTATGCATTGATCTCCCTCCTTTTGATGGGTGTAACTACCCGCTGAGGGACACTACTCTCTTTCTTTGGGGTGCGTTCCTTCTGAGGAACCTTGCGTTTCTTCTGAGGGGTCTTGTCCACTCTTTTCATGTGCTTCTCATTCAGTTTGTAACCAAAGAATTTATACATCAGAATTTGATTTAGAGTGTTGCCAACATCCCGTGGGTTCTGGAACAATAGGAAATGTCCCCCTAACTAGGGGTTGGGACTTTAAGGGCAACAATTGCAACTGGCAGTCCCATCAGGTTAGAATTTTCAATCAATGTGGAAAGATTTTCTATTGTGTGGCATGATCCTGCATGCCTTTTGTACCATCTGTTTGCTCTTTTCTTTCTTAACGATGCTCATTCTTCCTCTGTATGCATTTTACCGATCATATATTTTTTGTATATTTTATAGATATTTTATTCTCCAATTGAGGTTCGTCCCTGAGGAAAGGGTACAATCCCTGAAACGCGTCGGACAACCACCCCTATTTGGAAAGAACAAATCTTGTTGTTATTTCTACCTGTTTGTTTAAATGCACATTCAGCTGTTTCACTCTGCCATTCATTTGGCTTCTTAAAATTCATTATTTAATAAATTTTTGTACTCATATACTTGTCATATTTGTTGCCCTTAAAGTCCCAACCCCTAGTTAGGGGGACATTTCTCATTCAGTTTGGAGCTCACTGGAGATAATGGGCACCCGGTTGACTCCTTCACCGGGGCCCGCTGAAGTTTTCCGGCGGCTTGCGGTTATTCATCTTTTTTTTCTTTGGACTGGCACACACTTTGGCGAAATGGCCAGCTCCTCCACAATTGAAACAAATCACATCCCCCAATCTTCCAGGGATGCGGGTGCTGAGGTGTTGGGAAACAGCTCCCTCCTCGGACTTTCCCTCTCTGGTTCCCTTGACTTTTTTTCCATCAGGGAGGTCAGCATCCCCAATACTTGGGACATCTGGGACTTCAAGGTATCCACCTCTGAGTCTCTTTCCAGGGTCATGGCCGTCCTGACCATCACTGGAGGAGGATTTACTGACTCAACTGGTAGGCTCCTCTTCTTCTCCTCCAGCATAGCTTCTTCCTCTCTGACCACTCGAATCAAGTCAGGGTACTCCAGGCTCTTCCCGTCCTGTCTTGTGCGTAGCGCCAATGCGATGGGGTCCAGGGGCTGAGATCCTCTCATCACCTGTTGAACATGGGCCTCATCCACCTTCCATGGATCAATCCCCTTCTTAAGAATCAGACTGCATCACAGTCTGTCTTGCTCATCTTGAGGTTGCGTATGGCCTCTAGAGCAGGCCCCTTCAAGCTCTCAGCAATTCTCTGCTTCTTTCTGTGGTCTGGGACTTCCCATTCTTCTAGGGTCTGAGTGGCACCGTCTAACCACTCCTCAAACCCCTCTTCACCCGAAGGTACAGGTTTCCTTCCTGAGAATATTCTAAGTTTTCTGTATCCTGACATTTGGTAATCTGTAGGATCCTTCTTACACTGGGCTACAATCTCCCCTAGGACCGCGCACAGCTCTGCGCTGATGGTGGCAGATGGCGACCCGGGACTCTCCCTTTTCTGCTGTTTTTCTGCTTTTGGGGTGGGCGATGGAGATAGTTTCGGTATCTGAAACCGTCCTCCTGGCTTGAGCACGCTGTAAGTCTGATTATCTATAGCTTCTACACTTGGGTTCTTGAAATGTTCTGGGACTCCATCCTTCCACTCTATTAATGCGTGGGTCAGTGAGGAATTCGTCCTGACATCCACCACCCATGCTTTCTGATACAGTGACAGTGACATCACTAGCTGCTTCACCGCTTCTTCTTGCCAGATCCCTGGGAGTTCTATGACTACTACCCCGGCTGGATCTGTGCCGACCACTTTGCACCACTGTCCTACTTCTAGTGGGTCCATGCTGGTACTTTTGGCGCGTTACTTGCTGCAACAGGATCCCGGACTCGAGAGCCCCCACGTGTAGCGCTACCCCCAGTTAAGAGAGCCACTGGTTTGATTTCGGGCCCTGCATACAGCACCGCCAACCCCCGGCAATCTTACTCGACCCACTCTGGCACAGTTAGTCTAGGGTTAAACTTATATCACATTCAGTAATATTGCAAAGGGGCAATCTCTTTTAGCAGTAAGACAACACACTGAGGCGAGAGATCAAATGCAACGGCTTTACTTTATATCAAAAGCATAGGCAGAACAGAACACATGCAACTTGCTTACAGAGCCCTGTAGCAATAGGTATAGCACACAACAATGGCCCAGCGCAGTAACCCACCGCGCGCAGCTATTATGGTGTGCGCGCCCTTTGGCACACTAAACAATATTCTATCTCCCCCCTAGTCAGGCCTGACATAGAATAAATCTCAGTATTTTCACTCTATGATTTCTTCGCATGCAAACTTTCGGTGGTGCACTTGATGAGATAATATTTGTAATCCACAAATAGGCAGTCTCAAGGAACACTAAACTGGAGACCCTTCAACTCTGTCCTGCTACGGGTCTCCTAATGGAACAACAAACAACGATAGGTGGGCCAAGTCAGTCTATAGGCTTAAACACGGTACAGTCTACTGGTTTGAGCAAGTGCCTGCTCACCACTCCGGACGCGATCCCAGTCCGGGACTTCCACCTGCTGTGTCTCCGCACACAGCGTCTGCAACGATCGGGTCCCCGATCTAACTGTTGTCCTCACTCGACAAGTCCGGTGCCACCCAGGCTCCGCAGTGGGGTGGAAGGCTCTTTGGAAGTTGCGCAAGGCCCAGGCTTCAGGCCTTGCACTGCAGCAGATCCGCACAGGAAGAATCTCTTGCTTGCAGCGCGGTGTCCAAAGAGGCCGAGCTCCGCCTCGCCTCCTCCTTAAATAACCCCTCCCATGAGTCTCTGCGGTGGCTAACTGCACTCTGGGTGCCGAACGGGGTTCTGGGTAACGTAGTCCCGGGGCCTTAAAGGAGACCCCGCTACAAGACTGACAGATCTCTATAACAAGCAAAATGCCTAGCAAATGAACAGCTTATGGTCTATAACAGTACAAATACATTTAAAGGTTACTTAACTTCTGTTACTCGTGATCTCCATTGGCAATGATTCTTCTTGGAGACCAGGTTCTGTTCTTCTATCATGAGTGGCTTCTTCTGATCTTACAGCAACATGATGTGTGTGTGTGTCCTAGCTTATGCCTGCTTTTATGTGTCAGGCTGAGTTACCAAACAACAGAAAACATACCTGTTTACTGTAGCTGTAGAATACAACAATGCTATCTACTTATTGTCTACTTAAACCAAATCTGTCAGTAATCTAACACTCATTCTTTCAGTTTGAGAGCTGAAAGAAATCTCAAACAAGTAATGTCTTACTTGTTTACTGTAGCTATAGACATGAATACAACAATGGTATCTAACCCCATTGTATGAAAACAACATTTGTTTGAGTAATCTACTCAAACCAAAAAAGACTGACTGACCAACTCACTATTGTAAAATTGTCCCATGTAATATAATAAAAATCATATTTTTAACAAGTAATATAATAAAAATCATATTTTTAACAAACGCAACACAAGCATCAGTGGAGAGGAGACACCTTTTTCCCATATTAACTCTTACAAGAGAGAATTTCCCTTCCTAGGGGTAGATTTCCTCTCACTTCCTGTTGTCTACTTCCATTTGCAAGTAGGAGTCGTTTGTAAGTTGGATGTTTGAAAGTAGGGGCCTGCCGTATATACTGTGCAGAAATTTGGCCCTTAGGTGTTGGTGTTGCCACAACACTATAAGCCCTCACAGTTACTCTTGGTGCGCGCTGGAACACCCTGCTGTGAACTATTATATCAAGAATTGTAATTACATGCCATTGTTGAACAGTGGTAGGAAAAATTGGGCCTTTGGTGGTGGTGTTGCCACAACACTGTAAGCCCTCACAGTTACTCTTGGTGGGCACTGGAATGGGCCCTGCTGTGAATTATTAGATCAAGAATTGTAATTACATGCCCCTGTTGAACAGGGGCATAAAAATTGTGCCTTAGGCACTGGTGCCACAACACTGCAACCCCTCACAGATACTGTACTTGGAGCGCAGCAATGAGCCCTGTTGCAAAGTATTGCATCAAAAATTGTAATTACACGCCCCTGTTAAACAGGGGCAGAAAAATTGGGCCTTAGGCACTGGTGCTGGTGCCACAACACTGCAACCCCTCACAGATACTGTACTTGGAGCGCAGCAATGAGCCCTGCTGCAAAGTATTGCATCAAAAATTGTATTTACACGCCCCTGTTAGACAGGGGCTTAAAAATTGGGCCTTAGGCGCTGGTGCTGGTGCCACAACACTGCAACCCCTCACAGATACTGTAGTTGGAGCACAGCAATGAGCCCTGCTGCAAAGCATTGCATAAAAATTTGTAAATGCATGCCCCTGTTAAACAGGGGCTGAAAAATTTGGCCTTAGCCACTGGTGGCGGTGCCCAGAACCAAAAATGTTCTTTCAAGCTATCAGCATGATTATTGAGGAGGAAGAGGATAGTCACTCAGCATAACAGGATAGTCACTCAGCATCAGCATAGGCAGTCTTGAAGGGATCTGACAATTCCCCAAAAAAATTTGGTTACATCAGCATCAGGTGCTTGGTAGCTGGTGGTGATCCAAGACTGATTCATTTTTATGAAGGTCAGTTGATCGAACCGAGTCGGTGGACAGGCGCACCCTGTGATCAGTTACAAAGCCTCCAGCAGCACTGAATGTGCGTTCTGAAAGAACGCTGGATGCAGGACAGGTCAGTAGCTCAATTGCATACTGTGCAAGCTCTGGCCAGTGATTCATCCTCAAGACCCAGTAACCCAGAGGATTTTCGGTGGGAAAGGTGTCCAAGTCTGATCTTGCCCCTAGGTATTCCTGCACCATGTAAACCAGACGCTGACAATGGTTGCTGGAAGCAATCATACCTTGGAGCTGCGTACTAAAAAATTATCTGAAGGCATCGGTCAGACGGCCACCTTCTCCACCGCTCCTTCTTTGTCTGACTGGAACCTCAGCAACACGTTGTCCAGGACCAGGAATTTGTAACCTCCCAGTCTCTGGGAACGCGTTGCACAGACCTTTCTGCAAGGCCTCCCGAAGATGCTTCATCCTCTGCTCCCTCTGCGACGGCAAGATAAGGTCCGCAACCTTACCCTTGTAACGTAGATCAAGGAGGGTTGCCAGCCAGTAATGATCGCACGAATATGAGGATCCTTCCGTAGGCTTTGCAGGATCAGGGAGGCCATGCAGCGTTGGTTTGCTGAGGCATTTGATGCAGAGTCCTCTGGGTCACTGAGGACAACATGATCCGCAGCCACCTCCTCCCAGCCAAGTACAAGTCCATGGGTGTCTTGGGACTGTAATTGATCCCTTGAAGACTGCTTCTGATGCTGAGTGCTAGTCTCCACCTCCATGCTGACACAATTCTCCTCCTCCTCCTCCTCGTCCTCTTCCTGTGTGATAGCTGGGCCAGCAGGAACACTGTCTGGATAAAGGGGGCCTTGAGAGGTAAGGAAGTCCTCCTCTTCCTGCTTCTGTTCTGCCTCAAGTGCCCTGTCCATTATTCCACGCAGCGTGTGCTCCAACAGGTGGACAAGAGGGACATTGTCACTGATGCATGCATTGTCACTGCTCACCATCCTCGTGGCATCCTCAAATGGTGCCAGGACAGTGCAGTATCCCTGATCATGGCCCACTGGCATGGGGAAAAAATCCAAGCTCCCCTGACACTGTCCTGGTGCCATATTGCAACAGATACTCATTGATGGCCCTCTGCTGCATGTGCAGCCGCTGCAGCATGGCCAAAGTAGAGCTCTACCTGGTGGGCATGTCACAGATTAGGCTGTTCTTGGTCAAGTTGTAATCCTTTTGCATGTCAGACAGCCGAGCACTGGTATTATATGACCGGCGGAAATGCCCACAGAGTTTCCTGGCCTGCTTCAGGACCTCCTGTAAACCCGGGTACCTGCCCAAGAACCGCTGCACCACCAAGTTAAGGACGTGAGCCAAACAGGGCACATGGGTCAGTTGTCCCTGTCGGAGGGCGAAGAGGAGGTTGGTGCCATTGTCGGAAACCACCTTTCCTGGCTTAAGCTGGCGTGGTGTCAACCACCACTGAGCCTGCCCCTGCAGAGCTGACAGTGTGGCTCCTGTCCCCGAAGCACACCAGCTCAAGCACCGCATGGCATCTTTTTGCCTTCGTACTTGCGTAGCCCCTTGAACGTCTACGGAGCACCGCTGCTTCCGAGGACAAAGCACAGGTAGAGGCCATGGAGGCAGAAGAAGAGGAGGGGGTGGAGGAGAGAGGTGTTTCAGAATCACCAGTAGTAACATTTTGGAGGTGTGGTGGCGGAACAACCTCCAACACTACTGCACCTTGTCCTGCATCCTTCCCAGCTGCCAGCAGAGTCACCCAATGCGCCGTGAAAGATAGGTAACGTCGAGGGGGGGCGTGTCCGGATAG
Source organism: Rana muscosa (assembly GCA_029206835.1). Classification (NCBI taxonomy): domain Eukaryota; kingdom Metazoa; phylum Chordata; class Amphibia; order Anura; family Ranidae; genus Rana; species Rana muscosa. The sequence continues at coordinate 449,885,988 of CM055120.1, read as the reverse complement.
CAGAGGGAGCAGACGTGTGAGACTTCAGCTCTGTCTTCCGAGTTGCATTCTTCAGGCATCCTAAGTCCGATTTGCACCGGACCAACTTCTAAATACTCCCCACGGTAGTGGGAACATTCCAGGTTGGCATCCATGGTGAAATACGGGCCACCCACTCCAGTATCCATGGCGGGACAGCTGGCCCGATTCAGATTGCAAGATGGCTCCAGGACACAGGCAGAGCAGCATGGCACGCTGTTGCATCCACCCATCTCCACTCCTCACAAGAAATCACAGGCTCTGGTGAGTGAATCTGCCCCTGCTCCCCACGGTGCACAGCCAGACCCCCTGCAGTAAAGGAAGAAAGCCAGTGTGAGTATCTTCCAGGTGATCACTTCTTCCCAAACACCACGGGTGCAAGCAAATCCAAAATCCAAAATCTGAAATCCAAAAAAAACACACTGCAGATCACAGCACACTGGTCAAGCTGACGTGTTTCACACAGTACTAGTGTTTAATCATAAAACACTAGTACAGTGTGAAACGCGTCAGCTTGACCAGTGTGCTGTGATCTGCAGTGTGTTTTTTTTGGATTATACAAATAAAGGCTTTTTATTCGTAGTGCTGCAGTCCAGAAGAATTTGTTCTTTTCCCAGACCCCCTGCAGTCTCAGGACTCCCCCATAAACAGTGAGGATGACTCAGGCCCTGATTCCCCTCCTGCTGAGCCCACCCTGGCCTCCATCATACATGCTATACAGGACTGCAAGGCCTCTCTCACTGCACAGATTGCATCAGTCTGCATGGTGTCAGGAACGAGTATGGAGATCAAGATGCCAAGAGGGCTCCCCTTGCGGCTGAGTGCAGCGCGCCCCTGGAGTTGGGGACAGGGAGCGCGGTGCCCACAGAAGCATGGTTGGCCAGATGCTTGCTTGTAGTCTGATGGACTTAGCCACTGATGGATGGCTGAAGCAGGCAGAGCTAAGCTGCGTTGTACTCAGATGAGCGGAGATAGCAGAAGCCAGCCCGGGGGTCAAACACAGGCAGGGTCCAGATACAAGCCGAGGGTCAAGCCGGGTGGTCAGGAAGCAGAAGCAGAGTCCGGAAGCAGGCCAAGGGTCAAGACTGGGAGAACAGGAAGCGAGGTCAAGGCAAGCCGGGTCACAACAGATAAGCACGGATCAAGGAACAGGTTTAAGGTACACCGGAGACTGAAGAGATAATCCAGCGCCGTCCAGCAGTCACGGGCTGACTTAAATAGGGGCATTGGCGCCAACGTCAGTCACGGCACTTGCGCGCCATACCGCGCATGCGCAAGCTGGTGCGCGTCAATGTACGCTGATGCGCGGCGCGCGCTCGTGCACATCTCGGAACCCTCTGTGAGCGTCCATTGAGGTTCTAGGCAACATTGCCAGTACTGTGACGGCCATGTCCCTGACACATGGTCTTTTCTCTCCTGAAGCAAGATGTGCAAAATTTTAGGGACAGAGCTGGGGAGGCTGAAGAACGTATCAGCTCCCTTGAGGATATTGTTCACCCCTTAGCTATCCTGGTGAGGGATCATACGGGGGAAATGGCGGCCCTTCGCGCCAAAATCGACGATTTGGAAAATCGTTCAAGGAGGAACAACCTCCATTTCGTTGGTTTCCCTGAAAGGGCGGAGGGCTCCCACCCAGAAAAATTCCTATATAATTGGCTGAGAGACATTTTTGGGACTGACGCACCATCCTTTTCACATGTCATTGAGCGTGCCCACCACACACCTCCTCGTCCCCCACCTTCTGGAGCACCCCCACGATCCATTATAGCAAGGATCCTCAACTTCCAAGACAAAGTTGCTATTCTGCCCCTGGCCCGGGAGAAGGGTCCACTTAAATACAATGGCAACACCATCTCAGTGTACCCTGATTTTTCAGCAGATGTCCAGCGACAACGCACCTCCTTTGCGGCAGTGAAGGCCCGCCTGCGTACGGAGGGCCTCTCCTACGCCATGCTTTTTCCCGCCAAGCTGCGCATCATTTAAAGCGCACTTCTACAACAACCCCAAGGAGGCTATGGCCTGGCTCAATGATCAATATGGTGTTCTTCCTAGGCACAGGGCTGCCTAATATCTGTGGTCCTAGGCCCCTGCATTCTCTTCTATGTTTGCCTTCAACTGATTATGGATATGTCCATCCTTCCATTTTGGAGAATTCGTTTACCTTGACTGCACTGTCTGATCCGGATTTTCATGAAGGTATGGTACGCCTCTCTGCAATAGGCCTGAGAACTATTACCCTGCCATCTTTAATCCTAATAGACTGAACTTCCTCCTTATTAACATGCCTATCCCCCCTACAACTTCTGCCGGTTTTTTACTCTGCAATCTACTGAATCCGCTGTTGGACTGTGATGCTTTTCACCCCTACAATGCTGCTCGGGGAGTCACTCTGGACTCCACTACACCCCCCCGTACCAGTTAGTGGCGAGGCCATGGTACAGCTCTCCCTCAGTTTAAGGAGGGGGGTTTTCGTTTTACAGTTCAGGGATCCAAGGCTGGCTATGTTGGGGTTGGCTGAGCAGGGAGGGGGGCAAGGGATTTTATCTGGACTTTGTGGGACTTTGTTGGTGTTTTTTTCTCTTTTTTTTTCTATGTTCCTTTTTGCACTTTTTGACTCCTATATTTTTTCTCAGGTTGCTGCCTATGGCGGACTATTAATGTTTATTATTATTTCATTGCTGGCTCATGATGTCCTGATGGCGGATCCACGCACTTTTTTTACTCATGTGCATGTATGTGCTTCAGGTGGCGCGGCCTGTCTGGTCATTTATATTCTTGTATGCATGTCACTTTGTGCTTGTTTACTACTGTATGTTTTACAATGGCAAAGCCCCTAAGGATAGTCTCCTGGAATATTAGAGGTCTGAATGCAGCACCAAAAGAGATCTCTGGTCTTTTCAGTATTAAAAAAATGTCGCCCTCACATCATCTGCCTCCAAGAGACTCACCTTACAGGCTCTAAAACAAGGGCCCTAAAACGCCCGTGGTTGTCTAACTCCTATCATGCCACTCATACTAATTACTCCAGGGGGGTTTCCATCCTTCTAGCCAAATCTCTCCCGGCTGAGACCGTTCAAGTTAAAACCGACCCGGACGGGCGGTTTATTGTTTTTACTTTGCAAATTTCTACTGTGACCTTTACCCTGGTGAACATTTATGTGCCCCCCCTCCCATTTTCGGTGGAGGTATTCTCTAGACTGTCACTTCAGCTGCTGACTAGACCCCCTGGCCCCTTACTTTATGTGGGGGACTTTAATGCTATATTAGATCCAACTATGGACCGCCTGGGTGGTGGAGGTAGACCCTTTCCCTCTTTTCTAGACTGGGCACAGGTTCATGGCCTTACAGAGGTGTGGCGATGGAAACATCCGAATGTATGCCACTTTTCCTGCTACTCAGATTCTTTCCACACTATGTCCAGACTGGATATGGCGTTTGCTCCTGCTGAGACCCTCCCTGTTGTCTCTGCTGTTACATATCTGCCTAGAGGGGTTTCTAATCATGCCCCTCTCTCTGTGGATCTCCTCCTCCTCCCAGGTTCGGGACCTGCCATTTGGCGCCTGAACTCCTACTGGTTAGAGGACGAGATTGTGCAGGGAGAATGCAGGACAGGCATCACAAACTATTGGAGGGATAATCTGGGAAAAGTAGACCCTTTATTCACAAATACTAAAAAATGCACTACCAACAAATACGTGCAAAAATCAAAGTGCAGACTGAAATACAATTAATACAAAAAAAGTCCCAAGAAAAAATATCAATTGGTGTCCTAATAAACACAAAAAGAAAAAACTGTGAAGTGACTGTAAATAGGTTGTGAGGTGACTCGCTGCATTCAAAACTTCATACAAAAGGAAATTGTAGCAGGGACGGGTAGGAATCTTCTTCCAACAATAGAAACTGTGAAGTGATTGTAAATAGGTTGTGAGGTGACTCGCTGCATTCAAAACTTCATAAAAAAGGAAATTGTAGCAGGGAAGGGTTGGAATCTTCCTCCAAAGGTTATCCAGCCAGATGACAGAAAATGGAAAGAGTGGGGGCTTACCGACTCCGGTGGATCTCTATTACGGAGATCATACAGGCTCAGCACATCAGAAGCATCCGTCCTGCAGCAGGTCCGCTCTCTCCCTTGGATCGTTCAGGGACACGATTTCCTGAGTCTGGGCTGCCTGCAGCGTGACATCCAGGCAGCCCAGACTCAGGAAATCGTGTCCCTGAACGATCCAAGGGAGAGAGCGGACCTGCTGCAGGACGGATGCTTCTGATGTGCTGAGCCTGTATGATCTCCGTAATAGAGATCCACCGGAGTCGGTAAGCCCCCACTCTTTCCATTTTCTGTCATCTGGCTGGATAACCTTTGGAGGAAGATTCCAACCCTTCCCTGCTACAATTTCCTTTTTTATGAAGTTTTGAATGCAGCAAGTCACCTCACAACCTATTTACAGTCACTTCACAGTTTCTATTGTTGGAAGAAGATTCCTACCCTTCCCTGCTACAATTTCCTTTTGTATGAAGTTTTGAATGCAGTGAGTCACCTCACAACCTATTTACAGTCACTTCACAGTTTTTTCTTTTTGTGTTTATTAGGACACCAATTGATATTTTTTCTTGGGACTTTTTTTGTATTAATTGTATTTCAGTCTGCACTTTGATTTTTGCACGTATTTGTTGGTAGCGCATTTTTTAGTATTTGTGAATATTTCTGTATAGCTGTATATTCCAGCTATTTTTTTAGATGCAGCACCCATCACTCATGTTTCATTATTATAGTTTCTTATAAGGATCATTCCTTTGAAGTAGTTATTTATCTGCACTAGTTTTTTTTGAACTTTTGTTTTTTTGCAGCACAGGGGATGCGCGAATTTTTCCACGCTTTACAAAAGTAGACCCTTCCACTGAATGTGACGCGTTTAAGACAACTCTGAGGGGCACTTTCATGCCCATCACAGGGGTCTTGCGCAAAAATAACCGGATGCTTACAGAAGAACTTGAGACTGTTATGGTACGTTGCTGAGTCTGCTTATGCCTCTAACCCTGTCTTCGACACGAGGGAGGCATGGTTACAGAGCCGTAAGGAGTATGAACTCTGTCTGTTAGATCTCACGCAAAAACGCATGTTGCATGCCACACAAAAATCGTTTGAACATGGTAATAAAGCCGAACGTCTCTTGGCATATCTGACTGGACCTGACCATTCTCCCATTTCCATCCCACGTATCCTTACTGCTCAAGGCCCCATCAGTGACAACCCAGGGCATATCCTAGACTCCTTTTTATGCTTTTACAAAGACCTGTATACCTCTAGGGTTGACTACAATGACTCCCAATTGAATGACTACTTGGCTGACATATCTCTCCCCTCCTTGTCAATGGAGGGGCGTGATGTGCTGGATGCACCTATCTCGGTTGAGGAAATTCCTGCAGCCATTTCACAAATGCCTGCACATAAGACTCCGGGCCTAGACGGTTTTCCGACTGAATGGTATTCACAATTTAAAGGCCACTTTCTTTTGCAAACCTATAACAAAGCTCTAGATGTCGGGATCCTCCCCCAACGATGCGAGAGGCTTTGATTGTACTTCTATTAAAACCCCGTAAGGACCCACTTAAATGCGAATCTTACCGTCCAATTTCTCTTATTAATGTGGATGTTAAGATTCTGGCCAAAATATTAGCAAACCGTTTGAACACTGTAGTCACGTCCTTGGTTAATAGTGACCAAGGGGGCTTTATCCCCGGCAGGTCCACCAGAATGAATATCCGTAGGCTGTGTCACAACCTGCAATATCCACATGACTGTCCTCCCACTCGTGCTATTGTGTCTTTGGACACTTGCAAGGCATTCGACAGTGTGGAATGGCCATATCTGTTTTGGGTGTTACAGATGTATGGCTTTGGCCCCCGTGTTATAGCATGGATAAAACTCCTTTCCACCTCCCCGGTAGCTCGGGTGCAGGTCAATTCCTCTATCACTGACCCCTTTCCGATTACTAGGGGCACACGACAGGGGTGCCCATTGTCACCCCTCTTGTTTGCCCTGGCCATGGAGCCGCTTGCGGTTCGCATTCGCTCCTCCCCCTTGATTAAAGGACTCACAATTGCTAATATAGAGGAGCGCATTTCACTTTATGCGGATGACACATTGGTGTATCTGGCTGATACTAATGACTCACTTCAGGCCCTGTTGGTGGAGATTAATACCTTTGGAGACTATTCTGGCTTCCAGGTGAATTGGGATAAGTCTAGTCTTTTCCTCCTAGACGTGGCTGAGCCTCCCCTGATTCACCCGGATTCCAAGCTTCAAGTGGTATCCTCCTTTAGGTACCTTGGGGTTCTGGTGCAAACCCCTTTCTCTTCATATGTCGCCAATAACTTAGATCCTCTATTGGTCCGCCTTCAGGAGCAGACCAAGCAGTGGATGGATTTGCCTCTGGATCTTATGGGGAGGGCCAACGTCCTCAAAATGATCTACCTACCGAGATTACTCTATATCCTTGCCAATTCCCCTTGCAAAATACCTAAATCTATTTTTTTTTTATATCAAAAGGTTTTTATTGCTCACAAAAAAATACAAGGTACAAAAACATGTAGCATGTTATATCCTGTACAAGTAGCAAGATAAGTCTTTGACATTCCTTGGTCACAACAAAAATCACCTACATTAAACAATCCGCTCAGAATTTCAAATAGCATAAGGTGAACTGTACACAACCCATCATCCCACCCCCCCCTCCACCCGCCCATCTGTTGCCGGTGGGAGCATGCTACACACCTCCCAACAGCCTCATCCTCACCAATTCCATGGGGCTTAAACCCGGTACAGCAAGCCATGCATCCCAGAGCCTATCAAACTTTCCTGCATTGCCCCAGTGCTGTTATATGTATTTCTCCATCAAAAGCATTTTACCCATCTGTTGTATCCACAGTTTGACCGTGGGTGGCTCCTCAGATTTCCACAGTAGTAGAATCGTTTTTCTTGCCCTGAACAATGCCCTAGTAAATGCCATTCGAGTCACCTCCTCCGGTATCTCCCCCTCCAGTATTACTAGCAAGCAACATAAGGGGTCAGAAGGAACGTTGGTCTGGAACACCAAGTTAAGCGTAGCCGGTACCTCCGTCCAATATCTATGGAGTTTGGGGCAACGCCAGAGGAGGTGAATCAGATCCCCAGGCACCGCCCTGCACCTACCGCAATCTTCCCATCTTAAAGAGTTTTACCGGTGTAAAATGAACTCTCAGTAGTATATATAGTTGGGATACCTTTTGTGCCACATTAAGCGAACAGGCGTTGACCACCTGCATTGCCTCCTCCCAGAGCTCCCCGTCTATAGGACCAACATCAGCCTCCCACTGGCTCACCACTTTCATTGGGTGTCCCTCCAGAAACGAGGACAACAGCATGTTATAGCACTGGGAGATGACACCCCTAGTCTCACAAGCCTCCTGCAACATGTGAAAGACAGGGGTGGGGGACTGAACCCACTCCACTGCATCTCCCTGAGCCCCGACAGCATGTCGCAACTGCAGGTAGTAAAACAACATATTAGACGGGAGAGCATATCTCGATTGAAGCACGTGAAAAGGAAATAAGGCCCCATTATGAAACACTTGTCTCATGTGGGTTATACCTAATGACCGCCACTTAGGGCCCTGCCGAAGTTTGGCCAATTCAATGTAAGTGCCGTTCCCCTATAGCGGGCTGCACCTAGTGAACCCCGTGACATTCTGAAGTTGTTTGGCCTTATTCCACACCTTCTGAAGGAGTGAATAAGTGGGCATCTTTTTGATAGATTTCTGAAACCGTTGGGCCTCCAGCCCCTCAGGCACCATGTCGACCCCCGAGCCAAGCAGCATAAGCCTAGCCGAGGAGCCCACAGGAGCCGGGACCATGGCACCTATCAGTGCTGTAGCTGCGCTGCCAGATAATATATCCAAGGGTTGGGGAGGGCGAGGCCCCCCCTCCTTTGGTCGCTGTAGTTGTTCCAATTTAAGGTTGAATATATATTTATTAGCAATATATACATATATAAATCCAATAAATTTTGTCTTTATAACAAAGTTTACATAACATAAACAGTAAAGCATATGATTGGGGGGATGGGGGGAAAACATTGGGGAGGTAGGAAAGGGTAAGGGGTAGTAGGATCATAGCTAAGAACAGATTATAAGTCGCTCCCATGAGGGTGCATATACAACTTAGTGCTGTGCCAATTCACCCGGTTATCTATGGGCAGGGTTTGTCGAGTAGCGAGCTGGACTGTCCCTGCGCAGTGTCATCTCTCAGCAGACACCGCCCAAGGTTCGTTTACTGTAATATTTCAAACCTTCCTGGTAAGTATTGACTATGTTGGTGAAAGATATTAGTCAAAAGCAAAATGGCGACCCGAGGGGAGGAGCTCAGTTTACGACCGTTATGGACGGACAGGTTTTGGTATATCTTGCACTCTTAGTCATTGTCTAGTGTACACTGCAATACTATACATTGTTTAGGAATCCAACCGAAGTGGAGTGGTGTCGCCATATTGACCACAAAGTGTTGAATTGATCATATCTATCATCCATTTTTGCTTGCATTTCTTCCATTAGCATGGTATCATTAAGGATATTCGCCCACCCCGATAGGGGGGGGGTGGAGTCCTTCTTCCAATATAGAGATATATTATGTCTCGCTGCTGAGAGAATAAACCTTAAGAGGCATTGTTTTTGCGATTCGATGGTCCCTGGGACGATAGATAGGAGAGCAATCATGGGGGAGGGGGTTAGAGTGGTTTGGTACATATCATTGTAAGTCTTAAATACGTTGTCCCAGAAGGGGCGTACCTGATGCAGTCCCACCAAACGTGTATGTACAATCCCTGTCCTCCGAGACATCTCCAGCAGGTGTCCGTGGTAGCGGGGAACATTCTGTGCACCGAGGACGGGACTCTGTACCACCTTGAAAGTAACTTAAAGTTCTTCTCCTGTGTGAATCCTGATCTGGATGTTTGGTGCGTATGAATAAAAGACGTGTTCCACTGGGCAGGGGATATTTCTACTCCCAGGTCACGGGCCCATTTGTGGGTGTATGCAGGGAGGGTTTCACATTGATGAGATTGTATGTCTTTATATATGAGGGACAGAGTATGTCTGGGGGTCGGAGAGAGACTACACATTGATTCGAAATTAGTGAGTTGTCTATGAACCTGACCTGAGAGGTGTAGAGATCTGCTGAGGTGGTTCAGTGAGAGTGTAGACAACCAGTCCACTTTAGTGTTATTCGGGGGATCCGATGTGGGTCGGAAGTGACCTGTAGAGGGGTGGACGAATTGATTGGCTGTGGGCCATTGCTCTCGGTGGTATGTTCCTAAGTTCTCCCTGGACAGGGAGGTAAGAAGGGCTGCACTATCAAATAAGGGGGAGAGAGGGCCTGGGTCTGTGGTAAGTGCAAGTTTACTGGGTTTATCATACCATAGGGTCAGAGCTGCGTATGTCAGTGGGGATAACCCTGGAAGCGAGCGAAATTTAATATTATACCCCCACAGTAGGGCTCTTAGGTCGATTTGCGCCATGTCTTGTTCTACAATAATTGATGGTTTAAGCAGGGGTCTTGGAAACCATTCAAGGAGTCTAGAGAAGAGTGTGGAGTTGTGATATGTTTGGAATTCAGGGAGGCCTATGCCTCCCCTGTTTTTGGGGGCACACAGTACTTTATGTTTAAGCCTGGGCGGGTGGTGTTGCCATATGAATTTGCTCACTAAGGTACGGAGGGAGAGAAAGAACGCTTTAGGAAGGAGAATCAGCAGCGTCTGAAATAAATAGAGTGTTTTAGGTAGGATGTCCATTTTTATTACGTTCATTCTCCCTCACCATGTCAGTTTGAGGTTATGCCAGGATTCTAAAGAGCGTCTGATCGTAGTTAGGAGCGGGCTGTAGTTCAGGGAGTAAATGTCTTGTGCGTCTGTAGGGATCTCGGTGCCTAGGTATTTAACTGATTTTGCTTGCCATCTAAAGGGAAATCGCAGCTTGAGAGATTGAAGCTCCGGGGAGGTTAGAGATATATTCAGAGCTTCCGTTTTAGTGATGTTTAATTTAAAGTTACTATGTGTCCCAAATCTGTCGAGTTCAGTCAAGATGGCCGGGATGCTGTTTCGGGGTTGTGTGACATACAATAGTAAATCGTCGGCATAGAGCCACAATTTGCATGTGGCGGAGGGGGTAGGGATCCCATGTATGTTCTTGTTTTTGCGGATGGCTTGCGCCAGATGTTCCACAGTGATGGCAAATAATAATGGCGAGAGGGGGCAACCCTGTCGCGTGCCATTAGTAATGCTAAACGTTTCTGATGATTAGCTGATACCTTCGCTGATGGACGCAAATATAGGGACATGATTTTGGAAATCATCTGTGGTCCTATGCCTATTTGTTGTAATGACGCGTGTAAAAAAGGCCAGCTGACTCTATCGAACGCTTTTTCAGCATCACAAGCCAGTAAGCAGGTCGGAATGTTGTGCGATTTCGCGTATGCAATAAGATGAAGAGTTTTTGTTGTGTTGTCCCTGGCTTCGCGTACCGTGAAATATCTCGATAAAATCGATGATATTGTATTAATAATCGATATTCAATAATTCATATTGATGAGAAAAATTCCAAGAAAAACTGTTCCGTTCTCGTGTAAAAACTCCAAAATTGATTTAATAACAAAATATAAAATGTCACATGAATGTATCATCAATTGTAGAATATAAAAAATAGCATAGATAAGTATCTTATTCTTGAAGATTGAATCAAATGAAAATCTTTGTGTGTGTGTGTGAATAGCTCAATCTGCATCCTTCCATGTCTCCTATGTGAATCAGTGTTTCAGCGTCAGCTAGTAGATGTGTGTGTAGCATTCAAGTCTTCCCGCATGTCAGCTCAAGTTTGCCTAAAAACCTAACAGTCACTAGCTTTTCACCCCTCAAATCTGACCCCCACCTTCTTGCGAAGGAGTGATTTAACGTTTCATAAAGCCCGCGAGTTTCAAATATATCCTTAGTTGTTCAGTGTCTAAAATTCTTACGGGTGGGGCTGTGAACGATGTGAGTAGCTAAAAATGAGCATTATTCAACTTGTAATAATATTACTACATATCTGAGTCAAATAATAAATATTACACTATGGATACATTAAAAACCAAACATTCTTATTAATATCCTAATCAAGAAATATAGCAGTATTTAAGAACTTATAATCTTAGCTAAAATACTTTTACATCTAAAGTAATATGAGCTCTTTCTTCTCTCATGATGGGGGAGGTTAGAATTTCAAGAGGAAGCCATACAAACTAATTGGATTCATATGCTAGAGCTGTTAAAAAACTATCATTAGAAGTTTCAAACAAACCTTTACATAAATATATATATTTAGTTATATTTCACTTTTTCCATATTTAGAATATGATATATGTAAGCATTTTAAATGTATTCAAGTCCATTATTCTCAAAGACCCAACTCCATTCATTCATGTGTTAATATTGTTAATAGATGAATATTAGATATTAGATTAAAGAAAATCTTTTTAACATTTCCCTCTCAAAATGATTGATTAACAATCTTTCATTTTCCTATCCACATTCATAATCAACCGTATCACATCTTGTATTCATTCATCAATAGACCTTAACCACTTCCCTACCCAGCCATAGTAATATGACGTCCACAGATGGGATCTCCCATCCTGGGTGGACGTCATATGACATCCTCTGCTTTGTAGGGGAATATCTGAATGATGCCTGCAGCTAGAGGCATCATTCAGATATCCTTTTGTTCTGCCAGCGATTCTCTGCACCATAAGAACGATCATAGCGGCGGTTCCGCCGCTTGATCGTTCTTATAGGCGGCGGGAGGGGGCACCCCCCCCCTCCCGCCGCCATCCGGTGCTTCGCCGGCTCTCCCAGGTACCGTTGTGTTCCTTAGGACACAGCAGTTCCCTGATGGGGGTAAATGAGTGGCGGCGGAGCAGCAGCGGCAGGCAGCGGAGCTTTCTGTGCGGCGCGGCGGGTAGCGGAGCGGCTTACCGGCTCCCATATGCAGAGCTGCAGCAGCGGCGTGCACGGCGCCCACGCGCGCCCCCGGGGGCGCGCAGCGCGGCGATCTGGGATCCGGTGTGTCCCTCTGGACACACCGATTCAAGTAATGTGGCGGCGGAGATTCCGGTATAAAAACTTACCGGAATTGATGATGCAGAGCTGCGCAGCGGCGTGCACGGCGCGCAGCGCGGCGATCGGGGCTGAGGTTTTTCCCTTGGATACAGCCCAGCCTCGATCAGGGTAAAGAGCCAATGAAATTGGCTCTTTACCACGTGACCGGCTGTGTCCAATCACAGCAGGTCACTAAATGTAAACAAAACACACAATTGTGTGTAACTCACTGTTGCCTAGTTCTCCTCTTCACACACCTGTGAGGAGGAGATCAGCTAACAGTGAGTTACACATATGTTATACACATATACATATGTACTACTGTGCCCAGATTGCCCCCTAAATAAAGAGTACCTGTCATCTAGTACCTGCCACCAGATCACCCGCCACCCACCTGTCCATCAGGAGTACCTGTCCATCAGGAGTACCCGCCACCTCACCTGAGTACCCGCCACCTCAGAGTACCCGCCACCAGTCCATCAGGAGTACCTGTCCATCAGGAGTACCTGTCCATCAGGAGTACCCGCCACCTCACCTGAGTACCCGCCACCTCAGAGTACCCGCCACCAGTCCATCAGGAGTACCTGTCCATCAGGAGTACCTGTCCATCAGCAGTACCCGCCACCTCACCTGAGTACCCGCCACCTCAGAGTACCCGCCACCAGTCCATCAGGAGTACCTGTCCATCAGGAGTACCCGCCACCTCACCTGAGTACCCGCCACCTCAGAGTACCCACCACCAGTCCATCAGGAGTACCTGTCCATCAGGAGTACCTGTCCATCAGGAGTACCCGTCACCTCACCTGAGTACCCGCCACCAGTCCATCAGGAGTAACTGTCCATCAGCAGTACCCGCCACCTCACCTGAGTACCCGCCACCTCAGAGTACCCGCCACCAGTCCATCAGGAGTACCTGTCCATCAGGAGTACCTGTCCATCAGCAGTACCCGCCACCTCACCTGAGTACCCGCCACCTCAGAGTACCCGCCACCAGTCCATCAGGAGTACCTGTCCATCAGGAGTACCCGCCACCTCACCTGAGTACCCGCCACCTCAGAGTACCCGCCACCAGTCCATCAGGAGTACCTGTCCATCAGGAGTACCTGTCCATCAGCAGTACCCGCCACCTCACCTGAGTACCCGCCACCTCAGAGTACCCGCCACCAGTCCATCAGGAGTACCTGTCCATCAGGAGTACCCGCCACCTCACCTGAGTACCCGCCACCTCAGAGTACCCGCCACCAGTCCATCAGGAGTACCTGTCCATCAGGAGTACCTGTCCATCAGCAGTACCCGCCACCTCACCTGAGTACCCGCCACCTCAGAGTACCCGCCACCAGTCCATCAGGAGTACCTGTCCATCAGGAGTACCCGCCACCTCACCTGAGTACCCGCCACCTCAGAGTACCCGCCACCAGTCCATCAGGAGTACCTGTCCATCAGGAGTACCTGTCCATCAGGAGTACCCGCCACCTCAGAGTACCCGCCACCAGTCCATCAGGAGTACCTGTCCATCAGGAGTACCCGCCACCTCACCTGAGTACCCGCCACCAGTCCATCAGGAGTACCTGTCCATCAGCAGTACCCGCCACCTCACCTGAGTACCCGCCACCTCAGAGTACCCGCCACCAGTCCATCAGAAGTACCTGTCCATCAGGAGTACCTGTCCATCAGGTGTACCAGCCACCTCACCAGGAGTACCCGCCACCTCACCAGGAGTACCCGCCACCAGTCCATCAGGAGTACCTGTCCATCAGGAGTACCCACCACCTCACCAGAGTACCCGCCACCTCACCAGAGTACCCACCACCAATCCATCAGGAGTACCTGTCCATTAGAGTACCCGCCACCTCACCAGAGAACCTGCCACCAGAGTACCTGCCACCTCACCAGCGTACCCACTATGTCCAGAAAGGTGTACACCCCAGAAGAAGCATATCAAATACTCAGTCTGACCGATGAGAGCAACGGGGAGCTCTCACCGCTCAGTTCTGATTCCGATTCTGGTTCGGAATATGAACCCCCCGAAGGCAGCACATCCGGATCCGAATTAGAGGAGGACACAGTCCGTCCAAAAAGAAGACGGTCTGAACACCAGGCAGCGACCAGCAGTGGGAAGGTCATCCATTGAAGGACATCCATGATCACATACATTTTGTTATTTGGGACTGCATTTCTTCCTTTTTTCACGTTGTACCTTCACGGTATATCACACAGTTCGCAAGGAGGACAATTCATTTGAATACCTTTGTAGCGGACTCACATTCATAATTGTGTTATTAGAGCACTGTTGTTTTCATTGCTTTAAGTAGCCATTTACCTATTATCATTTTATTGTTTTGAGCGCCACACTATTTTTATTTAGCGACCAGCAGTGCCAACAGCGGTAGACCCCAGGAGGCGAGGTCCAGTGCAAGCGCTGCTAGACCCCAGGAGGAAAGGCCCAGTGCAAGCGCTGCTAGACCCCAGGAGGAAAGGCCCAGTGCAAGTACACGCCAAAGAAGTAGGACCCGAACCCAGCTTCCAGATGGCTTGGCAAACCCATTGTGGCTGCCTTCTACCTCAGGGTCAGCCACGATCCCCCCTTTTACAGCACAGCCAGGTGTGCAGGTCAACACTGAGGGTTTTTCCAAACTTGATTTTTTTAATTTATTTTTCCCTGATGAATTGGTTCAAGGCATTGTGGAGCAAACTAATCTTTTTGCTCAACAATTCATTGAAAACAACCCCAGCTCCAGCTATGCCCGCCCTTTTGAATGGAGACCCCTAACAGTGGTGGAGCTTAGATTGTTTTTAGGCCTAACGTTTAACACGGGGCTTACAAAAAAAAATGAAATGAATAGGTATTGGTCGAAGAAACCCATCCACCATATGCCAATTTTTACATCGGCCATGTCCAGGTCCCGATACGAACTTATAATGCGGTTCCTGCATTTCAGTGACAACTCACAGTGCCCCCCCGAGATCACCCAAACTTTGACAAATTATATAAAATTCGCCCCCTAATTAATTTTTTTTCCAAGAAGTTTGCCGAACTTTATGTCCCTGACCAGAACATTTCTGTGGACGAATCCCTGGTGCATTTCACAGGCCGGCTGGGAATCAAGCAATATATCCCCAGTAAGCGGGCGAGGTACGGCTTGAAGCTCAACAAGCTCTGTGAAAGCGCCACTGGTTATGTGCACTCATTCCGCATGTACGAAGGCAAAGATTCCCAGCTCGAGCCCCCTGAGTGTCCATCGTACATGGGAATAAGTGGAAAAATTGTTTGGGAGTTGGTATTTCCACTCCTCCAAAAGGGGTATCATATTTATATGGACAACTATTATACCAGCCTGCCCCTTCTCCGCCACCTCTACCTAAAAAAAACTCTGGCGTGTGGTACAACAAGAATAAACAGAAAGGGCTTCCCACAGCGTCTTGTCACCACAACCATTCAAAAGGGGGAATCGGCAAGCTTGAGGAACGAGGAAGTGTTGGCTGTGAAGTGGAGGGATAGGAAAGATGTGTACATCATGTCCACCATCCACGATGACACCTCGGTGGAACTTCACAGAAGACGCAGTACCGTTCGCAAGCCTTCCTGCATCAATGAGTACAATAAATTCATGGGAGGTGTGGATTTAAATGATCAAATGTTGCAGCCCTATCTTTCAACCCGAAAATCCCTCTTCTGGTATAAAAAAATCGCAATTTACTTTTTTCATTTGGCCCTGTTAAATTCTTTCATAGTCTACCAAAAATCCACACATAGACCCACCACCTTCATGAGATTTATTGAAGACATTGTCACTGCCCTGATCTACCAACAAACATCCCCCCCCAGAAAGCATTCACTCAGATTGTGTCAGCAGACTACATGAGCGCCATTTTTCAGACCATATTCCACCATCACGATCCGGAAGACGATGCCAAAAAAAATGTCGGGTGTGCACCAGAAGAGGAATTAGGAAAGACACCAGCTTCCATTGTCCCGACTGTCCCTCCCAACCTGGCCTTTGCATCGGAAAATGCTTCAAGCGATATCACACTCTCGAAAACTATTAGCCCATATTTCTAATACTGCCATTTCCCCGTTTTCAATATGTCCTGAATATTTCCCTGCCTCAACCAACCATATCATTGTCTTCCATGTGAACTGACCCTGGACTGTTTCTCGATTATGTCTCTGCCTACCGTCTGCATTGTTTATCCGCCATGTTTCTGCCTTTCACGTGAACTGACCCTGGACTGTATGGATTATGCCTCTGCCTACCGTTTATTTCTGCCTTTTACCTGCACTGACCTCGGCCTGTTGACCATGTTTTTGCCTGCCCCCTTGGACTGATCTTTCACCCTGCTACACAGGGGTCTCACATATGTGAGGGGCTCCAGAATAGTGTTCTGAGTTCAGAAAACCAGTTTTTGGTTTTCTGTGTTCCCAGAACAGGGTCTGGTTGTCCGGAGGCTTCAAAGCGATTTGGGTGGGAGAAGCCTCTACCCCTGTCCCCATTCTTTCCTGACCGTTGCCCTAAGCTTGATGGTCCTGCCTGCTCCCTGGACAAATACTCTGGCTGTGCTGACCATACCTCTGCCTGCTGCATGTACTAACTATGGACAGTATTCCTGCCTGCTGCATGGATGATCCTTTGTTCCTTTTGCTACTGCTGACCACATCTCTGCCTGCTATCTGGACCAATGCTTTGGCTGTGCTGACATCATCTCTACCTGTACTGACTATTCCTGCCTGCTGCCTGTTTTGCTGTCGCTGTCCACGTTCCTGCCTGCTGCCTGGACCGATGCTCTCCTCTTTGGACCACTGCACTACTAAAACCGCAGGTAATCTTTTCTTTACCCTTTTTCTCAGAAGAATGTATTTTGGTTTATAATTGGTATGTACAGTACATGCTATGTTTTAGAAATATGAAGGGCCTTCAACAATGTGATAGGTTGTCAGGAATTTATGTGTGTAATTTATGCTCCTAGAACACATGACGGTGCTACTTAGATGTTAGGCCTCTGTATTTGGCCAGGCTGTGTAAAAGTCTCACACATTTGGTATCGCCATACTCAGGAGGAGTAGCAGAATGTATTTTTGGGTGTAATTTTTGCTATGTACATGCTATGTGTTGGTAATATCTTATAAATGGACAACTTTGTATAAAAAAAAATGCGTTTTCATTTTTTTCCCACATATTCCAAAAACTTCTGGAAAAAAATGAACCGTTCAAAAGACTCATTATGCCTCATAGATTATACGTTGGGGTGTTAGCTTTCCAAAATGGGGTCATTTTATGGGCATTTCCATTGTCCTGGTGCTCCAGGGTCTTCAAAACTGTAATAGGTGGTTGAGAAATGAGATGTGCAATTTATGCTCCTAGAATGCCTAAAGGGGCTATTTCAATGTTGGGCCTCTGTATTTGGACAGGCTGTGTAAAAGTCCCACACATTTGGTATTGCCATACTCAGGAGGAGTAGCAGAATGTATTTTGGGGTGTCATTTTTGCTATGTACATGCTATGTGTTGGTAATATCTTATAAATGGACAACTTTGTATAAAAAAAAATGCATTTTCATTTTTTTCCCACATGTTCCAAAAACTTCTGGAAAAAAATGAACCGTTCAAAAGACTCATTATGCCTCATAGATTATACGTTGGAGTGTTAGCTTTCCAAAATGGGGTCATTTTATGGGCGTTTCTATTGTCCTGGTGCTCCAGGGTCTTCAAAACTGTAATAGGTGGTTGAGAAATGAGATGTGTAATTTATGCTCCTAGAATGCCTGAAGGTGCTATTTCAATGTTGTGCCTCTGTATTTGGCCAGGCTGTGTAAAAGTCTCACACATTTGGTATCGCCATACTCAGGAGGAGTAGCAGAATGTATTTTGGGGTGTCATTGCAAGTATGCATGTGCTGTGTGAGAGAAATAACTTGTTATTATGACAATTTTGTGCAAAAAAATAAAAATTTAAAAAAATTTAAAAAATTTCCCAAGAATTGTGGGAAAAAAGTACAACTTCAAAAAACTCACAATGACTCTTACTAAATACATTGGAATGTCTGCTTTCCAAAAAGGGGTAATTTGGGGGGTATTTGTACTTTCCTGGCTTGTTAGGGTCTCAAGAAATGAAATAGGCCTTCAGTACATCAGGTGTGATCAGATGTGATAATTTTTCAATGATTTGCACCATAGCTTGTAGACTCTATAACTTTCAAAGAGACCAAATAATATACACTTTTTTGGTTATTTTTACTAAAGATATGTAGCAGTATACATTTTGGCCCAATTTTATGAAGAAAAATTACTTATTTGCAAAATTTTACAATAAAAACAAAAAAAAAAGTGTTTTTTTTTTTTAAAAATCTAACTTTTTTCGCTTATATTGCAAAAAATAAAAAACCTAGCGGTGATTAAATACCACCAAAAGAAAGCTCTGTTTGTGAGAAAAAAATGATAAAAATTTGGTTTGGGTACAGTGTAGCATGACTGAGTAATTGTCATTCAAAGTGTGAGAGCGCTGAAAGCTACAAATTGGTCTGGTAAGGAAGGGTGTATAAAAGCCCTGTATTGAAGTGGTTAAGATAATTGACTTGAATATATTCTCAATTCTAATTCCACATAAGAAAAAGTGATTTCAGAAAACCTTTTGCTTCATATACCTTAAAAAATATTTTTACCTTATTAATTTATTTATTTTTTACCATAAAATCAATCCCCTTAATATTCCTGAATTCATGAATGTAACATTGTTGTACTTTGAAGTATGGATATCACTTCAGAAATATATGTTTCATATTTTCCCTCCAAATTATGTTTAGCATATTCAAATATAACCATACAACCTTTCAAATAACCTTGTCAAAATGTAAACATAAAATATGTTCTTAACTTCAGTTCCTTCATATATGTGAGATGATTTTAAAACTAAATGCATATTACAATGTAAGGTTAATCCTAACTTGTTTATGTACCTTTAATTAACACCAGATGTTCCTACTAACTAGACTCTATTGTAAAAAAATTTAACCCTTTCAACTCTGAAAGTACACTACATGTGTTTATAAAAATTAGTGTGTAAAAAATATCTCCTCTTGATATGAAAAACATATCTCGTCACATAAAAAGTTGATATATAAAAACTGCAATATATCTGATGGATAAAATTATATCATCAGTCGTCAAAAATCAAAAGTCAATTGTTTTTAAAAGTTTCTCTCTCATTAGAGGTGTTGAGGTTCTTCTTTCTTTTTTCTTCCTCCTGTACTCCTGTAAAGTTGCAAAACTTTATTGAACATAGAAAGACAACAGTAATTATGACGAATGAAACTTATGTCATCTTCTCCCAGGCTTCCCAAGCTTCAAGGGCTTGTTTTCATCTGGAAGGTCTAGAAATATTAAATTTCCCTTCTTTTGCTGACTTATAAGTCAGATCCTGTAAAAGAATGCAGCATCAATTTTTTTGAATGAAAAAATACATTTTATACATCATAATCCTAATATTTTATCATGACATGAAAAACATATTTTGATAATAACATTTGTAATTACCTTAGACTAGCCTATACTTCTTATACTATTATTCTGTGTATTTTAAATACTACAAGACGCAATTTCCATGCTGTACTGTAATTTCTATCTTCCAATTCAGCATTTTCTGTAGAACTTTGGCTGAATGACATTCTTTGAGTAGCACATAGAATACCCTGCTGAATGAATCTTGATATCATCAACAAATACTGGCTTAACGCCTCTCTCAGCACTTGGTTTAAAAACATCATTTTGTACACATTGCTGAAAGTGTTCTGTTATCAAATCTACCTGTATAGATTTAGATTGTAAAGTTTTAACAAATGGGCAATATCTGTCATATAATTCTCCTGAATTAATTCTCTTTAGAAGAATTTTTAGTGATTGATCAGATGTCTGTAATATGATCTTACTAGATTTCACAATCTTTTCTGTTACTTTAACTGCAAAATAAACACTTAACAATTGCTTAGTATGTGCATCAAAGGTCTTTTCCATATTTGTCAAACCTCTGGAGAAAAATCCTATTATTTTCTGATGACCTTTTCTTAATTGAGACAAAGTAACTGAAATCGAATTCTCTGATACATCAGTGTACAATCCAACAGACATAGACAAGCCAATTTCGATTGTACTCAATGAATGAGCATTCTGCACATCCCTTTTCAACATTTCAAAGGCATCTGTCTGGGGTGGACCCCATTTATCAAACACACCATCTTTTTGTCTCAACAAATCAAATAATGGTTTAACTTTATCATCATATGTCTGTAAAAACTCTTTGCAACAATTTATTTCTTTTAAAAATTGATTTAATGCCTTGTAAGATGTTGGAATTGGAAAAGCAGAAATCTTCCTAACTTTTTCCTGTGATAATGTTCTCCGTCCATGACTAATTTGCATATGCATGAATGTTACCTGACTCTTCATCAATTGAACTTGCTCCGTGTTCAGTTTCAGCCCTGCTGTTTGTATCAAAGTAAATAATTCTGACAAAAGACTGATGTGCTCTTCTATACTTTGTGTAGTCAGCAAAAACTTGTCCACATGCTGGAAAATACATTCTGGTCTAGAGAATTTTGATAATACTTTCTGCAAACTCTCATGTACTATGCCATCAGTAATGTCCAATCCTGGAATTAATCTAGTGAATGCATAGGTTTCTTTATTAAAGCTGAAGGCAAGTTTATATTGACAGCTTTTAGTTAATGGTACTGAAAAATGACCATTGGCGATTTCCAGTACAGAAAATACCTTGGCCTTGGCATCCATGTGTGACATTAAATTTAAATCAGGAAGAATAGGTGTGTTATTTGTAATGCATTTATTCAGTGATCTTACATCAACTGATAACACATACTCATCATCATTCTTGATAGGCCAAATACAATTATTTACCACGGATTGTGCTTTCTTTAATATTCCTTTTTGTAAAAATTCTTGTACAATGTCAGAAACTGGACCTATTGATTCTTGTGGCAACTTATTTTGACTTTGAGGTTTAGGGTCTTTTCCTTCGATCTCAATTTCAATGTCTTTAAACAACCCTGTGTCACTTTTGGTCTGACTCCAAAGACTTTTATGTGTTTGAACCAATTTTTTCAATACAAGATTGGTTTTTGTATGTGGCCACTTAAAATCTGAAGATATGTCAGCGACTGCTGTAGAAACATTTCCAACATTACTGTAAATAGGCTGATCTATTAAAATTGGAGCAACATAATTTAATGTTGGAGAAGTTAACACTTCTTTTTTCCTTGATTTAGGCAATGGAAGTAATCCATTTCTCTCATTGTCAGCATTGTTTGTCTTATTGATAGCACTGTCATTAACAGTCAATGTACTGATCTGTTTGACCTCTGAGGCATAAGGCAAATCATTCGACCTATTGTTTGGACAAGGATGAACAAATTTCTCAAAATGTTCCTCCTTTCCTAATTCCAAAGTTTGTCTTTGTGAATCTAATTTATATTTCAAACATTCTTTCTGTATATGTCCATTTTCCTTACTCTGAAAGCAATTAGCATTTCCTATTTCCTGTGTTCTGTCTGTGACGTGTATCTCATCATATCTGGGTGTGGCCATACACGTGGCAATTCTGAGTTCACCATCTTTCTTTTGTGTGTCTAAACTCTGTCTACATGCTGATACAACAGACTCCTGCTTAGAATCAACACTAACATTACTGTAGCTTGACTCTGCTTTAGACATTACATTATTCTGTAACTCAAACAACTGAATATCTTTTATTTGAATTGCACTTTGCAAATCATCTATTCGTTCAGTCAAAATCGAACAATTAGTACATAATCTATTGTCCTCTGTTTTCCCTGTTGTACAAATAACATTTCTTTCCGGAGCTTCTAAAATCATTGCATCAAAAACTTTTACAAGCTTAATCAAATTTCTAATCTGTTTGCTGAATTTCTTAAAAGTAAATTTAGATTTTTGTATCTCAATATTAGCTTGTAAACATTCATTGAACATGTAACACCATAATTCATCATCTTTAGCAAAATTTGACAGATTTTTGAATTCTAAATTACTCTCACTAGACAATTCATTAATAAAATCCATTACTTACCAATGTAGGACGACTTTTTTTCATATAACGCAGTCTTTCCCTCTCTTCACGGGAAATTACGTCATCAAGAAACAAGATTTTCTTACGTGTGCAAACTTCTCACCAAATACTTCTGTTTCCAGATTCATTCGATGATGCCGAAAGTTCAATCGTTGTTATTTCTCCTTGAAGCTTGTCTGCATAATCAATGCTTGTTTTCCCTCTCGGCAAGCGATAGGAGAAATAATTCAAAAACGTTCGATATTCGGGCAAAACGATCTTGTTGGCTCGCCATTGAAATATCTCGATAAAATCGATGATATTGTATTAATAATCGATATTCAATAATTCATATTGATGAGAAAAATTCCAAGAAAAACTGTTCCGTTCTCGTGTAAAAACTCCAAAATTGATTTAATAACAAAATATAAAATGTCACATGAATGTATCATCAATTGTAGAATATAAAAAATAGCATAGATAAGTATCTTATTCTTGAAGATTGAATCAAATGAAAATCTTTGTGTGTGTGTGTGAATAGCTCAATCTGCATCCTTCCATGTCTCCTATGTGAATCAGTGTTCCAGCGTCAGCTAGCAGATGTGTGTGTAGCATTCAAGTCTTCCCGCGTGTCAGCTCAAGTCTGCCTAAAAACCTAACAGTCACTAGCTTTTCACCCCTCAAATCTGACTCCCACCTTCTTGCGAAGGAGTGATTTAACGTTTCATAAAGCCCGCGAGTTTCAAATATATCCTTAGTTGTTCAGTGTCTAAAATTCTTACGGGTGGGGCTGTGAACGATGTGAGTAGCTAAAAATGAGCATTATTCAACTTAAAAACCAAACATTCTTATTAATATCCTAATCAAGAAATATAGCAGTATTTAAGAACTTATAATCTTAGCTAAAATACTTTTACATCTAAAGTAATATGAGCTCTTTCTTCTCTCATGATGGGGAGGTTAGAATTTCAAGAGGAAGCCATACAAACTAATTGGATTCATATGCTAGAGCTGTTAAAAAACTATCATTAGAAGTTTCAAACAAACCTTTACATAAATATATATATTTAGTTATATTTCACTTATTCCATATTTAGAATATGATATATGTAAGCATTTTAAATGTATTCAAGTCCATTATTCTCAAAGACCCAACTCCATTCATTCATGTGTTAATATTGTTAATAGATGAATATTAGATATTAGATTAAAGAAAATCTTTTTAACATCCCGGTATAAATCCAACCTGATCACTGTGAATCAAGTCAGGTAGCAGGGGGGCTATACGAGTGGCTAAAATTTTGGAGTATAGTTTCAGGTCAATGTTCAATAAGGA
Source organism: Rana muscosa (assembly GCA_029206835.1). Lineage (NCBI taxonomy): Eukaryota > Metazoa > Chordata > Amphibia > Anura > Ranidae > Rana > Rana muscosa. Next base: position 449,862,407 of record CM055120.1, on the reverse strand, counting down.
GATGGGACGGTAGTTACTGCATAGTGAAGGGTCTTTTCCCGGTTTGGGGATCACAACTATTTGGGCTTGTAGAAGTTGGAGAGAGAGGGGATGTGTATCGTCTACCCCATTGAAAGCTTTCATCATGAGTGGGGCCAGCTGTTGAGCAAATTTTTTGTAAAATTGGGGGGTGTATCCGTCTGGACCTGGACTCTTGCCATTTTTAAGGCCTTTGATTGCAGTTGTGAATTCAGATCCAGTCATAGGTAATTCTAGAGCTTCCATGTCAGATTGTGATATCGTGGGTAAGGCTGTATCTTGCACATATCGTTGCAAGGCCAGTGTGGTTGAGGAGGGAGAGTCATGAGAAGATGGGAGATTGTAGAGTGTGGAATAGTATTCCCTGAACTCCGAGATGATTTCAGAATTTTTCGATTTTTTCTGTTGTGATGGGGACATAATATGGTTGATGTTCTGTCTCTTTTGTCTTGGGTGTAAGATCCGTGCAAGGTGTTTCCCGCATTTGTTCGCCTGAGCATAATGGACATGACAGCCTTTGTTACAGGCGATTAGTGCCCTGTCTGAGAAGATCTGTAGAAGGTCTCTACGGGCATTGGACAGTTCGGTCAGGGTCTTCGTGTCTAACGTGCGTTTGTGTTGAGCTTCGAGAGCAGCTATTTGAGAGAAGAGGCGTTTTATATCGGCGGTACGTGCTTTTTTCAGTCTGGATCCATGTTTTATGAAGATCCCGCGTAGAACGCATTTAAGGGTTTCCCACTTATTTAGGTTAGAAGTCTCATTGTGCACATGGGTTTGTGTGAAGTCTGCAATCGTTTTAGACACATCTGCACAGCATACTGAGTCGTTAAGTAAGTTGTCATTGAGTCTCCAGGAGGAGCGACGGTTGGTGTATGGTAGTTTCCCTAGTGTCATATGTATCGGTGCATGATCCGACCATAGTTTCAGGCCAATCTCGCAATTAGGGTCATAGTCTAAGAGAGTTTGTGAAAGAAGGAAATAGTCAATTCTGCTGTATGACTTATGGGCTGGGGAGTAGTATGTGTAATCTCTCTCCGTAGGGTGTGTAAAACGCCAGACATCCACTAAGGACATGTCCTTTAGGGTGGTACGCATGGCGCTTAGTGAGGATGGTGGCATGTGCGACTTACCAGTGGACGAGTCCATCCTCGGTACAAGTGGAGCGTTCAGGTCACCTGCCAGAATCAGGTTAGTTGTCCCGAAATTTTGTAGGCGGGTGGTCACGGAGGACAGGAATCGTTGTTGGTTCTGATTAGGGAGATAGATATTAGCAAGAGTTAGTACAGTTTGCGAATATTGCAATTTCAAGAGTAAATATCTACCGTTCGGGTCAATGCAAGTGTCTAATGTTTCTGGGGTGAAGGAACTGTGAAACGCTATGGATACACCTTTTGTTTTAGCTAGGGGGTTGGTGCTGTGGAACCATGGGGTAAAGTGCTTATCTGGAAGTGTTGGTATCTTGCCGGTTTTAAAGTGGGTTTCTTGAAGCAGTAGAATGTGAGACTTGGCTTTATGGAAATGGCGGAGAATCTGTCTGCGCTTTTCAGGGGTATTGAATCCTCTACAATTGAGAGAGGATATCTTGATGCCTAAAGGAGCTGTCATGGTATCAGTGTTACAGGTGTGTTATTGTGTGTTCTTTTTGCTCCAGGTCACCTGCGGCTAGACTGTATGACTTTTGCTGAGCTACGCCAACTAGATATGGGGAGGGAAGCGAGGTGGGATGTCGAGTGGGAGTGAGGAGGAGGAGGGGGGAAGGGGGAAAAAGATAAGAAAAATATTAGGGGGAAAGACGAAGAGGGAGGAGGGGGGAGGATAGATGGATGGAGAAAAAAGAAAAAAAAAGTACAGGTACTGACACAGGGAGGTAGGGCTTTTGTGCTTGGTGTCGGGCACAGAAAAAAAACGATGCCGTTACTGGTGTTGTGTGTCCCGTGTCAGTGTATCAATTCACCTAGTGAATTGGTAAGTGCTGCAAAATTATAGGGAAGCTACTCCCTCTAGTGTCCAAAGTGTATAAGAAACGTTGGACACTACCTAGTAAACCTAGAGAAAAAAAGTATTCACCACAGAGGCAATTAAGACTCTGTAAACCCTAACGTGGGGAACGTGTTTGGTCTTTGAACAGGAGCTCCGCTCCAACCTAAAAAATAGAAATTGTCTAGGTGTGTAAAATCAAGGCACATAGCAATAAAATGTAGAGCATTTAAACCTTATTATGACAACCGCATGTTTTCTTGATAACAGGGGGGTCTTTGGCTGTTTCCCTAGATATCTCCGATAATCATATCGTCCCCATGTGATAGGTTAGACATGGTCATCAGACATAAAGTCAGGGGAATAGTAGATCAGGTAAGGCATTTCAACAACAGTGGGAAACAGCCAATATAAAAATGAAACAAAGAGAGATAAAAAAAAAACACACTGTAGAGCCCTGTACACACGATTGGATAACCTATGGATTTTCGTCCGATGGATTTGACCATCGGAAATCCGATGAAACTGTTTTTCATTAGTCTTGGCCACACACCATCAGTCAAAAAACCGACCGTTCCAAACGCGGTGACGTAAAACACTCCGATGAGCCGAAAAAAATGAAGTTTAATGCTTCTGAGCATGTGTCGACTTGATTCTGAGCATGCGTGGGTTTTTTAACCGATGGACTTGCCCATAGACGATCGGAAATTCCCATCGGTTTTTTATCCATCAGAAAAATTTAAAACAAGTTCTATTTTTTCCATCCGATGGAAAAAAGACCGATGGGAACCATACACGATCGGTTTGTCTGATGAAAACCATCCATCGGACAGTTTTCATCAGTTAAACCGATCGTGTGTACGGGGCTTTAGAGAAAGAGTCAGTAAGACTTCTGGATGCGGACCAGCTTTTTCTATGCAGTTCCAATAAACTTAGGTAGGGCCACCACCGGCCGGTGAAGGTAAAAGGTGATCATCCTGGAGGAGAAGAAGTGGTGTTGGATCTGGATCCTTTTTTCTTAAAATGTCTTTCCCATCCTGGTCTCCTGTGAAGGCCTGGAGTTGCTGGATGCAGTGGCCAATCTGGGATTTTGATTTGGGGTAATTCAAATGTGCCTAAAAAATTGGGTAAATCTCCGAGAGTGCGGAAGGTCGCTGACTTGCCATTTTGGGAAGCGAACAGGTGGAAGGGAAATCCCCACCTGTATTTGATTTGCTGCGCATGCAGAGCGTCCGTTACTGGCTTCGGGGCTTTCCTCATGGTTAGTGTTTGCTTTGATAAATCAGTCAGAAGCATGACTGGGAAGGTATCAAACAAACTGGATTCCTGATTGCGTGCAGCTTGCATTATGTCGTTTCTGACGTTGAAAAAGTGTATGCGACATATTATGTCTCTGGGGTATGCAGGGTTGGGGTTGCGGGGTTCGAGGGATCTGTGGATCCTATCAATTTCCAGGGGATCATCAATGGGTTTATTCAGTATGTTGTTGAACATGGTAATGGCCGCTGCAGATAGATCTTTGTTTTCTACTGACTCTGGTACTCCGCGTATGCGGATATTGTTGCGGCGACTTCTGTTCTCTTGGTCGTCTAAGCCATAAAACAATTGCTGTATCTGGATTGTGTGTTGCTGCAATATGTCATCATGTTCTGTGATCCTGGACACATTCTCCTCCACAGCTATTTCAACATCCTCAAAACGCTGGCCAATATCACGGCGTAGGTCAGTGATCTCTCTCTTGTAAGACCTCTCCAGCCTGCTGATGTAGGCCTCAATGTCCCCTTTAGTTGGGAGGGCTTTAATGTAACTTTCCATATCCCACTGAGCTTTCTGGCTACGTGGGTCTGGCGAGGGGCTTCTCGAGTGGAGTGGTTCCTTGTGAGCTGCTTGGTCTGAGCCCGGGGATCGGGGTGAGGAGGGGAACGGTGAAGGCTGTGAGGCCTGTACCTTAAATGCAGCTTGGGCCACCTGTGCTGCCGCCGCGCGGGTCGCCGCCATCTTGGAAGCCGGCGGGGCCTTACTGCTCGATCCTTTCAACGGGAAATAGTCGCCGATCTCGGCCGTTTTTTGCGGTCCCGCTGTGCGGGGAGTGTTGCATCCACCCCTCCTGCTCATGTGGAGGGTGTCTGGCGCTGTTTGCGGTCGTGCTGTGTGCCGTTTGTGGACACTGGAGTGGGAGCTGAGCTCTCACACGTCTTTCCTCTCCATGCGCCAAGCCACGCCCCTCAGTTGTTCCAATTTAATCCGGGGGGGTTTGGTATGCCACAATAATTGTCTAAAGAGGGAATTGACGACCCTGAAGATTTTAAGCGTGATAACTACAGGAGCATTGTGTAGCAGGTACAGCAGCTGGGGCATTAGTATCATTTTAATGAGGTTCGTCTTGCCATCCAGGGACATCCACAGTCTGTTCCATATCTGTATTTTATCCCTGAATCTAGTCAATAAGGAGTATATGTTCAGCTGACAGAAATCTGTGATCACCGGGGAGAAGAATACACCCAGGTACTTAAATGAGGATACTATGGGGACCGGGCAGGAGGGCCCCTCGCCTAGCGCGGGGGCCTCATCCAGGAACATCAGAGCCGACTTGGACCAGTTAATTGTAAGGCCCGAGAAACGGCCAAACTCTGTGATAAGGGACATAACCTGAGCCAATGAGTCATTCACATCTTCCAGGAAGAGGAGCATGTCATCCGCGTATAGCATAATTTTCTCGTGTACATCGCCATAGCGGAAGCCCCTGATCAACCGGCAGCCAAGCACCAGAGCCGCCAGGGGTTCAATGGCCAGAGCAAAGAGCAGGGGGGACAGGGGGCATCCCTGCCTGGTCCCCCTGCCCAGTGCAAAGGCATGAGACATACTGTCAGACATACGTATGGCCGCCTACGGCGAGCCGTACAGCAGCCTCACCCACCCTAGGAACCGGGGTCCGAACCCGAACTTGGCCAGTACAGCCCATAGATACCGCCAGCCAACACTGTCGAATGCCTTATTGGCGTCAAGAGACAACAGTGCCCTGTGGCCGACAGAATCTGAGGGGGTCTGCATGTTCAAGTATAGTCGCCTAAGGTTAGTTGCGGTGGAGCTGCGAGGCATGAACCCCGCCTGATCTGGGTGAATAATAGACAAGATAATTTTGTTAACCCTCATAGCCAATACCTTAGCCAGAATTTTAACGTCGCTCTGTAGCAGTGAAATGAGCCTATACGAGCCGGGGTCCAGGGGATACTTGCCAGCCTTTAGCAACAATATAATATTAGCTCTAGTCATGGAAGGGGGCAGTGCTCCAGACTTGAAGGAGGTGTTGAACACCGCAAGCAGTCTGGGCAAGATCGCCTCACCATATTGGACATAGGCCTCCATGGGGATCCCATCATCCCCCGGGGCCTTGCATGTGGAGAAAGATGCGACCGCCTCCCTCAATTCCTCCAAAGTGAGCGGGGCCTCCATCTCCGCGCGGGCCAGCCCGCCCAGGAGTGGAAGCTCCACCGTACCCAGATATTGTGATAGTTCCTCGTCTGTATAATCATCACATGGCATGTAGAGATCGCTATAAAAGGACGCCAATTCAGCTATAATCTGCTCAGGGTCATTCACCAGTTGTCCCCGGGAGTCTCGGATCGCTCCAATCGCCGGGGAGGACTGCTGAGACCTGGCAATCCTAGCCAGAAGCCTGCCCGTCTTCTCCCCCTCCTCATAAAAGGCCTGACTAGTAAAGAACCGATTTTTTTCCGCAGCGGAGGTTCTCAAGCGGTCCAGGGAATCCTGGGCCGAGATCCAAGCCTCCCGCGCGGAATCACTTGGATCCATCACAAATGCAAGCTCCAACTGTTTCACCTGGTCTTCAACCTGCGCCAGAAGTGCAGACGAATTGCGTTTGATGGCCGTAATTTCAGCAATAAAGGAACCCCTCAAACAGGCCTTAAAAGGCATCCCAGCCCACCGCCGAGTTCTCCCCGAGGTGGTTGTCTAAAAAGTACTGATCAATCTGGCGTGTCACCCGGTCATGGGAAGTGAAAAGTTTTAGCCAATAGGCATTTACTTTCCATGGTGCCCTGGGCAGGGAGGAGGTGGGACGGGTAACCAGATGGGCCGCCAGCGGGGAATGGTCAGACACTCCCCTAGGTAGGTATTCTATCCTAGGGACCATATGCACAACCTGTTGGGACCCCACACATAGATCAATGCGAGATAATGAACCATGGGTTTTCGAAAAACATGAAAATTGCCTGGTAGTCGGGTATCTGGCCCTCCACACATCCACCCAGTCCACCTCCACCAGCAGGCGGCTCAAAACAGTGCCCCTACCACCCAGCGGTGGCTGAACCGGTGGATGTCTATCCAATCTGGGGTCAAGGCATCCATTGAAATCCCCCATAATCATAATGGGGACATCGGGTTTGTTAACAAGATAAGTAGTAATTGCAAAACCTCCCTAGAGAAGGGAGGGGGTATATACACAAAGGCAAAGATTATCATCACAGTAAACACTTTGCAATGCACAAAAACATATCTCCTATGGGAGTCCACTTCCACATCCAGTTCCTGGTAAGCCAGGGACTTGTGTACCAGTACACTCACCCCTCTAGAATAGGAGGTGTGAGTGGAGTGGTAAGATGTGCCCACCCAAGCAAACCCCAGACAACCAACCGTATCTTTTGTGAGGTGGGTCTCCTGGAGGCCCACGATAGCAGGGTGGAACTTTTTTAAACACGAGTTAAGCATTGTGCGTTTCAACGGATCATGAACCCCACGAACGTTCCAAGTCACTACTGGGGTGGTGGCCATGGTGGGTGGAAAAAGTGTTCATCGCCAGGGGCCAAAGGCTCCAGCACAAGAGTTCTGGGCATCCAGGTACTAGAGTCAGATAGGAGAGGGGTCATTACCGGTGGGCAGATCTTCAACGGGTGTGAGGGAGGGATCAGAGCAGGAAAGTTCAGCAAGCATTGTGACAGTGTGAGCAAGAGATAACTTTTAAACAATCCTGAACAGCCTCTTTGAGCACGGATAGTGTACCCGCTCGGGGAGGGGGCAGGCCACCCCCACTCATCCCCAGCGCCTAGGACTGTCAGGAAACCCGTGCCAACAGGGCACTGATAAACATGTCCCCACAACAGGGACTTCAGAAAGTCAAATGTGGCAGACGGGGCAAGCATCCCCCTCTGTGGTGCAATAGCCAGGGTAAACAAAGTGTATTCTTCCAAATGCTCTTATTAATCGCTAACAATTGAAAAAGATGAAATGTCCCGCTATGGGTAAGGCAGACTGAACTGACCTGCAGGTGACATACCGACGTCACGTGTGGTAATCCAGGGCCTCAGTCACCCACATCGGCATCCCGGCGTCTCCTGAGGTCCTGTTCATTGCGATCCAGCCACTCCGCCGCCTCCGCAGCGGATTCAAAGAAGGAAGATTGACCACGGACTGTAATATGCAGCTTGGCAGGATACAACATGGCATATGTGAGTTGGAGCCTCTGCAGACGTTTCTTTATCTCAGCGAATTTAGCTCTCTTGCGTTGCACCTCAGCAGAGAAATCCGGGTAAAACGAGATCCTAGCTCCATTGTAATGCACCGCTCCCCTTTCCCGGGCCAGTCTAAGTATGATTTCTCTGTCCTTATAATTCAGGAGCCTGGCAAGCATGGATCTGGGTGGGTTATCCGGGGGGAGGGGTCTGGGTGGTGTGCGGTGCGCTCTCTCCACCGCAAACAGTGTGGTGAATGCCTCTTTACCAAAGATTTCTTGGTGCCATGTTTCTGTAAAGGCCGTGGGGTACCTACCCTCCACCTTCTCGGGGATTCCCACGATACGGACATTGTTTCTCCTTAAACGGTTCTCGATATCGTCAGTCTTTGCGTTCGCCTGCGCAGATTGCTGCAACGCAGATCTGGTATCTCTGGTGAGGGGTGGGAGCTGGTCTTCCACTTCACTAATCCTACCCTCCACAGCCGTGGTCCTCTCTCTAATTTTCTGGAGGTCATGTCTAATAAGAGATACTGTCTCAGTAAGTGCCCCAAACTGTACCTTTAAACTGTCCACAGAGGCTGTCACCGAAGTAGTGCAGCGGTGTACAGCTCGCAGGATCTCACTCAGTGTGGGCTGGGGTGCATCCTCTTGCAGCTTATCAAATATGTCATTGATATGGTCAGACGAGTTTTCTAGGGGCACAGTGTCATCCAGGGCAGAAGCGCCATTTTGCTCCAAGGCTCCCTGCACAGGCGTCAGCGGTGGTGGGGGAAGAGAGCAGCTAGAGCCCTGCAGTTTTGTCTCTGGGCTGCTCCTTCCCCTGCTGCTTGTGGGCTTTGAGCGACTTACCGCCCGGGTCCTGTGGCTTGTCCCCCGCTCCACGCGTCGCTCTCTGAGGGAGAGGGGAGCCGGCGCCATCTTGGATATCCATGGCCGCCGCTGCTTCAGCGCTCTTCGCCCCTTTGCGGGTCATGCAGGGCTCCGCCAGAGCCGGTTCGACCTCCGCCGAGGACAGTGATGCAGTGCCGTGTCCCTGGATCCAAAGCCGGTACAGGATCAGCGCGGAAAGAGGATCAATAGAGGATCGTCAGCGGGAGCTCCGTGCTGTGCGGCCGCTCACATGCCCGTCCAGGCCACGCCCCCCTAAATCTATTTTTAAACGCATAGATTCAATATGTACTAGTTTCCTGTGGAAGGGTGGCTCCCCCAAGGTAGCACTTGAAACACTATGGTTGCCAGCGCACTTGGCAGGCCTGGCATTTCCCAACTTCTCTCTATATTATTTGGCATGCCAGTTGGTGCACATCCACGATTGGCTGTGCCCGGTTCCGGCCAATGCCTGTACCTCCACGGAAGGAGCCATTGCATCTTCCCTGGAAACCCTACATAATACTATCTACAGAGGCCGGGTCCCTGATCGCCCCGGAACCTCCCTACTTGCCACTTCCCTTTCCTCTTTCCGTTATATTGTCACAAAAGTATCCAGGCACACCTGGCTGAAATCTCCCAACAACCCCCTGTGGTTTAACCCTAATCTGCAGGAACTATACTCCCTTCCCGATCCCAATCGCTGGTACTCCAGGGGGGTTAAATATTTATGCCACCTGTACAATGCTCAGGGCTTTAAATCTTTTTCTCAGCTACGTTTAGACTTCAATCTACCAAGATCGTACCTATTTTATTACTACCAGCTCAGGCACGCTATTCATGCCCAGTTTGGCTCCCTGGATGATCCCACTGACCTGCCCCCGTTGGAAAAACTGCTCATACAGCCAGATCCCACTAAACTTGTCTCCACCTATTATGCAGCCCTAATGACTGACTTTAACCCCAGGTTTCACAAAGCTCAGGTAAAATGGACCTCTCTGGACATCTCCCTGGTAGACGAGGACTGGTCAGAATTTAGTGATACATATAAAACCTCTGTTATTGCTTCCCGGGACCGCATCATACAGGTCAAAATTTTCCCTCAAACCCACCTCACACTGGCTAGGTTACACAAGATGGGTCTCCTGCCCTCGGCTGCCTGTTTCCGCGGCTGTGGCCAAGAGGCCGATTTCAAAAGCCCTGTACACATGATCGGATTTCCTATGGATTCTAGTCCGAAGGATTTGTCCATTGGAAATCCGATGAAACTGTTTTCCATCAGTCTTGCCCACACACCATCAGTCAAAAACCGACAGTACCAAAACGACGTGACATACAACACGTACGACGGCGCTATAAAAGGGAAGTTCAAATCTGATGGCGCCACCCCTTGGGCTGCTTTTGCTGATTTCGTGTTACCGCGTGTTAGTAAAAGTTTGGTGAAAGCCGGTTCGCGCTTTTCAGTCTCCGTGCTTTGCAGATCGTTTCCTGGTGTTCAGTTTGTCCTTGTGGGTTCGTATTTGTTATTCAGTGCGTGCAGTCAGGTCGTTACTGTTTTGCAGTGCCTTCTTGGCCGTTGGTTTACTGTTTTTCAGGTCGTTCTTCTCAGGCCTTGCTGTTCCACAGTGCGTTCTGTTTGAGTTTGTTCTGACCAGCCGACCGGTTTAAGACCATGTTTGAAGTGCATTCTCGTTCTCAAGCTCGTGCTGGCTATGGACTTGGTGTTGCGGTTAACACTGTAACCCGAGTTCAGTCCGTGAACAGGGTGAGGAGGAGTTCATGGACCAAGAATTGGTTGCTCCAGCGGGACCAATTCTCTCATATGTCTCTGCTGCGGGAAATCCATGAGAATAATCCTGATGATTTTAGGAATTATCTCAGGATGACGGACCCCGTTTTTCACTGTCTGTTGGATTTGCTGTCCCCCTATATCATGAGGCAGGACACTGTGATGCGCCAGGCCATCACTGCCGAGCAGAGGCTTATTGCCACGTTGAGATACCTGGCGACTGGGAGAAGCTTGCAGGACCTCAAGTTCACAACAGGCATCTCCCCCCAGGCTCTCGGGATCATTATCCCTGAAACGTGTTCTGCCATCATTCAGGTCCCGCAGAAGGACTATATGAAGGTAAATTTGCTCCTTTAACATCACATTATATGTTTTGATTGTTTGCTAATGTATTTTATTTCTTTCCTCGTTCCCAAATTACCCTGATTGTAATATGCTGGGAATGTCCCCTTTCTCCCCATGCATGTTTTTACTTCTAATGGTCTTTTTTGGGGCCTACATGCCTATTTCCCTTCACTAACCTCTCCAGCATGCTATCCTGTGCCCAAACACAGCTAGCCTAGTTTTTTCCTACCGTTTTTTGGGTCAGTGCCATAGTAGTTTTGAACCCCCCCCCCTAAAAAGTGTCCAAATGTTTTAGTTCTCATTCAAGTTCAGCAGAGTGGTAGAGCCTTTATTTGGGGCCCCCAAAATCACCTCAAACACCCCCCCCTTAGAATATTTTCTAATCTCCCCTCAGCGGGGGTGAGTCATCTGATAAGTGGGCCTTCTATTTTTGAGTTGAAATACTCCTTTAAATAATAAATGTTATACTGATGTTGGTCAACAATGTCTTTGTGTAATCTGTTTGCAATGTAAAGTGAAAACGTACTAATGTATTCTTTTTGTTTGACTCACAGTTTCCTTGCACACCACAGGAATGGCAGACTGTGGCTGATCAATTTGCCCAGCGGTGGGACTTCCCCAACTGTGGAGGGGCAATTGATGGCAAGCACGTCCACATAGTGCCGCCACCCCGTTCGGGGTCATACTATTTTAATTATAAAGGTTTTTAATAGTATAGTGTTAATGGCGGTGGTGGCGGCACGGTATGAGTTCCTGTATGTGGACGTGGGGAATAACGGCCGGATGTCCAATGGCGGAGTGTGCGCTTAGACGGAGTTCGCTCACCGCCTGCACTCTGGGGGTCTGGCACTGCCTCCAGATGCAGACAACATTGATGGACTACCATTTGTTTTTATCGCGGATGAAGCTTTTGGACTGGAACCACACCTGATGCCAACCCAACACACCCTCACCCCGGAGAGGAGGGTTTTTAATTAGCGGCTGGCCAGAGCCCGGAGAGTTGTGGAGAATGCCTTTGGGATAATGGCCAGCCACTTCTGCCTGTTTCAGACAGCTATCCATATGGCGGAATACAAGCTCAACCATCTAATTTACTGCTGCTGCATTTTGCACAATTTTTTGAGGCATTTCTCAGCGACATATGTGTCTACAGTTGGGCCTGAGGTCGGTCCATCAGAGATGAACATTATGACCGGCCTGGACACTGCCCGTACTGGCTTGGCCCCCCAAAGTGCCCGTGAAGTACGTGATAAATACGTTGAGTACTTCACGGGTAGGGGGGCCATCGCAATGCCAGACCCCATCTGACCTTTTTAGAAAGAAAATAAAATATAATTATATATTTTCAAATCTTGTTTTGTCATTCTTGTTTTTTTTTAAATTATGCGTCTCCCAGGTTCTTGTAGTGCCAAGTGTATTTGTCCTTAGTAAATAGCCACAATTGTCACTATAAAAAACATGGATTTAGCATTTTCGGAACTGCTATTGAGCATAGAAAGAACAAGCCACACCTTTTTGAGTGTTCAAGATAGTTTTTACTCTGTGCACCACATTTTTTTTTTTTTGGAGGTTTGTTTTGCAGAAACATGCATGGGTCAAAATAGTAAACATTTAACTCCCTGGAGTTTTTGTCCCGAGTTTGGGACTACATGCTACTCGCTGAACTTCCCCCTTCTGGTGGCCCGAGGGCCGGGTGAAGGTCCCCGACTAGCTTAGTTTAGATGCCTTAGGAGACCCTTGAGGTATCTCCCTTTTTGTTTTGGATGTATGTTTTGACGATTTTTTGTCGTTTTATTGTTGTCTTTATGTTATTTCAGTACTCAGCGAATCACGGATTGATCATCTGCAGGTCTCTTTTCCCCCCTGACTGGAGATTTCTCCATGATAACTTTACCTTATGGCCTCCCTGAAAGTGGTATCGTACAACGTTCGAGGGCTAGGATCGCCTAACAAACGCAGTAAGTTGTGGCTCGAAACCAAACGCCTAGGGGCACAGGTTCTTTTCTTGCAGGAGACACATTTTCGCACTGACTCGGTCCCACGTCTTCCCACACACCTACACACCTATACTCTCAATGGTTTCTTAGCAACTCCCCTCGATCTAAGTCGAGCGGAGTTGCCATAGCTGTGCATAAACACTGCCCTTTTACCCTGACTGATCAGTTGACTGACCCGAATGGCAGGTACATCTTTATTAAGGGGAACATTCTGGGTCGTAAACTCACCTTTGCAACCGTGTACGCACCAAACACTGGCCAGCTTGCCTTCCTGGACTCCCTCCTGGACTCCCTCTCCCATTTTAAAGAGGGCCAACTGATTTTGGGAGGGGATTTTAATATTAGTCCGGACCCCAAGATGGATACATCTGCGGGGCGTTCTACTCATTCTTTTGCTTTCATCAAACATTTCAGGAAAGCTTTGCAAGCTTACCATCTGGTTGACTGTTGGCGACTACTCCATCCTACAGATAAGGATTTTAGTTATTACTCTGCAACCCATGCCGTCTACACCCGTATAGATATGTTTTTGATGGACCAGTTCTCCCTGGAGACTTTATCCAGTGCGTCAATTGGTTCCATCACCATGTCGGATCATGCCCCAGTTTCTCTTTCTATCCATCTGCCCTCTTCCGATGCCCGGTCTTGGACCTGGCGCCTGAATGAGAATATCCTGGATGACGCTGTGGCGTCTAAATGCGTCTCAGATTCAATTGCCCTGTACTTTGTTGAAAACTCATTGACTGAGGTTGGGGCGGCGTCTATCTGGGAAGGTCATAAGGCAGTAATTAGAGGGGAGCTTATTTCCCAAGGGGCGCGGTTGAAAAAGGCACAGGAGGGGGATCTCCAATCCCTCTTACGAAAAATACAATCAGCGGAACTTAAACATAAGCGTCGTCTGACTCCGGAGCTGGCGGCAGAGCTACAGGCCCTTCGCCAGGAACTTGCCACCCTGTTAGATAGCCGTATACGTAATCGCCTACGTCAGTGTTTCTCAACTCCAGTCCTCAAGGCGCCCCAACAGGTCATGTTTTCAGGATTTCCCTCAGATGAAACAGCTGTGGGAATTACTAAAGCAGTTAAACTGATCAAATAACCTGTGCAAAACAATGGAGAGCCTGAAATATGACCTGTTGGGGCGCCTTGAGGACTGGAGTTGAGAAACACTGGCCTACGTTATATATCACATAAATTTTATGAATACGGCAACAAGTGTGGGCGACTGCTTGCTAGTGCTCTAAAGAGACAACAAGCTTCGGGCCATGTGCATAAGCTTCAAGCTGGGACGGGTCCCCCTGTAGTCCACTCCTCTAAAATAGCAGCCGTCTTTAGAGAGTACTATGCTCAGCTGTACCATCTTCCTGCCATACTCCCTGGTTTGACAGTAAATCAGAAACAAGACTATATTTTAAATTACCTGACAGAGGCCCATGCTCCCCAACTTTCGGTTGAGACTAGTAAGTCCCTCGAAACCCCGATTAGTAAGGAGGAGCTGGACACTGTGGTAAAAGAGCTCCCGAAGGGAAAAAGCCCGGGCCCTGATGGGTACACGAATGCCTACTACCGTGCTTTCCTCCCCCTGCTTTCTGGGCATATGTGCACTTATTTCAACGCCCTAGCCTCGGGCACAGCTATGCCTAAGGAGGGATTGATGGCTCATATAACAGTGCTGCCTAAGGAGGGGAAGGACCACACGGTCCCTAGTAGTTATAGGCCGGTTTCGCTTTTGAATACTGACATCAAGATTCTAGCAAAAATTCTAGCAAATCGCCTTCAACCCATGCTTCTTTCTCTTATACATCCAGACCAGACGGGTTTCATTACTGGGAGGGAGGCAAGGGACAACTCCAACAGGGCCATTCAGTTGATCCATTGGGTTCAGACTAGGGCGGACCAAACACCCTGTCTTTTTCTTTCCACTGATGCCGAAAAGGCGTTCGACAGGGTGGATTGGATGTACCTTCGCGCGGTGCTGTCCAGATTGGGGCTTGGCCCTAATATGCTATCCTGGGTTTTATCTTTGTACAGCTGTCCATCGGCACAAGTTAAGGTGAATGGGGTGCTTTCTGACACGTTTACCATTGGGAATGGGACCAGACAGGGGTGCCCGCTGTCTCCTCTCATTTTTGCCCTCACCTTGGAACCCCTGCTCAATGGGATTCGTTCCAACCCCAACATTAAGGGTCTTAGTGTCGGATCACAAGAGCATAAACTCTCTGCATATACGGATGATGTCCTATTCTATGTGGCGGACCCGTTAATTTCCCTTCCCAACATTATGACTGAATTGCAGACTTTTAGCTCCATCTCTAATTTCAAAATTAATTTCACCAAATCAGAAATCCTGTCCTTAAATATCCCCTATAGTTTACGTACACGGTTGCAAACTGCTTTCTCCTTTTCCTGGTGCGGTAATCACATGAAATATTTGGGGGTTTATCTTCCCCCTTTTTACTCTCAACTATATAGCAGTAACTATGTTCAGCTACTCTCCACTATTAAATCAGACCTGCACCGATGGGATAGAGAGGTCTTCTCATGGGTGGGCCGAGTCAGTGTGCTAAAGATGAATGTGCTGCCTCGCATTCTGTTTTTCCTCCAAATGGTGCCGATTTCATTACCTAGGTCTTTCTTTTTGAGCCTCAACAGTGCGTTTCTTAAATATATCTGACAGGGACGGAGTTCTCGGCTGGCTCTTCGAACCTTGCAGAGACCTAAGTGGCTGGGTGGCCTAGGCGTTCCAGATATACGTAAGTACTACGAGGCTATTGCCCTTCAACGGATTTTGAATTGGCACCATGGGGTATCCACTAAGGTTTGGGTACCGCTGGAGAAATTTCTGGCGGGACGTAATTTAGCCCATGCTCCCAGGCTTCCCCAGGCCCATAGCAGTCTGTCACTATATGTCTCCCCAATGACTGCCCACGTGCTAAAGATATGGGACTCCTTAAACAAATCAGGATAGCTTGCCCCCCCTTTCTCCCCGCTAGCACCCCTAGGAGGTTTTCCCTGGTTTACCCCGGGGGAACATCCATCTTTTTTTCGGTCTTGGACGTCAGATGGGGAGTTGAGATGTGGCAGGTTCTTTCACGATCAGGGACTTCTCCTGTTGGAGGAGCTTAGAGCCCAGTATGGCAGCTTTCCGATGGATGGCTGGAGACATGGACAGCTTCAACACTTTGCGCGTGGTTTGCAACACGCCATACGATCTCCTACGTCTTCCACCCCCTTTGAGAGGCTGTGCATGTCTTCCAGCCCAATCCCGAACTCTATATCTGTCCTCTACGAGCTATTACAGAAACAGGAACCCCCCGGGAAGCCAGCCTATATTCGGGAATGGGAAAGGGACCTGCAGACCGAATTTACTGATCTCCAACTTGACCAATTATACCGCCTCACTCATTCCAGCTCTGTTGACACGAAAATGCAGGAGAATGGTTTTAAGGTTCTGACTAGGTGGTACAGGGTCCCTACCAGACTTAAACAAATTTATCCGATGTCCTCAGATGTCTGTTGGCGGGAATGTGGCCATAGAGGTTCCTTTCTACATATATGGTGGAATTGTCCTAAGTTACGCCCTTTCTGGCAAGACATTAGAACTCAAATTAATAGTATCCTGGATATCGAACTCCCTGACTCTCCAACGGGCTTCCTCTTGCATGTCCCCGCCGTTCCTCTCAGTCTCTACCGAAAATCGGTGTTGCCTCATCTTTTGAACGCAGCTAGGAGATTGATTCCTATTTATTGGAAAAATAGCCAAATTCCAAGTCGCTTGGACTGGGTCCGGTTGGTAAATAATATTAAGGCTGCGGAGGAATGGATGGCAAAATGCAGAGATAAGTATGACAAATGGTATAGTATTTGGGCCACATGGATTCAATATGTAGAGGGGGATGCTAAAGATTCATGTTCTATAGTTCAGTCTCCGGCAGGAATGGAGTAATTGAGTAATTGTTAAATAGATTTTTGTGCAGATTTACGCATTTAATCTATCTGCTGCAGATATGCTCACATGACTTGTATGAGTACAATATTCTTTGTTTGTTTCAATGTCCCTTCTTTCCCCTTTTTTCCTCCCTCCTTTTTTTTTATATATTTTTTTCTTTTTGTTTTTTTTTTCTCACATATAACTTTGGTCACTTTTTTTTAATATAGTCAACTGTAGACTAATCTCTCAGTTCTGTAAATAGTTCAATAGATTTTAACACGATGAATTTAATTGGAAGTAATTTTGGGAATCACTTCATCTTAAAAGATGTCTAGGGAATGAATATTAGAATTCCATCACACAAGATATTGGGGGGAGAAAAAGGGGATTTTACCCCCCTACCCCCCCCCCTACTTAATTTTTCACATTTTATTCCTCTTCCCTCCTTCCCCCCTTTTTTTTTTTTCCTCATACATTGGTGAGAGCACTGGTTTTGGTTATATTTTATCCCTATTACCCCTATAAATATGTCGCGTGTCACGTCATTTACACAGTTACCGATAAGGTTTTTTTTTTTTATTAGTTTTGAAGAAAGGTTTTGGAATTATTTTTTTATCACTCCACACTTTGGATTTTATTTTTATTTTTCCCTATCTAAAGGGGCACTAATATTAGAGATTAATACATAATTAAATTATAAACACTTAGGAGGATACTCCCTCCTTCCTCTTTTATTCCCCCTCTCTTTCACTTCCTCCGCCTCCCTTTTTTTTTTTTTTGGGGGGGAAATGTTGAGAATGTTTATGTGTTTTATGTATTGTAAAGTGTATGATATGTTGTCAAAAAATTTATAAAAAAGATATATTAAAAAAATAGTAAACATTTAAAAAAAAATGGAAATATAAAAATTCAATATGAAAATGAGAAACCCGAGATGGGGTGATGTCACCACTGATCCATCCCAAATGTGAAGATCCCCACTTTATTTTTGTGGCTCAAATGGGTATTTTCTACATGATAACCATGGCTAAAGTAAACATGTGCTATCTGCCATCATGGGGGATCAATGGACGTGCTTTGGGTGTGCAAACCCTTCCTCTCACCTACTTGAGTAGGGAGGAAGAGGTTGCACCCCCAAAACAGGGACATAGATATTCTGTGATGGCAGATAGCACATGTTGACACACTGTGTGCATCTTCACATTTTGGCTGGTGGGAATACCAGTGCAAATTTGTTAGGCGACAAAATACACAAAAACAGGTGGGGGGGGGGGTCAGACTATTCGCCCCAAAATATCTGTAATGTTTTTATATTTTTGCTCAATCACATTCATTCTATTCCTCATAATGTCCATTTCACTACTACATTCCATTATTTCTTGAATAATTATTTTGGCACTAGCACTTGAGAATGGAGGATTTGGAGTTCCTGACACACCACCACGTTCATCCCCTAAAAAAAAAGAGAAATTTAGAAATATGCAGGCGTACATCTGTATTTACCTTGAAGTTGTGGTGACAGACACTGACATGTTGTGGTGATAAGCTCCACCTCTCCTTCCTCTACCTCTCCTTCCTCCACCTCCGCTTCCTCCACCTCCGCTCCCCCCACATGCTGATCTTGGGGTGCTTTTGGATCTTGGGGGTGTTTATGTGGTCTGTGCTTCCTAGGCTCCTCAGATTGGTGTCCTCCCAGTCTCCTCTCCCCTATGAGAATGCAAAAAACAAAAGGTAACCTTTAGCACACAGAGATTTGAGGGCAGAAATTGTAAACTGCTTGGAAGTGGGGTCCAATTGATATTTGGGCCTGAGTTCCAAGATGAACACATGAGATATTGAGAACTCTACAAAGCTGGAATACTTTTTTTTTTGGGCCTAAAAAACACACTTGGAGACACACCAAGGTATCCACTGGAGCACCTGTGGGTGACACCCTTAAAAAGTTGTTCATGTGGCCCACACTATAGTATATTGCTCCTGAGTAAAAAGCTGTGTAACCAGCTGCTTGAGTGTCATCTCCTTTACACAGAATCCAGTTTAGCCTCTCATTCACATTCTACTTTACTTACAACATATCATCTAGCCAAAAATGTGTAGAAACGTTGTTTTAATAAAAAGAGGCATGACCACATGTGGTTTACGTGTATATGTGCCAAACATATTTTTGGGAAGACTATCAAGTGTTTACTACGAAATATTACCAAATAAGTGGACACTCAACTTAACATAAAAGTTGCCATTTTACAATGTGAAACCAGTCAATCCAAGCACATGGAGCAAAACATGCAAGAATACATATTACAATGTGAAAGAACACAGTAAAAATAAAAGCTTACTTTTTTCAATTCTTTTTTTAAGCTTCCTATACTGCTCCGGCTCCCTCAGCTTCAGGTCAGACCACCTTTTACGGAGCTGCTCCTTGGATCTCCTGACCCCATATTTCTGATAGAGACTCCTCGCCACTTTGTCCATTATTTGCGACTTCCTGAGATTAGGGGTGTCGTATGGCCCATGCTTCCCATCGTAATCTTTCCTCCGCAGGATGTCCACCATCTCTGCCATCTCAGCATAGACATATTAGTCGCCTTGTATCTTTTATTCCTGGATCGCGATGTTCCCGCCTTCGGGCTTTCCTCGTCCGTACTTTCTAATAAAGAAGCCACCTGTGTCACCGACATGTCGTCGTCTCCCACTGTGCGCCGAATGAGAAGGGGCGGGGAAATGCAGGAAAAGACCGTCATGGGCGGGCGACGCGGGCGGAGTTACATGCGTGCGCAGGGTATAAAAATGGGAACGAAGTTATTAGGGTTGCGCGAAGTAAGAACGACAGGAAGTGCAGAAAAGACAACAACTAAGGTAAGAAGGGAACTTGGGCCTGCAATGGCCTATAATGCTTCATGATTGTAAAGGCCAATATTGGGATAAGATTAGGAGAATGGAATCTGACCTCTACTGTTTTTTTCTTGTGTTTTAACTTGCAGACATTAAAATGCATAAATTAAGGGAGCCGGAGATAATGTTGGTGTTCATAGAAAAGTATAAAGAACTGCGCAATCTGTGGGAGCTCAAACATCCAGCTTACCACAAGAGTGGTGTACGTCGGGCAACTATTGAAAAATTAGCGGATTATATGAAGCCCTGGGTCCCAGAGGCAGACTACAGTATGATGAACAATAAGATAAACAACATGCGGAATGCTTATAAAAAAAACTACACAGCAGTCCACGCTTCGATGAGATCAGGAGCAGCAGCAGACGATGTAGTACAGCCCAAACTGTGGTACTACAAACATCTTCAATTTCTGGAAGACCAGATTGATGCCAGGGAATCAATTTCCAGGCTTTCCCTCAACCCTTCCTTCCACCCTTCCCTCCAGCGTTCCTTCCACCCTTCCCTCCAGCGTTCCTTCCACCCTTCCCTCCACCCCTGCAGAGGGGGAGGAGGAGCCACCTGTGCTTGAAGAGCCAGATCTGCGCATCTTCAACCAGGTATAGTATTTTATAACATAATTATTGGCCTCAAAGTACTATTGTGATGAACTAGATTTTTGGACAAAAAATGCTAAAATTACCCCCCCCCCCAAAATAAATAAATAAATAAATAAAAATAACATAAAGGATTGGTAAAGTATCTAAAAAGGGACAGAATGAAACTCTTTTCTATTTTTATAACAAGAAAATGGCAACAGTCATGAGATAAAAATTGTGTGTGATTAATTCACCAAAATATCAAACTATGTCCCCAGGATGAGGCCAGCCAGGAGGAAGAGGCTCAGGAATGTGGCAGGCAGGAGGAGGCAGGGCCAAGTGGCACGCAGCAGGTCCCCAGGCCTAGTGGCAGCACAGTGTCACAAGTGGCTCCCCTCCACGTCAGACCGAAAAAACATCGGCGGATGACACAGGTGGAGGAGGAGTCACTTAAGATTATCCGTGACGCTGCTGCCATCATGAGGGCCCCCCTCAACCCTGTTGAGGGGTTTAGTACCTACCTCTCCGAAAAATTACTACAAATGGAGGCGGGACAACGTGCCCTCTGTGAGCACCTTATCTACATGGTGTGACAGCAGGAAGGTAAAGTCACCTGGTTGCATCCAGGGGGGTAGATATATTTCACCCAGATTCAGGCTTTACGCCGACTTATACAACTAGGTGGAGAGTTGTATAAGCCCAGCTAAGGCTAGTGGGCTCATGGATGACTCATACCTCTAGGGAGAGGGCTGGGCGTCGTGCAGGCAGGGAGTTGATGAGGCCAGCTGAAGCTTGTCAGCTCATTTAGGCCTCTATAAGAACTCCCAGCTTCATTAGATGTTAGCTCATGCCTGGAACCAGACCTGTGTGGACTGTCTAGGGAGAGTGAACCCCTGTGCGGTGAGAAAAAGCCTGTGTGGCTATTTGCTTGGACATTTAAAACCAGGGACTTAGGGACTAGGACAGCACTAGGCTGATCCCAGTTGTTAGTTAGGAAACCTGTATGTTTAGTCAGAGGTCAAGTTGACCAGGATTTATTTTGTTTATATGTTTCTTTTGGCTTTGCTGTGTTTTGTCACTGTAAATAGAAAATAAACCGCACCTTTTTTTTGATTTTGAAAACCACAACCTCCGTTTGCTGGGCCTGTTTTTGTGTGGGGAGCCCATCCCGGGGGTCACACACACCCGCTGCCGAGCTAACCCCCTCACAGTTGGTGGAGAATGCGGGCAGTTTTTTTTAAGCCAGCATGGAGGAGATACTGAAGCAGCTGGCTCTAGCAAATGCCAATCAACAGCAGACAAATGCAGGTTTGCAAAAGAGCCTTGCAGCTCAACAACAGAACTTCGCAGCCCAGCAGCAAGCTCATCAACAGAGCCTTGCAGCCCAGCAGCAAGCTCACCAACAGAGTCTGGAAGCTCAGCAACAAGCCCAGCAGCAATCTGAGGCCCGCTTCATAGACCTGTTACAGAAGCAAGAGCAGAGACTACAACAAATGGAAGCAGTAATGCAGCAACGTCCGCAGACCAGTGAGGAAAGCCATCCCACTAATACCGCGTCCTTTGGGGTGAGTCGTTTATTGACAAAAATGACTAGAGAGGATGATCCAGAGGTATTTTTGACCACATTTGAAAGGACTGCTGAAAGAGAAAAGTGGCCTGAGGAGCAGTGGGCTGGACTGGTGGCTCCTCTGTTAACTGGTGAATCGCAGAAGGCTTACTATGACCTAGAGCCTGACCAAGCAAAAGACTATGTGATGCTAAAAGCTGAGATATTGGCAAGGCTGGGTGTCACCCAGGCTGTCCGGGCTCAGCGTGTGCATAACTGGACTTTCCAGCTTGGAAAACCCCCCAGGTCTCAAATGTATGATCTCATTCACCTGAGCAGAAAGTGGCTACAGCCAGAGACTTTGTCCGCACCAAAGATTGTGGAACGTGTTGTAATGGATCGGTTTTTGAGAGCTCTTCCTACTGCCATCCAAAACTGGGTAAGCCATGGAGACCCAGAGACGGCCAATGGTCTTGTGGATCGTGTGGAGAAATACTTGGCTACAGAGAACCTGACGGCCTCTTCCAGAGACACTCGGACTTTCCACCCTAAGACCAGACCATCCCCAGGGGCGGATAAGAGGATTCCAAGGGGTAAGGGTGGAGAGAGTGAGAGGGTGGGAGCTCTACCCCAAGTTTGGCGAGAACAGCCTGGGAAATCAGCGGCTCAAGAGGCGGCAAGAAGGATCGTTTGCTACCGCTGCCGGCAAGCGGGACATATTGCAGCCAATTGCCCGGTTGTGGAGGAACCCATGCAGTGTGACTTTCTGACGGGCAGACGTCAGTCGCTGTGTGCGACAGTCGCATGCACTGCCATTCGAGGAATTGAGAAACATTTATGCAAAATGTGTGTTAATGGTAGAAATGTTGTGGTATTGCTGGATTCAGGTAGCCTTGTGACCCTGATAAAGGCTGAGTTAGTTAAAACAGAGGTCTCTGGGAATAGCAAGGTAGCTGTTATTTGTGTGCATGGGGACACCCGAGAGTATCCAGTGACTACAGTGTGTTTCGAGACCCCCAAAGGTACCCTCTCTCATCCAGTGGGCTTAGTATCTCAGTTACCGTATGACGCCATTGTGGGAAGGGATTTTCCGAAGTTCTGGGAACTGTGGGATGATCCTGAGCCCCCCACTGGTGCCCCTATGTACCAGGAATGTGATAGCCAGAACTCCCCTGAGAGTGGTGAGGACTCTCCGGAATTTCCCTTATCAGTATTGGCAGGGGAGACTCAAGAAACTGGAGAGGAGCCCACCTCCTCAGACGAAAACCTACCGTCTGTGGAGTTTTCTGATCTTGAGGTTCACAGGGAAAACTTTGCCACAGAACAGTTGAAAGACCCCGCCCTAATAAAGGCACGCGAAAACGTAGTGAAAATAGATGGCGAGTTAGTGAACCCAGATAATACCTGCACTTACCCATACTTCAGCGTAGAGAAGGACCTACTGTATCGGGTGGCAAAAAGGGCAGAAGAAACCGTTGAGCAGCTTGTGGTGCCCAAACCTTACAGGAAGTTGGTGTTGGAGTTGGCCCATGGGCACATTCTTGGAGGTCATCTGGGGACAGAGAAAACCCGGGAGAGGGTATTACAGAGATTCTATTGGCCGGGGGTGATGAAGGACATAGAAAATTATTGTTCCTCCTGCCCTGTGTGTCAGAGGTCGGCCCCGATGCCACATTTCCGTAGCCCGCTGGTCCCTCTACCCATCATTGAGGTCCCGTTTGAGAGGATCGCCATGGATTTGGTAGGTCCTATAATCAAGTCCGCTAGGGGGCACCAGTACATATTAGTTATAATGGACTATGCCACCCGTTATCCAGAAGCGATCCCTCTCCGAAATACCTCGGCCAAAACCATAGCCAAAGAGCTATCTCTTGTGTTTAGCCGGGTGGGTATTTGTAAAGAACTGCTTACGGACCAAGGTACACCCTTTATGTCCCGGGTTATGAAGGAGCTGTGTAAATTGTTCAAAGTGACGCAATTACGTACATCTGTGTATCACCCCCAAACCGATGGGCTGGTTGAAAGATTCAACAAAACCCTAAAACAAATGTTGAAGAAAGTGGTGGATAGAGATGGAAAGGATTGGGACTGTCTACTTCCTTATCTGATGTTTGCTATTAGGGAGGTGCCCCAATCCTCTACGGGATTCTCCCCCTTTGAGTTACTGTATGGGAGACACCCAAGAGGGCTGTTGGATATTGCCAAGGAAACTTGGGAAAGTGAGAGTTCTCCCCACAGGAGTGTGATTGAGCATGTCGCCCTGATGCAAGACCGAATTGCACAGGTAATGCCCATCGTGAAGGAACATTTGGCCCAAGCGCAGTTAGCACAGCAGAGAGTGTACAACCGTGGAGCCAAGACCCGTACCTTTTCCCCGGGGGATAGGATACTGGTACTTGTCCCTACGGTTGAAAGTAAATTCCTTGCCAAATGGCAAGGCCCCTACGAGATAATGGAAAAAGTGAGTGAAGTGAATTACAAGGTCAGACAACCAGGAAGGCGAAAGCCCGAACAGATCTATCACGTTAATCTGTTGAAAGCCTGGAGGGATAGAGAGTCCCTAGTCGCAGACACTTGGTCACCAGCTCAAACTGGTTGCGTGATTCCTGAGGTTGGAATAGCAGCCACCTTGTCACAACCCCAACAACAGGAGGTTAAGGAGTTTGTGCTTCGCAACAAGGAGGTATTCTCTGAGCTGCCGGGACAAACATTTGGGGTAGAGCATGACATCATTACCCCGCCCGGTGAAAGGGTGAAGTTAAAACCCTATCGGATCCCAGAGGCCCGACGGGAGGCAATACGGGAGGAAGTACAGAAAATGCTGAACTTAGGGGTGATAGAGGAGTCCCAAAGTGATTGGTCTAGTCCCATTGTGTTGGTGCCTAAACCGGATGGGAGCTGGCGATTTTGTAACGATTTTCGTCAGTTGAACAAAGTTACAAAATTTGACACCTACCCCATGCCACGTATAGATGAGTTGATCGACCGGCTGGGAACAGCCCGATACATGACGACTCTTGACCTCACAAAAGGGTATTGGCAAATCCCCCTGGCCAAATTGGCCAAAGAGAAAACCGCATTTGTAACCCCAGACGGGGCGTTCCAATATAAAAGAATGCCGTTCGGGTTACAGAATGCGCCGGCCACATTCCAGCGGAAAATGGACCAGATGCTGAGGCCCCATCGGAAGTATGCTGCGGCTTACCTGGATGACGTAATTGTCCATAGCACAGATTGGGCCTCACATCTGCCAAAAGTGCAAGCAGTCCTGGACTCTGTTCGGGAAGCGGGGTTTACGGCTAACCCCAAGAAGTGTACCATTGGGCAGGAGGAGGCCAAATATCTTGGGTACACCATTGGGAGGGGAGTAATAAAACCCCAACTCAACAAAGTCGAGGCCATCCAGAGTTGGCCACGTCCCAACAGCAAGAAGCAGGTACGAGCCTTTCTGGGAATCGCTGGGTATTATCGGCGATTCATTCCCCACTTTGCTTCTAAGGCTGTGCCCCTAACCAACCTAACGAAGGGGAAAGGGTCGGTCATGATTAAATGGACCCCCGAGGCTGAGGCAGCATTCCAATTCTTGAAACAAGCCTTATGTAGCCAGCCAGTGTTGTACTCACCCGACTTCTCTAAAGACTTTGTCGTACAAAGTGATGCGTCAGATGTGGGGTTAGGAGCAGTATTGTCCCAGGTCTGGAACGGGGAAGAGCACCCAGTCATTTACCTCAGCAGGAAGTTGAAGTCCCATGAGGTAAATTACGCCACCGTTGAAAAGGAGTGTTTAGCGGTGAAGTGGGCTCTAGATTCCCTTCGGTACTACCTGCTAGGTAGGCACTTTGACATGGTTACGGATCACGCTCCGTTAAAGTGGATGGCTCAAAACAAGGAAACAAATAGAAGAGTGAATAGGTGGTTCCTGGCCCTCCAGGAATTCAACTTCACAGTAAAGCATCGCCCTGGCGTTCAAATGGGGAATGTGGATGCTTTGTCTCGAGTACATGAATGCCTGATTGCTGGTGTTCCAACCCCGAGGTTAAAACAAGAGGGGGGGGTATGTGACAGCAGGAAGGTAAAGTCACCTGGTTGCATCCAGGGGGATAGATATATTTCGCCCAGATTCAGGCTTTACGCCGACTTATACAACTAGGTGGAGAGTTGTATAAGCCCAGCTAAGGCTAGTGGGCTCATGGATGACTCATACCTCTAGGGAGAGGGCTGGGCGTCGTGCAGGCAGGGAGTTGATGAGGCCAGCTGAAGCTTGTCAGCTCATTTAGGCCTCTATAAGAACTCCCAGCTTCATTAGATGTTAGCTCATGCCTGGAACCAGACCTGTGTGGACTGTCTAGGGAGAGTGAACCCCTGTGCGGTGAGAAAAAGCCTGTGTGGCTATTTGCTTGGACATTTAAAACCAGGGACTTAGGGACTAGGACAGCACTAGGCTGATCCCAGTTGTTAGTTAGGAAACCTGTATGTTTAGTCAGAGGTCAAGTTGACCAGGATTTATTTTGTTTATATGTTTCTTTTGGCTTTGCTGTGTTTTGTCACTGTAAATAGAAAATAAACCGCACCTTTTTTTTGATTTTGAAAACCACAACCTCCGTTTGCTGGGCCTGTTTTTGTGTGGGGAGCCCATCCCGGGGGTCACACACACCCGCTGCCGAGCTAACCCCCTCACAATGGCCATACACATGGGGGTGAGGGGGCAGCTGACTGAGGCCACCCAAATCTCTCATCAGGCCAATCCTTCTCCTCCTCCTCCTCCTCCTCCTGCCACATTACCACTGAGAGTGGCCCAGCCTGCAAGGGTGCGTGGACGAGGCCGTGGAAGGAACGCTGCAGAGAAGCGTGGAGGGAACACTGCAGGGAAGCGTGGAGGGAAGTGTACAGGGAAGAGCAGAAGGTGATTCCCTGGCTTCAAGCTGCTCTTCCAGAAGTTGCAGTTTGATGGAGTACCACAGCTTGGGATGATGTATGTCTTTGGCTGCTGCTCCTGATTTCATGCTGTTGTTTATCTTATTGTTCATCATAGTCATGTCTGCCTTTGGGGTCCAATCTCTTCATATTTTCCGCTAATTTTCCAATTGTTGCCCTTCGTGTTTATTTTTATATTTTGCCAGAATAAATGGATATTTAATTTCAGCCAAAATACTTGCCTGATGTGTTTTTATTGTGAGTAGCAATACGATTTCATAAATACAATGTGTAAATAATAACAAGGGACACCAACCTCCATGAGGGAAAAATAAAAGAAACTTATGTTGGTGTGAGAAATTGACACCAAAAAAAAAAGCCCAAAAGACAAAACAGAAAAAAAAAAAGGATTGAAAAACATTTTTTAAATTAGTGAGGTCTGGCTTTAATAATTAATCAAATTATTCAGATCACAAGAAACAAGAAAGACATAAGTTTGTCAGAACTCGGGATAAATATCTGCAGCAAAAAATACATTTTAAACACCATTCTAAAGGAAAAAACAATGCGCTGCATTAAACGAGGCAATAACTTGCAGAATGACGAATGTGCTCTCTCCATTAGGAACGCTAGTTTTACCAGAACGAGCGCTCCCGTCTCCTAATTCAGTCTGAGCATGCGTGGGTTTTTTATCCGATGGACTTGCCCATAGACGATCGGAATTTGCCTTTCGGTTTTGGATCCATCGGAAAAATTTAAAACATGTTCTATTTTTTAAAACCGATGGAATAAAGACCGATGGGTCCCATACACGATCGATTTGTCTGATGAAAAAAATCCATCGGACGGTATTCATCGGTAAAACCGATCGTGTGTACAGGCCTTTACACTGCTTCTGGGAAGAAGTGGGTGCTTTCATCTCATCTGCGCTAGGCCTCCCAAACATAATCCACCCCAAGAACTGCCTATTAGGCATTTTTGGCGAATTACACCTATCATCACATGCCAAGAGACTGCTCTGTATACTCTTCTTCTATGTTAAAAAAGCAATTTTTCTGTTCTGGAAGGGCGCACAGACCTCTTTGAAATCCCTCTGGTTAAAACGTATTAACCACTTAAGCCCCGGACCATTTTGTAGCTAAAGGACCAGAGCTGTTTTCAGAATTTAGCACCGCACTGCTTTAACTGTAAATTGTGCGGACATGCAATGTTGTACCGAAACAAAATTTGCGTCCTTTTCTTCCCACAAATAGAGCTTTCTTTTAATGGTATTTGATTGCCTCTGCGATTTTTATTTTTTGCGATATAAACGGAAAAAGACCGAAAATTTTGAAAACAAATGATATTTTCTACTTTTTGTTATAAGAAAAATCGAATAAACTCAATTTTAGTCATACATTTAGGCCAAAATGTATTCAGCCACATGTCTTTAGTAAAAAAAATGTCAATAAGCGTATATTTATTGGTTTGCGCAAAAGTTATAGCGTCTACAAACTAGGGTACATTTTCTGGAATTTACACAGCTTTTAATTTATGACTGCCTATCTCATTTCTTGAGGTGCTAAAATGGCAGGGCAGTACAAAACCCCCCCAAATGACCCCATTTTGGAAAGAAGACACCCCAAGGAAATTGCTGAGAGGCATGTTGAGCCCATTGAATATTTTTTTTTTTGTCTCAAGTGATTGAATAATGACAAAAAAAAAAAGAAAATTGCAAAAAGTTGTCACTAAATGATATATTGCTCACACATGCCATGGTTATATGTGGAATTGCACCCCAAAATACATTTTGCTGCTTCTCCTGAGTACGGGGATACCACATGTGTGGGACTTTTTGGGAGCCTAGCCGCGTACGGGCCCCCGAAAACCAAGCACCGCCTTCAGGATTTCTAAGGGCGCAAATTTTTGATTTCACTCCTCACTACCTATCACAGTTTCGAAGGCCATAAAATGCCAAAATAGCACAAAACCCCCCCAAATGACCCCATTTTAGAAAGTAGACACCCCAAGGAAATTGCTGAGAGGCCTGTTGAGCCCATTGAATATTTTTTTTTTGTCCCAAGTGATTGAATAATGACAAAAAAATAAAAAAATAAAAAAAATTACAAAAAGTTGTCACTAAATGATATATTGCTCACACATGCCATGGTTATATATGGAATTACACCCCAAAATACATTTTGCTGCTTCTCTTGAGTACGGGGATACCACATGTGTGGGACTTTTTGGGAGCCTAACCACGTACGGGACCCCTAAAACCAAGCACCCCCTTCAGGATTTCTAGGCACAAATTTTTGATATCACTCCTCACTACCTATCACAGTTTCGAAGGCCATAAAATGCCAAAATAGCACAAAACCCCCCCAAATGACCCCATTTTGGAAAGTAGACACCCCAAGCTATTTGCTGAGAGGCATGGTGAGTATTTTACAGCTCTCATTTGTTTTTGAAAATGAAGAAAGAAAATATATATATATTTTTTTCAATTTTCAAAACTTTGTGACAAAAAGCGAGATCTGCAAAATACTCACCATACCTCTCAGCAAATAGCTTGGGGTGTCTACTTTCCAAAATGGGGTCATTTGGGGGGGGGGTTTGTGCCATCTGGGCATTCCATGGCCTCCGAAACTGTGATAGGCAGTGAGAAGTGAAATCAAAAATTTACACCCTTAGAAAGCCTGAAGGCGGTGCTTGGTTTTGGGGTCCCGTACGCGGCTAGGCTCCCAAAAAGTCTCACACATGTGGTATCCCCGTACTCAGGAGAAGGAACAGAATGTATTTTGGGGTGTAATTCCACATATGCCCATGACATGTTTGAGCAATATATCATTTAGTGACAACTTTGTGCAAAAAAAAAAAAAAAAAAAAAATTTCTTTTTTCCGCAACTTGTGTCAACATATAAAATATTCCATGGACTCGACATGCCTCTCAGTATATAGCTTGGGGTGTCTACTTTCCAAAATGGGGTCATTTGGGGGGGTTTTGAACTGTTCTGCCATTTTATACACAACATTAGGAAGCTGAGGCCTCGTACACACGACCGATTTTCTCGTCGTAAACAGTCAAGAAAAGTGCCGCGAGAGTTTTTTTGTCTAGAAAAACGTTCGTGTGTATGGTTTTACGACGAGAAACTTGACGAGAATCTCGACGAGAAAATAGAGAACCTGCTCTCTATTTTCTCGTCAGGAGTCCAGATTTCCTCGTCGTGTTTCTCGTCGGCCTGTTTTGTGACGAGAAAATGGTTCGTGTGTATGCTTTTACGACTCTTCCAAAAGCGCGCATGCTCACAAGCAACTATGAGACGGGAGCGCATCTTCTGGTAAAACAAGCCTTCATAATGGAGAGAGCACATTCGTCACGCTCATAAATATTTCATCGTTTAAATGTTCTGCATTGAATTCTTCGTTAGAATGTTACATTAATCAAAACGAGAGACCTTCTTTTGCTGCTGATATTCACACAGAGTTATGCCTTATTTTTAACCTTTTTCATGCTGCTCTTTATAAGATTTATGTGTATTATATCGTGCAAGTTTTTAGGAATAATTTAAATGGTTAGATTTTTCAAAATGATGTTAATTATAATTTCTCAATGTTTTGATAGCGATCTCCCATTTAATTTTCTAATCTATATTTTTAAAATTTCACACCATGTTTTTGAGCTAATCAGATTTAGTTATTCTTTTGGGGGGGTGATATCTGTGCCTTTTATTGTCAGTCAAATGTATCTGCTTACTCCAAAGCTTGTTTTTTTTAATTTAAAAATACACATAGTCAAGTATGAACTTAAACAAAAAACACATTTATTCATGTTTATAAATTAAATAAAGAGAAGGCAGCGCTGGAGAAGCTGCTGCCATTTGTGCATCCCAGGGACCCCAGAGCACACAGCAACCCTGTGTGGACACTAAAATTGGGAGCTTGAGAAGGCCCACATTTCAGAACACAATCTGATGCTGGCCTCCCAGAGGTCAGGAACAGCAGCAGGTGAGATATATGTCCCAAGTGTGTGGTACTACAACAGGCTGCCTTCTGTCCGACCAGTGCGACCACAATGAAGCAAGGCCATCACTTCCTCTTCTTCCTGGCAACCTTCCCTGCAGCCTTTACTGAAGCCTTCCTTCTTCGTTTAGCTGGAGGCTGGCCCACTGGAGGGGTACTCCTGTCAGGAGGAGGAGGTGGAGGTGTAGCAGAAGGGGGTGGGGCAGAATTGGTCCCGCTGGAGCAACCAATTCTTGGTCCATGAACTCCTCCTCACACCATTCATGGACTGGTCTTGGTCCAAAACAAGCAGACCAACACCAAGCGCACGCACAGCACGAACTCGACGACGAGAACGTCCAGGCGACATGGCTAGGAAACGGTCGTCTAATCAGAACGTACAGAACAGAACGCACTTTAGAACAGCAAGGCCTATGAATAACGAACTGAAATTCAGAAACGAACAGGCAATAACGCACTGTAAAACAGATACGACCTGCCTAGACGCCCTGAAAGTCAAGATACGAACCCACAAGCACAAACTGAACGGCAGAAAACGATCTGAAAAGTACGAAGACTGAAAAGCGCGAATCGTCTCTTCCCAAACTTTTACTTCAGACGCGGTAACACGAGATCAGCAAAAGCAGCCCAAGGGGTGGCGCCAAGAAAAAAGATCTTCCCCTTTATAGTGCCGTCGTACGTGCTGGACGTGAGCGCAGAGAACCACGAGGAAATTGGAAAATGACAGTGTGTACGCATAGAAAGCTTGACGAGAAAATCGACAAGCTTAACAAGAATCTCGTCGAAAAAAACGACGTGTTTTTTACGACGAGAAAATCGGTCGTGTGTACGAGGCCTTACATCCACTCTTCTAACCACTTGAAGACAAAGCCCTTTTTGACACTTTTTGTTTACATGAAAACATTTTTTTTTTTTGCAAGAAAATTATGTTGAACCCCCAAACATTATATATATTTTTAAAGCAAAGGCCCTACAGATTAAAATGGTGGGTGTTGCATTTTTTTTTCTACACAGTATTTGCGCAGCGATTTTTTAAACGCATTTTTGGGGGAAAAAATACACTTTTTTAAATTTTAATGCACTAAAACACACTATATTGCCCAAATGTTTGATGAAATAAAAAAGATGATCTTAGGCCGAGTACATAGATACCAAACACGACAAGCTTTAAAATTTCGCACAAACGCGCATTGGCGACAAACTACATACATTTTTAAAAGCCTTTAAAAGCCTTTACAGGTTACCACGTTAGATTTACAGAGGAGGTCTACTGCTAAAATTACTGCCCTCGATCTGACCTTCGCGGTGATACCTCACATGCATGGAGCAATTGCTGTTTACATATGACGCCAGACCGACGCTTGCGTTCGCCATTGGGCAAGAGCAGGGCAGAACAGGGGTGCTTTTTTTTTTTTTTTTTAATTATTAATTTTGCTTTTTTATTTTATTTTTAAACTGTTGCTTCCATATTTTTTTTTTTTTTATCATTTTTATTGTTATCTCAGGGAATGTAAATATCCCCTATGATAGCAATAGGTAGTGACAGGTACTCTTTTTTTGAAAAAAACTAGGGTCTATTGGACCCTAGATCTTTCCTCTGCCCTCAAAGCATCTGACCACACCAAGATCGGTGTGATAAAATGCTTTCCCAATTTCCCAATGGCGCTTTTTATATCCGGGGGGGGGACATTCCCTCCCACTGCTTGTAAAAGCAGTCCAGAGGCTAATTAGCCACTAGGATTGCTTTTACATGAAAGCCGGCCGCTGGCTGAAAAGAATGATACCAAGATGACACCTAAACCCGCAGGCATCATTCTGGTATAAACATTCAAAGTCCAGCAACATACCAGTACTTTGCTGGTCCTTGTTGGACATGTATTGTAATCTTTTTTTTTCATGCAGCCTGTTGGCTGAACGAAAAAAAAAGATTGATCGGTGGGTATGCCCACCATTTAGAATACCGCCCTTCATCCACCCACTTCTAATGATGGGCATACATGCACCATTTATATATGCCGAAGCATGGGGGCATCTTCCCGCAAAAGTTATGCCGCGTACACATGGTCAGACTTTTCCACGGGCAAGCCTCCGTCGGAATTTCGACCGTATGTACGCGGCATTAGGAGCAAAATTGCTCCTCCGCCCCTGCTGCCCCAATGCTTCGGCATATATGCTTTTTTTTTAACTGTGGTGGTGAAATCACCTCCTACAGCACTGGAGTCGCAGGGATCAGGCCTGTCTCTGCGAACGCTGCAGTTATGTGTGTTGTGTTTTGCAAGTGACAGTGATCGATCGATACTGCACTTGGGTGGCCTGGGCTGGACGGAGGGGCAAAACGCAGGTGCTAGCAGGTATCTGGGCTGATCCCGCTAACACTGCGTTTTTGGGAACCCTAAACTGCTGGGGACGCTAGTATAGATCTGATCAAATCAGATATTGATCTGTTCAGATACTATACCACTAAGGGGGGTGTATGCTTCACGTGTGGGTGTTAGTGTTACTGGCACTAACCTGACGCTGCCTGGGGTGTGACGCAGACCCTCTCTGATGCTAAAACCTAATTGATATCACCCGCCGGGCGATCAGGGGGTTAAACCTTTATTGGGTTATATACGGCGGGTGCCCTGACACTATAAAAGGCAAACTAACTAACCAGCGTCACCCGTAACACTTATATGGTGATTACTGGTGAAAGGGTTAACTAGGGGCAATTAGGGGGTTAAAACCTTTATTAGGTAATATATGGGGGTACCTGACACTATATAAAAACCTGACGGCGAACCTAAAAATTTTTTACTGGCTACCTATCGGCATCACCGACACTAAGACAGCGATCAGAAAAACGATCGCTTAGCGACAGTGGTGATAGGGGGTGAAAGGGTTACCTGGGGGGCAATCAAGGGGGTTAAACCTTTATTAGATAATATATGGGGGTACCTGACGCTATAAAAACCTGCGGCGAACCTAAAAAAAATTACTGGCTACCGATCGGCATCACCAACACTAAGACAGCGATCAGAAAAACGATTGCTTAGCGACAGTGGTGATAGGGGGTGAAAGGGTTACCTGGGGGGCGATCAAGGGGGTTAAACCTTTATTAGGTAATATATGGGGGTACCCGACGCTATAAAAACCTGCGGCGAACCTAAAAAAAATAACTGGCTACCGATCTGCATCACCGACGCTAAGACAGCGATCAGAAAAATGATCGCTTAGCGACAGTGGTGATAGGGGGTGAAAGGGTTATCTGGTGGGCGATCAAGGGGGTTAAACCTTTATTAGGTAATATATGGGGGTACCCGACGCTATAAAAACCTGCGGCGAACCTAAAAAAAATTACTGGCTACCGATCTGCATCACCGACGCTAAGACAGCGATCAGAAAAATTATCGTTTAGCGACGGCGGTGCTAGGGGGTGAAAGGGTTATCTGGGGGCGATCAGGGGGTTAAACCTTTATTAGGGGGGGTTAGGGGGCTACACTGGACCTAAAACTAACTTTAGTGACACTTTTACAGTCACAAATGTCACTGATTGCAGTGATCAGTAAATAAATGGTCACTGCAATCAGTGACACTGTGACTGGGGGCTGGGGGGTGATCTGGGGGGTGATCTGGGAGTGTCTGGGGGGGCCTGGGGGGCGATTTATGTGCCTATGTGTCCTGGTGTCAGTGTAGTATTTTGTGCACTAACCTGCATCTTCTCCTGTACGGCGCTCGGTATATGTGAGCGCCGCAGGAGAGATGACATCACTTCCTCTGCCTGTGTTTACATTACACAGGCAGGGGAATGATTCGATTCGCTGGGAGCGATCGAGAGGGGGTGGCCGGAATCGAACGGCTGTCCCCTCATCCCTGATCGCTCCCAAAGGAATAACGGCCGCTCACTGTAAAGAAGGGGGGTCCGATCGGACCCCCCAACTATACAAAGGCAGTCACGTACATATACGTGATTCTGCCTGTCGGTGCCATTCTGCCGACGTATATTTACAGTGGGCGGTCGTTAAGTGGTTAATGACGCTATCCCACTGTATAAACGTACTTTTGAACTCCAGAAACGGAACAAAACCTTCCACAAAATGTGGGGTAGATGGTTGGCTAGTCCGCTAACCCTCTCCCAGCACTGATTGTACTACTCTTGCTTGACCATTGATGGGCCGTGCCTCAGGGATCTCTAATGTCTGGACCTCCACTTTTGCTATATCCTGGTATTATACCTGAGCCTTTTACCATTGTGCCTACTTTATATTTTGCACTGATGTCAGTTTATTTTTCTGTCTGTTTGTTGGTTGGTTTGTCTTAAACCTAATAAAAATATCTTTAAAAAAAAAAAAGATAGGTAACGTCCCTGTCCATGCCTGCTGGACCATGAGTCAGTGGTAATATGCACCTTACCGCTGACCGCCCTGTCCAGCGAGGCAAAGACATTGCCTTCCACATGCCGGTTAGTGATGAGCCGAACACCCCCGGGTTCGGTTCGCACCAGAACCCGCGAACGGACCGAAAGTTCGAACGAACATTAGAACCCTATTAAATACAATGGATGCGAACGTTCGAATTCTAAAGTGCTAATTATAACAACTATTATGCATGTT
Organism: Rana muscosa; assembly: GCA_029206835.1. Classification (NCBI taxonomy): domain Eukaryota; kingdom Metazoa; phylum Chordata; class Amphibia; order Anura; family Ranidae; genus Rana; species Rana muscosa. The sequence goes on along the minus strand of CM055120.1, from coordinate 449,827,495 downwards.
ATTGTCATAAATAGGGTTTGGGAACCCGGGTTGTGCACCAGGGGACATGTATCAATGCAAAAAGAAGTTTTAAAAACGGTCGTTTTTCGGGAGCAGTCATTTTAATGATGCATAAAGTGAAAAAAAAAAGTCAAATATTCCTTTAAATATCGTACCTGGGGGGTGTCTAAAGTATGCCTGTGAAGTGCCACGTGTTTCCCGTGTTTAGAACTGTCCCTGCACAAAATGACACTTCTAAAGGAAAAAAAAGCCATTTAAAACTGCTTGCGGCTTTAATGTAATGTCTGGTCCCGGTAATATGGATGAAATTCTTTAAGAAAAATGGCATAGCTACCCCATGACCCCCCCCCCCACCCCAGGCCATTACCAGCCCCTTTGGGTCTTGTATGGATATTAAGGGGAACCCCGCACATAAAATAAAAAAGGCCCTATATACTCTGAACAGCCGTATACAGGCGGTGCATACAAGACAGGGACTGTAGGTTTGTTCTTATGTAGAATCTGTTTGTAATTTTGAACAGGTACATTGTTGAAGTGTAGCTCCAGCCCAAAAATCTATTTTTAAACTTTTTGGGAAACATAGGTAAGGGTTATCACCCCTGTAACATTTGTTTTGCTGTCTGTGCCCCTGTTCCGAACATTTCACCTCACTTTCCGTCCCAATGACAACTGTTTTTGAAATGTGGTGTTTTTCTTGAAACAAGGATTGCTGATAAAGCATCAGTACAGATGAGACCCCTTTCTCCCATATTTATTCTTACAGGAGAGAATTTTCCTTTCTAGGGGTAAATTTCCTCTCACTTCCTGTTGTCTTCTTTCGTTTGCAAGTAGGAGTCGTTTGTAAGTTGGATGTTTGAAAGTAGGGACCTGCCGTATATACTCTGCAGAAATAGGCCCCTTAGTTGTTGGTGTTGGCACAACACTGTAAGCACTCAGTTACTCTTGGTTGGTGCTGGAACGCCCTGCTGTCAACTATTATATCAGGAATTTTAATTACATATAATTGTTGAACAGTGGTAGTAAAAATTGGGGCTTTGATGGTGGTGCTGGTGCCACAACACTGTAAGCCCTCACAGTTACTCTTGGTGGGTGCAGCAATGGGCCCTGCTGTGAATTATTAGATCAAGAATTGTAATTACATGCCCCTTTTGAACAGGGGCTGAAAAATTGGGCCTTTCGTGGTGGTGGTGGTGGTGGCGTTGCCACAAGACTGTAAGCCCTCAGAGTTACTCTTGGTGGGTGCAGCAATGGACCCTGCTGTGAATTATTAGATCAAGAATTGTAATTGCATGCCCCTGTTGAACAGGGGCTGAAAAATTGGGCCTTAGGCACTGGTGGCACAACACTACAACCCCTCACAGATACTGTACTTGGAGCACAGCAATGAGCCCTGTTGCAAAGTATTGCTTCAAAAATTGTAATGACACGCCCCTGTTAAACAGGGGCTGAAAAATTGGGCCTTAGGCACTGGTGCCACAACACTCCAACCCCTCACAGATACTGTACTTGGAGCACAGCAATGAGCCCTATGGCAAATTATTGCTAAAAAAATTGTAATTACACGCCCCTGTAAAACAGGGGCTGAAAAATTGGGCCTTAGCCACTGGTGGCGGCACCCATAAACAAAAATGATCTTCCAAGCTATCATCATCAATCGTATCATTGAGGACTCGGAGGAGGAGGATAGCCAGTCAACATAACAGCACAGGCACTCAGCATCAGCATCAGTCTTGAAGGGATGTGACATGTTAAAATCAATTAGTCTGTTATATCAGCATCAGGTGTGTGGTAGCTGGTGGTGATCCAAGACTGGTTCATCTTGATGAAAGTCAGTCGATCAACCGAGTCGGTGGACAGGCGCACCCTGTGATCCGTGACAAATCCTCCAGCAGCACTGAATGTGCGTTCCGAAAGAACGCTGGATGCAGGACAGGCCAGTAGCTCAATTGCATACTGTGCAAGCTCTGGCCAGTGATCCATCCTCAAGACCCAGTAAGCCAGAGGATTTTCGGTGGGGAAGGTGTCCAAGTCTGACCTTGCCCCTAGATATTCCTGCACCATGTTTATCAGACGCTGGCGATGGTTGCTGGAACCGATCATACTTTGGGGCTGCGGACTAAAGAATTGTCTGAACGCATCGGTCAGACGGCCACCTTCCCCACCGCTCCTTCTTTGACTGGCCGAAGCCTCAGCAACTCGTTGTCCAGGACCAGGAGTTTGTAACCTCCCAGTCTCTGGGAACGCGTTGCACAGACCTTTCTGCAAGGCCTCCCGGAGTTGTCTCATCCTCTGCTCCCTCTGCGACGGTAACATAAGGTCCGCAACCTTACCCTTGTACCGTGGATCAAGGAGAGTGGCCAGCCAGTAATGGTCCCTCTCCTTGATCCGAAGAATACGAGGATCCTTCCGCAGACTTTGCAGGATCAGGGAGGCCATGCAGCGTAGGTTTGCTGAGGCATTCGCTCCGGAGTCCTCTGGGTCACTAAGGACGACATGATCCGCAGCCACCTCCTCCCAGCCACGTACAAGTCCACTGGTTTCTTGGGACTGTAAATCATCCCTAAAAGACTGCTGCTGATGATGCTGAGTGCCAGCCTCCACCTCCATGCTGACACAATCCTCCTCCTCCTCCTCCTCCTCCTCCTCCTCTTCCTGTGCGATGGGTGGGACAGAAGGAACACTGTCTGGGTAAAGGGGGCCTTGAGAGGCAAGGAAGTCCTCCTCTTCCTGCCTCTGTTCTGCCTCAAGTGCCCTGTCCATTATTCCACGCAGCGTGTGCTCCAACAGGTGGACAAGAGGTACAGTGTCACTGATGCATGCACTGTCACTGCTCACCATCCTCGTGGCCTCCTCAAATGGTGCCAGGACAGTGCATGCATCCCTGATCATGCCCCACTGGCGTGGAGAAAAAAAACCAAGCTCCCCTGTCCTGGTGCCGTAGTCGCACAGGTACTCATTGATGGCCCTCTGCTGCGTGTGCAGCCGCTGCAGCATGGCCAACGTTGAGTTCCACCTGGTGGGCATGTCACATATAAGGCGGTTCTTGGGCAGGTTCAACTCCTTTTGCAGCTCAGCCAGGCGAGCACTGGCATTATAAGATCTGCGGAAATGCACACAGACTTTCCTGGCCTGCCTCAGGACATCCTGTAAGCCCGGGTACCTGCCCAAGAACCGCTGCACCACCAGGTTAAGGACGTGAGCCACACAGGGCACATGGGTCAGTTGTCCCTGTCGGAGGGTGGAGAGGAGGTTGGTGCCATTGTCGCAAACCACCATTCCTGGCTTAAGCTGGCGTGGCGTCAACCACCTCTCGGCCTGGCCCTGCAGAGCAGACAGGACCTCTGCCCCAGTGTGGCTTCTGTCCCCCAAACACACCAGCGCAAGCACGGCATGGCATCTTTTTGCCTGCGTACTTGCGTAGCCCCGTGAACGGCTACGGAGCACCGCTGGTTCATAGGACAAACCACAGGAAGAGGCCATGGAGGAAGAAGAAGAGGAGGGGGTGGAGGAGAGAGGTGTGTCACAACCAGTAGTAGCATTTTGGAGGCGTGGCGGTGGAACAACCTCCAACACTACTGCACCTTGTCCTGCATCCTTCCCAGCTGCCAAAAGAGTGACCCAATGGGCCGTGAAAGAAAGGTAACGTCCCTGTCCATGCCTGCTGGACCATGAGTCAGCGGTAATATGCACCTTACCGCTGACCGCCCTGTCCAGCGAGGCCAAGACATTGCCTTCCACATGCCGGTAGAGAGCCGGAATAGCCTTCCATGAGAAAAAGTGGCGTTTGGGAACCTGCCACTGAGGAACCGCACATTGCACAAACTCACGGAAGGGGGCCGAGTCTACCAACTGAAAAGGCAGCAGTTGAAGCGCTAGCAATTTAGCCAAGCTAGCATTCAACCGCTGGGCATGTGGATGGCTGGGAGTGAACTTCTTTCGACGGTCCAGCAGCTGGGGCAGGGAAATTTGCCTGCTAGAATCGGACGTTGGTGTACTGCTAGCAGAGTGGCCGCAAGTACTTGGCTGTGACACACCTAATTCTACACCTTCATTCCTCTCAGTGCATGTTTCAGAGAGGACTGAAGTTATAGTGGGGTTGGAGATCCCAGCTGATGCGGTGCAAGGAGAGGTCCGCTTTGTTCTTTGGTGTGGGTCTTTGAGGTAGGCTTGCCAACGAGCTGCATGGCAGGTCAACATATGTCTGGTCAGGCATGTGGTACCCAAGCGGCTGATGTTTTGGCCACGCGATATACGCTTGAGACATATGTTGCAAACAGCAGCTGTGCGATCTGATGCACTAGCCTCAAAAAAGGCCCACACCAAAGAACTTTTTGAATGACGGGCAGAGGCAGCGCCCTGCACAGGCGGAGCTCTGCGGTGTGATTCCGTCGGTGTACTGCCCTTACGCTGGCCACCAAAGGGCATCCTGCCTCGTTGGAGATGTGCCTCCTCCTCATCCTCCTCCTCCTCCTCTCTCCTATTAGGCACCCACGTGGAGTCAGTGACCTCATCATCACCTCCCTCCTCATCACTGGAGGCAATCTGGCAGTATGCTGCAGCTGCTGGAACATGACTGCCAGATTGGTGTCCTTCTTGAGCATCCCCTCTGTCTGCTCTCACGCTACTGCCTTCCTCTAGCTGGGTTTCATTATCAGACCCTTCGAAACGCTGGGCATCCTCCTGGAGCATGTACCCAACACTGTGCTGAAACAGTTCGGGGGACTCCTCAGGAGGAGGACATGGTGGGTCTAGGGAAGGAGTGACTGATGATGAGTCTGACATTGATACCAGGGAAGAGGACGCTTTGGCAGCTGCTTTTCCAGTACCCTGAGCCTGGGTGAGAGAGGATGAGGAGGAGGAGGAGGGCTTGGTCATCCACTCTACCAAGTCTTCGGCATGATGTGGCTCAACATGTCCAGCTGCCGAAAAGAAGGACAAGCGTGTCCCATGGCCATGTGCTGATGACAATGCACCGCGTCCACGACCAGCACTGTTGCCCCCAGACACAGAGCCTGCTTGCCCTCTTTTATTGGCTCCTGACTGTCTGCCTCTCCTTGTTTGCCTTCCAGACATTCTAATAGATGGCCTGCAGGGAGATGGGAAAAAAGCAATAAGGGCTACCTTCAGGTGTCCTTCTCTGTCCCTTGAAACAAGGACTTTGACAGTGAAAGAAACTGACACACTCTCCCTACCTACAGTTTTCTGTCCCTAGAAAAAATGTTTTTTTTAAGCACAATTTAGCACAAGGAGAATTACCTCACTGTCCTTCCAGGTCCCTGGAAACAAGGACTTTGACAGTGAAAGAAACTGACACACTCTCCCTACCTACAGTTTTCTGTCCCTAGAAAAAATGTTTTTTTTAAGCACAATTTAGCACAAGGAGAATTACCTCACTGTCCTTCCAGGTCCCTGGAAACAAGGACTTTGACAGTGAAAGAAACTGACACACTCTCCCTACCTACAGTTTTCTGTCCCTAGAAAAAATGTTTTTTTTAAGCACAATTTAGCACAAGGAGAATTACCTCACTGTCCTTCCAGGTCCCTGGAAACAAGGACTTTGACAGTGAAAGAAACTGACACACTCTCCCTACCTACAGTTTTCTGTCCCTAGAAAAAATGTTTTTTTTAAGCACAATTTAGCACAAGGAGAATTACCTCACTGTCCTTCCAGGTCCCTGGAAACAAGGACTTTGACAGTGAAAGAAACTGACACACTCTCCCTACCTACAGTTTTCTGTCCCTAGAAAAAATGTTTTTTTTTAAGCACAATTTAGCACAAGGAGAATTACCTCACTGTCCTTCCAGGTCCCTGGAAACAAGGACTTTGACAGTGAAAGAAACTGACACACTCTCCCTACCTACAGTTTTCTGTCCCTAGAAAAAATGTTTTTTTTAAGCACAATTTAGCACAAGGAGAATTACCTCACTGTCCTTCCAGGTCCCTGGAAACAAGGACTTTGACAGTGAAAGAAACTGACACACTCTCCCTACCTACAGTTTTCTGTCCCTAGAAAAAAAGTTTTTTTAAGCACAATTTAGCACAAGGAGAATTACCTCACTGTCCTTCCAGGTCCCTGGAAACAAGGACTTTGACAGTGAAAGAAACTGACACACTCTCCCTACCTACAGTTTTCTGTCCCTAGAAAAAATGTTTTTTTTAAGCACAATTTAGCACAAGGAGAATTACCTCACTGTCCTTCCAGGTCCCTGGAAACAAGGACTTTGACAGTGAAAGAAACTGACACACTCTCCCTACCTACAGTTTTCTGTCCCTAGAAAAAATGTTTTTTTTAAGCACAATTTAGCACAAGGAGAATTACCTCACTGTCCTTCCAGGTCCCTGGAAACAAGGACTTTGACAGTGAAAGAAACTGACACACTCTCCCTACCTACAGTTTTCTGTCCCTAGAAAAAATGTTTTTTTTAAGCACAATTTAGCACAAGGAGAATTACCTCACTGTCCTTCCAGGTCCCTGGAAACAAGGACTTTGACAGTGAAAGAAACTGACACACTCTCCCTACCTACAGTTTTCTGTCCCTAGAAAAAATGTTTTTTTAAGCACAATTTAGCACAAGGAGAATTACCTCACTGTCCTTCCAGGTCCCTGGAAACAAGGACTTTGACAGTGAAAGAAACTGACACACTCTCCCTACATACAGTTTTCTGTCCCTAGAAAAAATGTTTTTTTTAAGCACAATTTAGCACAAGGAGAATTACCTCACTGTCCTTCCAGGTCCCTGGAAACAAGGACTTTGACAGTGAAAGAAACTGACACACTCTCCCTACCTACAGTTTTCTGTCCCTAGAAAAAATGTTTTTTTAAGCACAATTTAGCACAAGGAGAATTACCTCACTGTCCTTCCAGGTCCCTGGAAACAAGGACTTTGACAGTGAAAGAAACTGACACACTCTCCCTACCTACCGTTTTCTGTCCCTAGAAAAAATGTTTTTTTTAAGCACAATTTAGCACAAGGAGAATTACCTCACTGTCCTTCCAGGTCCCTGGAAACAAGGACTTTGACAGTGAAAGAAACTGACACACTCTCCCTACCTACAGTTTTCTGTCCCTAGAAAAAATGTTTTTTTAAGCACAATTTAGCACAAGGAGAATTACCTCACTGTCCTTCCAGGTCCCTGGAAACAAGGACTTTGACAGTGAAAGAAACTGACACACTCTCCCTACCTACAGTTTTCTGTCCCTAGAAAAAATGTTTTTTTTAAGCACAATTTAGCACAAGGAGAATTACCTCACTGTCCTTCCAGGTCCCTGGAAACAAGGACTTTGACAGTGAAAGAAACTGACACACTCTCCCTACCTACAGTTTTCTGTCCCTAGAAAAAATGTTTTTTTTAAGCACAATTTAGCACAAGGAGAATTACCTCACTGTCCTTCCAGGTCCCTGGAAACAAGGACTTTGACAGTGAAAGAAACTGACACACTCTCCCTACCTACAGTTTTCTGTCCCTAGAAAAAATGTTTTTTTAAGCACAATTTAGCACAAGGAGAATTACCTCACTGTCCTTCCAGGTCCCTGGAAACAAGGACTTTGACAGTGAAAGAAACTGACACACTCTCCCTACCTACAGTTTTCTGTCCCTAGAAAAAATGTTTTTTTTAAGCACAATTTAGCACAAGGAGAATTACCTCACTGTCCTTCCAGGTCCCTGGAAACAAGGACTTTGACAGTGAAAGAAACTGACACACTCTCCCTACCTACAGTTTTCTGTCCCTAGAAAAAATGTTTTTTTAAGCACAATTTAGCACAAGGAGAATTACCTCACTGTCCTTCCAGGTCCCTGGAAACAAGGACTTTGACAGTGAAAGAAACTGACACACTCTCCCTACCTACCGTTTTCTGTCCCTAGAAAAAATGTTTTTTTTAAGCACAATTTAGCACAAGGAGAATTACCTCACTGTCCTTCCAGGTCCCTGGAAACAAGGACTTTGACAGTGAAAGAAACTGACACACTCTCCCTACCTACAGTTTTCTGTCCCTAGAAAAAATGTTTTTTTTAAGCACAATTTAGCACAAGGAGAATTACCTCACTGTCCTTCCAGGTCCCTGGAAACAAGGACTTTGACAGTGAAAGAAACTGACACACTCTCCCTACCTACAGTTTTCTGTCCCTAGAAAAAATGTTTTTTTTAAGCACAATTTAGCACAAGGAGAATTACCTCACTGTCCTTCCAGGTCCCTGGAAACAAGGACTTTGACAGTGAAAGAAACTGACACACTCTCCCTACCTACAGTTTTCTGTCCCTAGAAAAAATGTTTTTTTAAGCACAATTTAGCACAAGGAGAATTACCTCACTGTCCTTCCAGGTCCCTGGAAACAAGGACTTTGACAGTGAAAGAAACTGACACACTCTCCCTACCTACAGTTTTCTGTCCCTAGAAAAAATGTTTTTTTTAAGCACAATTTAGCACAAGGAGAATTACCTCACTGTCCTTCCAGGTCCCTGGAAACAAGGACTTTGACAGTGAAAGAAACTGACACACTCTCCCTACCTACAGTTTTCTGTCCCTAGAAAAAATGTTTTTTTTAAGCACAATTTAGCACAAGGAGAATTACCTCACTGTCCTTCCAGGTCCCTGGAAACAAGGACTTTGACAGTGAAAGAAACTGACACACTCTCCCTACCTACAGTTTTCTGTCCCTAGAAAAAATGTTTTTTTTAAGCACAATTTAGCACAAGGAGAATTACCTCACTGTCCTTCCAGGTCCCTGGAAACAAGGACTTTGACAGTGAAAGAAACTGACACACTCTCCCTACCTACAGTTTTCTGTCCCTAGAAAAAATGTTTTTTTTAAGCACAATTTAGCACAAGGAGAATTACCTCACTGTCCTTCCAGGTCCCTGGAAACAAGGACTTTGACAGTGAAAGAAACTGACACACTCTCCCTACCTACAGTTTTCTGTCCCTAGAAAAAATGTTTTTTTTAAGCACAATTTAGCACAAGGAGAATTACCTCACTGTCCTTCCAGGTCCCTGGAAACAAGGACTTTGACAGTGAAAGAAACTGACACACTCTCCCTACCTACAGTTTTCTGTCCCTAGAAAAAATGTTTTTTTTAAGCACATTTTAGCACAAGGAGAATTACCTCACTGTCCTTCCAGGTCCCTGGAAACAAGGACTTTGACAGTGAAAGAAACTGACACACTCTCCCTACCTACAGTTTTCTGTCCCTAGAAAAATTTTTTTTTTTAAGCACAATTTAGCACAAGGAGAATTACCTCACTGTCCTTCCAGGTCCCTGGAAACAAGGACTTTGACAGTGAAAGAAACTGACACACTCTCCCTACCTACAGTTTTCTGTCCCTAGAAAAAATGTTTTTTTAAGCACAATTTAGCACAAGGAGAATTACCTCACTGTCCTTCCAGGTCCCTGGAAACAAGGACTTTGACAGTGAAAGAAACTGACACACTCTCCCTACCTACAGTTTTCTGTCCCTAGAAAAAATGTTTTTTTAAGCACAATTTAGCACAAGGAGAATTACCTCACTGTCCTTCCAGGTCCCTGGAAACAAGGACTTTGACAGTGAAAGAAACTGACACACTCTCCCTACCTACAGTTTTCTGTCCCTAGAAAAAATGTTTTTTTTAAGCACAATTTAGCACAAGGAGAATTACCTCACTGTCCTTCCAGGTCCCTGGAAACAAGGACTTTGACAGTGAAAGAAACTGACACACTCTCCCTACCTACAGTTTTCTGTCCCTAGAAAAAATGTTTTTTTTAAGCACAATTTAGCACAAGGAGAATTACCTCACTGTCCTTCCAGGTCCCTGGAAACAAGGACTTTGACAGTGAAAGAAACTGACACACTCTCCCTACCTACAGTTTTCTGTCCCTAGAAAAAATGTTTTTTTTAAGCACAATTTAGCACAAGGAGAATTACCTCACTGTCCTTCCAGGTCCCTGGAAACAAGGACTTTGACAGTGAAAGAAACTGACACACTCTCCCTACCTACAGTTTTCTGTCCCTAGAAAAAATGTTTTTTTTTAAGCACAATTTAGCACAAGGAGAATTACCTCACTGTCCTTCCAGGTCCCTGGAAACAAGGACTTTGACAGTGAAAGAAACTGACACACTCTCCCTACCTACAGTTTTCTGTCCCTAGAAAAAATGTTTTTTTTAAGCACAATATAGCACAAGGAGAATTCACTCACTGTCCTTCCAGGTCCCTGGAAACAAGGACTTTGACAGTGAAAGAAACTGACACACTCTCCCTACCTACAGTTTTCTGTCCCTAGAAAAAATGTTTTTTTTAAGCACAATTTAGCACAAGGAGAATTACCTCACTGTCCTTCCAGGTCCCTGGAAACAAGGACTTTGGCAGTGAAAGAAACTGACACACTCTCCCTACCTACAGTTTTCTGTCCCTAGAAAAAATGTTTTTTTTAAGCACAATTTAGCACAAGGAGAATTACCTCACTGTCCTTCCAGGTCCCTGGAAACAAGGACTTTGACAGTGAAAGAAACTGACACACTCTCCCTACCTACAGTTTTCTGTCCCTAGAAAAAATGTTTTTTTTAAGCACAATTTAGCACAAGGAGAATTACCTCACTGTCCTTCCAGGTCCCTGGAAACAAGGACTTTGACAGTGAAAGAAACTGACACACTCTCCCTACCTACAGTTTTCTGTCCCTAGAAAAAATGTTTTTTTTAAGCACAATTTAGCACAAGGAGAATTACCTCACTGTCCTTCCAGGTCCCTGGAAACAAGGACTTTGACAGTGAAAGAAACTGACACACTCTCCCTACCTACAGTTTTCTGTCCCTAGAAAAAATGTTTTTTTTTAAGCACAATTTAGCACAAGGAGAATTACCTCACTGTCCTTCCAGGTCCCTGGAAACAAGGACTTTGACAGTGAAAGAAACTGACACACTCTCCCTACCTACAGTTTTCTGTCCCTAGAAAAAATGTTTTTTTTAAGCACAATTTAGCACAAGGAGAATTACCTCACTGTCCTTCCAGGTCCCTGGAAACAAGGACTTTGACAGTGAAAGAAACTGACACACTCTCCCTACCTACAGTTTTCTGTCCCTAGAAAAAATGTTTTTTTTTAAGCACAATTTAGCACAAGGAGAATTACCTCACTGTCCTTCCAGGTCCCTGGAAACAAGGACTTTGACAGTGAAAGAAACTGACACACTCTCCCTACCTACAGTTTTCTGTCCCTAGAAAAAATGTTTTTTTTAAGCACAATTTAGCACAAGGAGAATTACCTCACTGTCCTTCCAGGTCCCTGGAAACAAGGACTTTGACAGTGAAAGAAACTGACACACTCTCCCTACCTACAGTTTTCTGTCCCTAGAAAAAATGTTTTTTTTAAGCACAATTTAGCACAAGGAGAATTACCTCACTGTCCTTCCAGGTCCCTGGAAACAAGGACTTTGACAGTGAAAGAAACTGACACACTCTCCCTACCTACAGTTTTCTGTCCCTAGAAAAAATGTTTTTTTTAAGCACAATATAGCACAAGGAGAATTCACTCACTGTCCTTCCAGGTCCCTGGAAACAAGGACTTTGACAGTGAAAGAAACTGACACACTCTCCCTACCTACAGTTTTCTGTCCCTAGAAAAAATGTTTTTTTTAAGCACAATATAGCACAAGCACAAAACACACTGACACTCTCCCTACCTATCCTTCTCTTTCCCTAAACTAAAGGAATCCAGGTTAAGCAAGAAAGAAATAAAAGTCACTGTCCCTGCCTATGCTGCTCTATCCCTGCTCCGGAACACACTACACTAGGCCGCCGTGCTGGCGGCCTTTTATAGTGTGGGGCGTGTACTAAACCCCCTCAGCAATAATTGGCCACAGGCATCCTGCCTGTGGCCAATCATTGCTCTCCTCGCTGCCGGCGCTGTGATTGGCCAAGCATGCGGGGTCACAGTGCATGCTTGGCCAATCACAGCGCCTGGATGACACTGCGATGGCGTAGTGCATTGTGGGCCGTTCGCGTCACTCGAATTTGGCGCGAACGGCCCAAATCGTTCGATCTTCGTCGAACGATCGAACAGCCGATGTTCGAGTCGAACGTATGTTCGACTCGAACACGAAGCTCATCCCTAATTGCCGGTAGAGAGCCGGAATCGCTTTCACTGAGAAAAAGTGTAGTTTAAGAACCTGCCACTGAAGAACCGCACATTCCACAAACTCACGGAAGGGGGCAGAGTCTACCAACTGAAAAGGCAGCAGTTGAAGTGCTAGCAATTTAGCCAAGCTAGCATTCAACGGCTGCGCATGTGGATGGCTGGGAGCGAACTTCTTTCAGCGGTGCAGCAGCTGGGGCAGGGAAGTTTGCCTGGTACAATCGGACGTCGGTGTACCGATAGCAGATTGTCCGCAAGTGCTTGGCTGTGACACACCGAATTCTACACCTTCATTCCTCTCAGTGCAGGTTTCAGAGAGGACTGAAGGTATAGTGTGGTTGGAGATCCCAGCTGATGAGGAGCAAGGAGAGGTCTGCTTCGTTCTTTGGTGTGGGTCTTTTAGGTACGCTTGCCAACGGTCTGCATGGCAGGTCGACATATGTCTGGTCAAGCACGTGGTGCCCAAGCGGCTGATGTTTTGGCCACGCGAGATACGCTTTAGACATAGGTTGCAAATAGCAACGGTGCGATCTGCTGCACACGTCTGAAAAAAGGCCCACACCAAAGAACTTTTGGAATAACGTGCAGAGACAGCAGCGTCCTGCACATGCGGAGCTCTGCGGTGTGATGCGGTCGGTTTGCTGACCTTAAGCTGGCCCCTGGAGGGCATCCTGCCTCGTTGGAGATGTGCCTCCTCCTCCTCCTCCTCTCTCCTATCAGGCACCCACGTGGAGTCAGTGACCTCATCATCCCCTCCCTCCTCATCAATGAAGCCAATCTGGCACTATGCTGCAGCTGGGGGAACATGACTGCCAGATAGCTGTCCCTGTTGGGCACCCCCTCTCTCTGGGCTCACGTTACTACCCCCTCTCTCTGAGATCACGTTACTGCCTTCCTCCAGCTGGGTTCCATCATCGGAGCCTTCAAAACGCTGGGCATCCTCCTGGAGCATGTACCCAATAGACTTGTGCACAACGGAAAAATTTGTTTAGTTTCGGTTCGTTTCTTGTGCACAACGGAAAAATTTGTTTAGTTTCGGTTCGTTTCTTTACGGTCCTGTTGATTCGTAATCGTTCGTAATTTTGCTAGACGGGATTTTTCGTGTTCGGACTAATTTGTATTTTCGCAAGCGACATTTTTCGTTGAATCGGAATGATTCGTTTTAATGTAACCCTTATTTTTAGTTGATTTATAATTCGTACTTTCGGTAGAGTACATTGTTTTTCATTGATTCTGGACACAACTCCTACTTTCGTAACTTTTTTTGGGTTCGTTGATTCGTAATTTTCCGTGTCTCTCTCACAACGACGCTGCCTATTATGCCTAATGTGCTTTGAATGGATTTGTACTTTTCTAAATGCATAGCGGTTATTTGTAACGATTCGAAATCTCGTATTTTACTTTTGTTTTTTACATGAGGCTATCGCCTCCACCCCTGTACACCATTTTGAGAGGGAGTTCAGCATGGTGAGGGAGAAGCAGAGAGCACAGCAGAGTGTTTTTGTGCTTCGAATGGATTCGTACATTCGTAACTTTTTTCATAACGAATTATGCCGAAGACATTCGGGCATTCGCTATTTGCGATATAATTTATTTCGGATTCGGTTTTATTCGTAATTGCTTTGTTCGGAAATTCAAATTTCGATTCGTTACGAAACGAATTGCACAAGCCTAGTACCCAACACTGTGGTCAAATAGTTCGGGGGACTCATCAGGAGGACATGGTGGGGCTAGGGAAGGAGTGACTGATGCCATTGAGCCAAGGGAAGAGGCCGCTTTGGCAGCTGCTTTGCCAGACAAAGTACCCTGAGCCTGGGTGAGAGAGGATGAGGAGGAGGACAGCTTAGTCATCCACTCTACCAAGATTGGGCATGTTGCGGCTCAACATGGCCAGCTACTGAAAAGAAGGACAAGCGTGTCCCATGGCCACATGCTGATGAGGATGCACCGTGTCCACGACCAGCAGCACTGTTGCCTCTAGACACAGAGCCTGCTTGCCCTCTTTTATTGCCTTGTGACTGTCTGCCTCTCCATATTTGCCTTCCAGACATACTAATGGCCTGCAGTGAGATGTAGCTGCACAAAGGTGGGATGTATATATATTGTGAGGGGGTTAGCTCGGCAGCGGGTATGTGTGACCCCCGGGATGGGCTCCCCACCCAAAAACAGGCCCAGCAGACGGAGGTTGTGGTTTTCAAAATCAAAAAGGTGCGGTTTATTTTCTATTTACAGTGACAAAAACACAGCAAGGCAAAAAAAACATAAACAAAATAAATCCTGGTCAACTTGACCTCTGACTAAACATACAGGTTTCCTAACTAACAACTGGGATCAGCCTAGTGCTGTCCTAGTCCCTAAGTCCCTGGTTTTAAATGTCCAAGCAAAATATAGCCACACAGGCTTTCTCTCACCGCACAGGGGTTCACTCTCCCTAGACAGTCCACACAGGTCTGGTTCCAGGCATGAGCTAACATCTAATGAAGCTGGGCTTTCTTATAGAGGCCTAAATGAGCTGACAAGGTTCAGCTGGTCTCATCAACTCCCTGTCTGCACGACGCCCAGCCCTCTCCCTAGAGGTATGAGTCATCCATGAGCACACTAGCCTTATACAACTCTCCACCTAGTTGTACAAATCGGCGTAAAGCCTGAATCTGGGCGAAATATATCTACCCCCCTGGATGCAACCAGGTGACTTTACCTTCCTGCTGTCACATACCCCCCCCTCTTGTTTTAACCTCGGGGTTGGAACACCAGCAATCAGGCATTCATGTACTCGAGACAAAGCATCCACATTCCCCATTTGAACGCCAGGGCGATGCTTTACTGTGAAGTTGAATTCCTGGAGGGCCAGGAACCACCTATTCACTCTTCTATTTGTTTCCTTGTTTTGAGCCATCCACTTTAACGGAGCGTGATCCGTAACCATGTCAAAGTGCCTACCTAGCAGGTAGTACCGAAGGGAATCTAGAGCCCACTTCACCGCTAAACACTCCTTTTCAACGGTGGCGTAATTTACCTCATGGGACTTCAACTTCCTGCTGAGGTAAATGACTGGGTGCTCTTCCCCGTTCCAGACCTGGGACAATACTGCTCCTAACCCCACATCTGACGCATCACTTTGTACGACAAAGTCTCTAGAGAATTCGGGTGAGTACAACACTGGCTGGCTACATAAGGCTTGTTTCAAGAATTGGAATGCTGCCTCAGCCTCGGGGGTCCATTTAATCATGACCGACCCTTTCCCCTTCGTCAGGTTGGTTAGGGGCACAGCCTTAGAAGCAAAGTGGGGAATGAATCGCCGATAATACCCAGCGATTCCCAGAAAGGCTCGTACCTGCTTCTTGCTGTTGGGACGTGGCCAACTCTGGATGGCCTCGACTTTGTTGAGTTGGGGTTTTATTACTCCCCTCCCAATGGTGTACCCAAGATATTTGGCCTCCTCCTGCCCAATGGTACACTTCTTGGGGTTAGCCGTAAACCCTGCTTCCCGAACAGAGTCCAGGACTGCTTGCACTTTTGGCAGATGTGAGGCCCAATCTGTGCTATGGACAATTATGTCATCCAGGTAAGCCGCAGCATACTTCCGATGGGGCCTCAGCATCTGGTCCATTTTCCGCTGGAATGTGGCCGGCGCATTCTGTAACCCGAACGGCATTCTTTTATATTGGAACGCCCCGTCTGGGGTTACAAATGCGGTTTTCTCTTTGGCCGACTTGGCCAGGGGGATTTGCCAATACCCTTTTGTGAGGTCAAGAGTCGTCATGTATCGGGCTGTTCCCAGCCGGTCGATCAACTCATCTATACGTGGCATGGGGTAGGTGTCAAATTTTGTAACTTTGTTCAACTGACGAAAATCGTTACAAAATCGCCAGCTCCCATCCGGTTTAGGCACCAACACAATGGGACTAGACCAATCACTTTGGGACTCCTCTATCACCCCTAAGTTCAGCATTTTCTGTACTTCCTCCCGTATTGCCTCCCGTCGGGCCTCTGGGATCCGATAGGGTTTTAACTTCACCCTTTCACCGGGCGGGGTAATAATGTCATGCTCTACCCCAGATGTTTGTCCCGGCAGCTCAGAGAATACCTCCTTGTTGCGAAGCAAAAACTCCTTAACCTCCTGTTGTTGGGGTTGTGACAAGGTGGCTGCGATTCCAACCTCAGGAATCACGCAACCAGTTTGAGCTGGTGACCAAGTGTCTGCGACTAGGGACTCTCTATCCCTCCAGGCTTTCAACAGATTAACGTGATAGATCTGTTCGGGCTTTCGCCTTCCTGGTTGTCTGACCTTGTAATTCACTTCGCTCACTTTTTCCATTATCTCGTAGGGGCCTTGCCATTTGGCAAGGAATTTACTTTCAACCGTAGGGACAAGTACCAATATCCTATCCCCCGGGGAAAAGGTACGGGTCTTGGCTCCACGGTTGTACACTCTCTGCTGTGCCAACTGCGCTTGGGCCAAATGTTCCTTCACGATGGGCATTACCTGTGCAATTCGATCTTGCATCAGGGCGACATGCTCAATCACACTCCTGTGGGGAGAACTCTCACTTTCCCAAGTTTCCTTGGCAATATCCAACAGCCCTCTTGGGTGTCTCCCATACAGTAACTCAAAGGGGGAGAATCCCGTAGAGGATTGGGGCACCTCCCTAATAGCAAACATCAAATAAGGAAGTAGACAGTCCCAATCCCTTCCATCTCTATCCACCACTTTCTTCAACATTTGTTTTAGGGTTTTGTTGAATCTTTCAACCAGCCCATCGGTTTGGGGGTGATACACAGATGTACGCAATTGCGTCACTTTGAACAATTTACACAGCTCTTTCATAACCCGGGACATAAAGGGTGTACCTTGGTCCGTAAGCAGTTCTTTACAAATACCCACCCGGCTAAAAACAAGAGATAGCTCTTTGGCTATGGTTTTGGCCGAGGTATTTCTGAGAGGGATCGCTTCTGGATAACGGGTGGCATAGTCCATTATAACCAATATGTACTGGTGCCCCCTAGCGGACTTGATTATAGGACCTACCAAATCCATTGCGATTCTCTCAAACGGGACCTCAATGATGGGTAGAGGGACCAGCGGGCTACGGAAATGTGGCATCGGGGCCGACCTCTGACACACAGGGCAGGAGGAACAATAATTTTCTATGTCCTTCATCACCCCAGGCCAATAGAATCTCTGTAATACCCTCTCTCGGGTTTTCTCTGTCCCCAGATGACCTCCAAGAATGTGCCCATGGGCCAACTCCAACACCAACTTCCTGTAAGGTTTGGGCACCACAAGCTGCTCAACGGTTTCTTCTGCCCTTTTTGCCACCCGATACAGTAGGTCCTTCTCTACGCTGAAGTATGGGTAAGTGCCGGTATTATCTGGGTTCACTAACTCGCCATCTATTTTCACTACGTTTTCCCGTGCCTTTATTAGGGCGGGGTCTTTCAACTGTTCTGTGGCAAAGTTTTCCCTGTGAACCTCAAGATCAGAAAACTCCACAGACGGTAGGTTTTCGTCTGAGGAGGTGGGCTCCTCTCCAGTTTCTTGAGTCTCCCCTGCCAATACTGACAAGGGAAATTCCGGAGAGTCCTCACCACTCTCAGGGGAGTTCTGGCTATCACATTCCTGGTACATAGGGGCACCAGTGGGGGGCTCAGGATCATCCCACAGTTCCCAGAACTTCGGAAAATCCCTTCCCACAATGGCGTCATGCGGTAACTGAGATACTAAGCCCACTGGATGAGAGAGGGTACCTTTGGGGGTCTCGAAACACACTGTAGTCACTGGATACTCTCGGGTGTCCCCATGCACACAAATAACGGCTACCTTGCTATTCCCAGAGACCTCTGTTTTAACTAACTCAGCCTTTATCAGGGTCACAAGGCTACCTGAATCCAGCAATACCACAACATTTCTACCATTAATACACATTTTGCATAAATGTTTCTCAGTTCCCCGAATGGCAGTGCATGCGACTGTCGCACACAGCGACTGACGTCTGCCCGTCAGAAAGTCACACTGCATGGGTTCCTCCACAACCGGGCAATTTGCTGCAATATGTCCCGCTTGCCGGCAGCGGTAGCAAACGATCCTTCTTGCGGCCTCTTGAGCCGCTGATTTCCCAGGCTGTTCTCGCCAAACTTGGGGTAGAGCTCCCACCCTCTCACTCTCTCCACCCTCACCCCTTGGAATCCTCTTATCCGCCCCTGGGGATGGTCTGGTCTTAGGGTGGAAAGTCCGAGTGTCTCTGGAAGAGGCCGTCAGGTTCTCTGTAGCCAAGTATTTCTCCACACGATCCACAAGACCATCGGCCGTCTCTGGGTCTCCATGGCTTACCCACTTTTGGATGGCAGTAGGAAGAGCTCTCAAAAACCGATCCATTACAACACGTTCCACAATCTTTGGTGCGGACAAAGTCTCTGGCTGTAGCCACTTTCTGCTCAGGTGAATGAGATCATACATTTGAGACCTGGGGGGTTTTCCAAGCTGGAAAGTCCAGTTATGCACACGCTGAGCCCGGACAGCCAGGGTGACACCCAGCCTTGCCAATATTTCAGCTTTTAGCATCACATAGTCTTTTGCTTGGTTAGGCTCTAGGTCATAGTAAGCTTTCTGCGATTCACCAGTTAACAGAGGAGCCACTAGTCCAGCCCACTGCTCCTCAGGCCACTTTTCTCTTTCAGCGGTCCTTTCAAATGTGGTCAAAAATACCTCTGGATCATCCTCTCCAGTCATTTTTGTCAATAAACGACTCACCCCAAAGGACGCGGTATTAGTGGGACGGCTTTCCTCACTGGTCTGCGGACGTTGCTGCATTACTGCTTCCATCTGTTGTTGTAGTCTCTGCTCTTGCTTCTGCAACAGGTCTATGAAGCGGGCCTCAGATTGCTGTTGGGCTTGTTGCTGAGCCTCCAGACTCTGTTGTAAAGTTGCAAGGCTCTGTTGATGAGCTTGCTGCTGGGCTGCAAGGCTCCTTTGCAAACCTGCATTTGTCTGCTGTTGATTGGCATTTGCTAGAGCCAGCTGTTTCAGTATCTCCTCCATGCTGGCTTAAAAAAAAACTGCCCGCATTCTCCACCAACTGTGAGGGGGTTAGCTCGGCAGCGGGTATGTGTGACCCCCGGGATGGGCTCCCCACCCAAAAACAGGCCCAGCAGACGGAGGTTGTGGTTTTCAAAATCAAAAAGGTGCGGTTTATTTTCTATTTACAGTGACAAAAACACAGCAAGGCAAAAAAAACATAAACAAAATAAATCCTGGTCAACTTGACCTCTGACTAAACATACAGGTTTCCTAACTAACAACTGGGATCAGCCTAGTGCTGTCCTAGTCCCTAAGTCCCTGGTTTTAAATGTCCAAGCAAAATATAGCCACACAGGCTTTCTCTCACCGCACAGGGGTTCACTCTCCCTAGACAGTCCACACAGGTCTGGTTCCAGGCATGAGCTAACATCTAATGAAGCTGGGCTTTCTTATAGAGGCCTAAATGAGCTGACAAGGTTCAGCTGGTCTCATCAACTCCCTGTCTGCACGACGCCCAGCCCTCTCCCTAGAGGTATGAGTCATCCATGAGCACACTAGCCTTATACAACTCTCCACCTAGTTGTACAAATCGGCGTAAAGCCTGAATCTGGGCGAAATATATCTACCCCCCTGGATGCAACCAGGTGACTTTACCTTCCTGCTGTCACAATATATATATATATATATATATATATATATATATATATGTATATATATATATTTGTCTGTACTGATAATGCAGCTATCAGAATCAACTGCCTGCTGTGGTCATAGTATGGGAAAAGCAGCAGCAGTTAGTTTTAGGTTAAAACTGTGCAGAGAGGGACACAGTACACTAACTGAAAATACTTGCAGCTCTCTGCTTGTGGTTTTATTATGAGAACACCACTATAATAGTTTAGGTGAACGCTATGCAAAGCACACAGTACACTAAGTGAAACACTGACTGTCTGCAGCTAGTAGGGATGAGCCGAACACCCCCCCGGTTCGGTTCGCACCAGAACCTTCGAACGGACCGAAAGTTCGCGCGAACATTAGAACCCTATTAAATACAATGGACGCGAACGTTCAAAATCTAAAGTGCTAATTATAACGACTAATATGCATGTTATTGTCCTAAAAAGGGTTTGGGGGCCCGGGTTCTGCCCCAGGGGACATGTATCAATGCAAAACGAAGTTTTAAAAACGGCAGTTTTTCGGGAGCAGTCATTTTAATAATGCATAAAGTGAAGAAAAAAAAAGTGAAATATTCCTTTAAATATCATACCTGGGGGATGTCTAAAGTATGCCTGTGAAGTGGCATGTGTTTCCCGTGTTTAGAACTGTCCCTGCACAAAATGACATTTGTAAAGGAAAAAAAGCCATTTAAAACTTCTTGCGGCTTTAATGTAATGTCTGGTCCCGGTAATATGGATGAAAATCTTTGAGAAAAATGGCATGGCTACCCCATCACCCCCCCCCCCACCCCCCCAGCCCATTACCAGCCCATTTGGGTCTTGTATAGATATTAAGGGGAACCCTGCACCCAAAATAAAAAAGCCCCTATATACTCTGAACAGCAGTATACAGGCGGTGCAAACAAGACAGGGACTGTAGGTTTGTTCTTAAGTAGAATCTGTTTGTAATTTTGAACAGGTACATTGTTTAAGTGTAGCTCCAGCCAAAAAATATATTTTTAAGCTTTTTGGAAAACATAGGGAAGGGTTATCACCCCTGTAACATTTGTTTTGCTGTCTGTGCACCTGTTCAGAACATTTCACCTCACTTTCCGTCCCAATGACAAATGTTTTTGAAAAGTGGGGTTTTTATTGAAACATGGATTGGTGATAAAGCATCAGTAGAGAGGAGACACCTTTTTCCCATATTAACTCTTACAGGAGAGAATTTCCCTTCCTTGGGGTAGATTTCCTCTCACTTCCTGTTGTCCCCTTCCGTTTGCAAGTAGGAGTCGTTTGTAAGTTGGATGTTTGAAAGTAGGGGCCTGCCGTATATACTATGCTGAAATTTGCCCCTTACATGTTGGTGTTGCCACAACACTGTAAGCCCTCACAGTTACTCTTGGTGGGCGCTGGAACGCCCTGCTGTGAACTATTATATCAGGAATTGTAATTACATGCCATTGTTGAACAGTGATAGGAAAAATTGGGCCTTTGGTGGTGGTACTGGTGCTACAACACTGTCAGCCCTCACAGTTATTTTTGGTGGGCTCATGAATGGGCCCTACTGTTAATTATTAGATCAAGAAATGTAATTGCATGCCCCTGTTGAAGAGGGGCAGAAAAATTGGGCCTTTGGGGTGGTGGTGGTGGTGGTGTTGCCACAACACTGTAAGCCCTCACAGTTACTCTTGGTGGGCGCAGGAATGGGACCTGCTGTGAATTATTAGATCAAGAATTGTAAATACATGCCCCTGTTAAACAATGGCTGAAAAATTGGGCCTTAGGCACTGGTGCCACAACACTGCAACCCCTCACAGATACTGTACTTGGAGCACAGCAATGAGCCCTGTTGCAAAGTATTGCATCAAAAATTGTAATTACACGCCCCTGTTAAACAGTGGCTGAAAAATTTGGCCTTAGGCACTGGTGCTGGTGCCACGACACTGCAACGTCTCCCAGATACTCTAGTTGGAGTGTAGGAATGAGCCCTGCTGCAAAGAGTTGCATAAAAAATTGTAATTACATGCCCCTGTTAAACAGGGGCTGAAAAATTGGGCCTTAGCCACTGGTGGCGGGTGCCAGAAACAAAAATGTTCTTCCAAGCTATCATCATGAATCGGATCATTGAGGAGGAGGAGGATAGTCGGTCAACATAACAGGACAGTCACTCAGCATCAGCATAGGCAGTCTTGAAGGGATGTGACATTTCAAAATAAGTTATTCTGTTATATCAGCTTCAGGTGCTTGGTAGCTGGTGGTGATCCAAGACTGGTTCATCTTTATGAAGGTCAGTCGATCAACCGAGTCGGTGGACAGGCGCACCCTGTGATCCGTGACAAAGCCTCCAGCAGCACTGAATGTGCGTTCCGAAAGAACGCTGGATGCAGGACAGGCCAGTAGCTCAATTGCATACTGTGCAAGCTCTGGCCAGTGATCCATCCTCAAGACCCAGTAAGCCAGAGGATTTTCGGTGGGAAAGGTGTCCAAGTCTGACCTTGCCCGTAGGTATTCCTGCACCATGTATATCGCTGGCGATGGTTGCTGGAACCGATCATACCTTGGGGCTGCGGACTAAAAAATTGTCTGAACGCATCGGTCAGACGGCCACCTTCTCCACCGCTCCTTCTGCTACTGACCGAAGCCTCAGCAACTCGTTGTCCCTAGCCAGGAGTTTGTAACCTCCCAGTCTCTGGGAACGCGTTGCACAGACCTTTCTGCAAGGCCTCCCGGAGTTGTCTCATCCTCTGCTCTCTTTGCGACGGCAAGATAAGGCCTGCAACCTTACCCTTGTACCGTGGATCAAGGAGAGTGGCCAGCCAGTAATGGTCCCTCTCCTTGATCTGAAGAATACGAGGATAGAGTTGAGCGGACACCTGGATGTTCGGGTTCGACGGGTTCGGCCGAACTTCGGAAAAAAGTTCGGGTTCGGGACCGAACTTTAACCCGAACCCGGACCCGAACCCGAACCCCATTGAAGTCAATGGGGACCCGGACTTCTAAGGACTAAAAAGGCTCTAAAAAAGTAATGGAAAGGGCTAGAGGGCTGCAAATGGCAGCAACATGTTGTTAAGAGCATGGCAAGTGCTCTGCAAACAAATGTGGATAGGGAAATAACTTAAAATAACATTAAAAAAATAAAAAAATAAAAAAATATGCTGGAGGCCCCCTTTTCAGCAGAAGAGGTACGGGAAGTCATTAAGAACCTCAGAAACTCAACGGCACGATGCCACACATATGGTGGGAATGCCAAAGAATACGCCCTTTCTGGAATAAATTATTCAATTTAATGGATAAGCTAGTGGGAAAATAAAATACTTTGAAATAAAAATGTAGCGGGGTGCTAAATTTAAGGGAAGTGTTTGAGTGGTAAATAGGCTCAAACACCCTAATTCTGTAGGATTCATGGACCATTTTGTCCTCGGGGGACATTATTGGTGTGCAGTTCCCTGCGGCCTACAGGTGGCGCTGCCATGGTAGGCTAGGGTTGAACCGCCGATACAGTGCTGTGCCTTTTGTGTCCCCTCTTGGCAGTAGTACAGCGGGGCGGGGAACCTGCTGTGCATGCCGGGAGAGCATATAAAAGGGGCAGACCTTTGGCCTGGGGGCTGATGTCCAGTGGGGTCCACGCCCAGGTGCCTTCGGCCTGGGTGCATGTGTTCCTGTTCCATCTCGGGTACCTTTAGCCCGGGGTGAGGTACTATCCTGGAGTTCCTGCTGCCCTGGGTATGGATGCCTAGGTGCGGGAGTAAAGCCTGGAGTCCAGAGCTTTCGTCTGGAGTCCGCTAAGGGTCGAGGAGTCTTAGGGTGCCGTCTCGTGTAGGGGACCATGTTCCAGGGAAGGGAGGATCATTCTGATGGACTGATGCGGGAGTCACGGTGAAGGAAGGGTCTGTTGACTCCCTGGAGAGATGTCTTCCCCTTGATATGGGCTAGGTTCGTAGAAGGAGAAGCTCAAGGTCATCTTGACTGTATCAGAGGCCTTATTCACCCGGCCCGTGGAAGGGGCCTTATACACCCTGGTCTGTGGCAGAGACCAAAGTTCTCCAGGTCCGTGGCAGGGGCCTTGTACACCCGGTCTGTGGCAGAGACCAACCTCAAGGTCTGTGGCAGAGACTGTGCACCTAAAACTGTTTGAGAAACCTAAGCAGTGAGGTGAATGTGCTACGTTTGTGCCTGGACCTCCTCCACACCTTAAGCTGTCCTGTTTCTTTGCTCTAACCTTTTCTATCCGAGTAGAGTTTATTTTGCCATGAGAGAATAAGAGTTGTAATTTCAGCTGGTGTGGACATTGACTTTACTGGGAATTAAAGGACTTGCCTCTACCTACAGTAGAGGTGAGAATCATCCTCTGGAGGAGTTTTGACTCCGGCTGTGGACACGGCCCGTCAAGTACACTGCTCAACCTCTTTATATAGGAGGGTACGGGCTGGTAGTGCGGTGTGCCTTTCTCCCTCCTGCGAGGAGCCAACAACATAAAGGCAGGTAAGGGGGAAAGGATCTGTGCGCTACAAAAAAAAAAAAAAAATATATAATCTTGACCTAGGAGGACGAGGTCCATATGGAGTAGGAGGTTGAGGTGGCGGTGGATGTGGCTGTGTAGGTGGAAGCGGCGGTGGAGGAGGACGAGGTAGCCAACACTGGTTCAAAAATACAACAATGGCTGGGTAAGGCCGGTGATGTGTCGAATTCTGTCCCCCGTCAAATAGTGTCCACCCTGTACTGCGCTTGCTCAGTATGTAGGACAAGGGGATTTCAAAAATCTCCCAAGACGAACGGCGCCTGCGTGGTGAGTTCAGGTGAAGGCCACACCATCCGTGGTTCAAGCCGAGCCAAGTGAGGCCGTGCCCAAAGCGTGGCGATCGAACCGAGCCCGTGAGGGGCCCTGTTACTATGTGCTACCGTATGTCCACTTGGATGGTGGGGCTTGAACCTGCACTCACAGCGCAGGCGCCGTTCATCTTCGGAGATTTTGTGAATCTCCTTGTCCTCTGTACTGCGCAAGCGCTGCGCCTTCGCAGTATGGGCCGGACACAATCCGATGGCCGGACAGTTTTTGTCACAACACCGGTATACATGTCTATTCTGTGGGATCCATGCCTGGTTCATTTTAATGAACGTGAGCTTGTCCACATTGGCTCTGGACAGGCGGCTGCGCTTGTCTGTGATAACGCCGCCCTGCCGTGCTAAATACACGTTCAGATAATACACTGGCTGCAGGGCAGGCCAGCACCTCCAAGGCATAAAGGGCAAGCTCAGGCCATGTGCCCAATTTGGAGACCCAGAAGTTAAAGGGGGCAGACCCGTCATCTTGTACGTGTAGGCCTGTGGACACATGCTGCTCAACCATGTTGGTGAAATGCTGCCTACTGCTAAGACGTTCCATCTCAGCTGGTGGTGCTGGTTGTTGTGGCGTGCTGACAAAGCTTTTCCACATTTCAGCCATGCTAACCCTGCCTTCTGAGGTGCTGCCGGTGCCCCGGCTGCGTTGGCGACCTCTTCCTCCTCCTCTGCCTTCGCCTTGTGCTTCCACCGTACGCCCGCTGTCAGGTGGGAATGCCACCAGCAGCGTGTCTACCAGCGTGCGCTTGTACTCGCGCATCTTACGATCCCGCTCCAGTGAGGGAATTAAGGACGGTACGTTGTCCTTGTAACGGGGATCCAGCAGGGTGGCCACCCAGTAATCAGCACCAGTTAAAATGTGGGCAACTCGGCGGTCATTGCGGAAACACTGCAGCATGTAATCGCTCATGTGTGCCAGGCGGCCCAGAGGCAAAGAAAAGCTGTCCTCTGTGGGAGGTGTATCGTCTGTGTCCTCTGTATCCCCCCAGCCACGCACCAGTGATGGCCACAAGCTGGTCTGGGTGCCACCCTGCTGTGAATATGGCTCCTCCTCCTCCTCCTCCTCCATCTCCTCCTCCACCTCGTCATCCTCCAGAACTGTGCCCTTTCTGCCGGACAATTGTGTACCTGGCGTTTGTTGGTGCAGGAACCCACCCTCGTAGCCACTTGTGAAAGACTGCCCTGAAAGCCTTTGAAATGATCCCGCTTCCTCCTCCTCCTCCTCATCCTCCTGTGCCACATCCTCTTCCATCATCGCCCGAAGCGTTTTTTCAAGGAGGCATAGAACTGCGATAGTAACGCTAAGAATGGCGTCATTGGCACTGGACATGTTGGTGGAGTACTCGAAACAGCGCAACAAGGCACACAGGTCTCGCATGGAGGCCCAGTTATTGGTGGTGAAGTGGTGCTGTTCCGCAGAGCAACTCACACGTGATTGCTGCAGCTGAAACTCCACTATCGCCTGCTGCTGCTCGCACAGTCTGGCCAGCATGTGCAAGGTGGAGTTCCACCTTGTGGGCACGTCACATATGAGGCGGTGAGCGGGAAGGCCGAAGTTACGCTGCAGCGCTGACAGGCGAGCAGCAGCAGGGTGAGAACGCCGAAAGTGCGCACACACAGCCCGCACTTTCTGCAGCAGCTCTGGCATATTGGGGTAATTTTTAAGGAATCTCTGGACCACCAAGTTCAGCACATGCGCCAGGCAAGGGATGTGCGTCAAACCGGCTAGGCCCAGAGCTGCTACGAGATTTCGCCCATTATCGCACACCACCAGGCCGGGCTTGAGGCTCACTGACAGCAACCACTCATTGGTCTGTTGTTCCATGTCCCTCCACAACTCCTGCGCGGTGTGGGGTTTTTCCCCCAAACAGGAAAGTTTTAAAACTGCCTGCTGTCGTTTACCCCTGGCTGTGCTGAAGTTGGTGGTGAAGGTGTTACGCTGACCGGATGAGGAGGCGGTAGAGGATGAGGAAGCGGAGTAGGAGGAGTTAGCAACAGGAGGCAAACTGAAGCGCCCTGCAATCCTCGGTGGTGGAAGGACATGCGCCAAACTGCTATCTGCCTCAGGCCCAGCCGCCACTGCATTTACCCAGTGTGCTGTTAGGGAGATATAACGTCCCTGACCGTGCTTACTGGTCCACGCATCCGTAGTTAGGTGGACCTTGCCACAGATGGCGTTGCACAGTGCACACCTGATTTTGTCCCCCACTTGGTTGTGCAGGGAAGGGATGGCTCGCCTGGAAAAATAGTGGCGGCTGGGCACGACGTACTGTGGGACAGCCAATGCCATCAGGCTTTTAAAACTCTGCGTCTCCACCATACGGAATGACAGCATTTCAAAGGCCAGGAGTTTTGAAATGCTGGCATTCGGGGCCAGGGATAGCGGGTGGCTAGGGGGGTACTTCCTCTTCCGCTCCAATGTTTGGGAGATAGAGAGCTGAACGCTTCCATGGGACATTGTGGAGATGGTTGGTGACCCAGGTGGTAGTGTTGCTGGCAGATCCTCTGTTTGCGGGGTGGCAGGTGCCACTGTCACTACAGAGGTGGATGAAGAGGCAGAGACTGCAGCAGAAGAGGAAGCAGGAGGAGCCAGAGACCTTTCTTGGTTTTTGAGGTGTCTACTCCACTGCAGCTCGTGCTTTGCACTTAGATGCCTGGTCATGCAGGTTGTGCTCAGGTTGAGAACGTTTATGCCTCGCTTCAGCCTCTGATTGCACAGCCTGCAAACCACTCGTGTCTTGTCATCAGCACATTGTGTGAAGAACTGCCACGCTAGGGAACTCCTTGGACCTGGCTTTGGTGTGCCCGGTCCCTTGCTGCGTTGGGCAGTAGCAGACATACTGTCTAGGGGACGGACGCTCCGCTTTTGCACCCTGCTCCCTCTTCTGCTGTGCTGGTGGCTCTGTGCGACCACCGCCTCTTCCTCCAAACTACACTGGTCACCTGCATAACGTTCATTCCATGTGGGGTCGAGGACCTCATCGTCCTCCACATCATCTTCCACCCAGTCTTCACGCCTGCCCTCCTTGTCTGTCTGCACAATTGCGAAAGCAGCAGCAGTTGGCACCTGTGTTTCGTCATCATCCGAGACGTACTGCGATGGTCCACCCATGTACTCATCATGAAACATAATTTATTGGGCATCGGTGCACTCAATCTCTTCCACTTCTGGGGCAGGGCTAGGTGGATGGCCCTGGGAAACCCTGCTAACAGAGTCATCGAAAAGCAGAAGAGACTGCTGCATGATTTGGGGCTCAGACTGCTTGGCTGATTTGCAAGGGGGTGAGGTGAAAGACTGATGGACATGGGTTTCAGGTGCCAACTCTGATCTTTCATCAGAAGAGTGGGTGGGAGACAATGTGAAGGAACCCGAGGCACTGTCAGCAACCCAATCTACTATCGCCTGTACTTGTCCTGGCCTAAACATTCGTACAGCCTCATTAGGCGCGACAAAATTCCGCCGCAGGCTCGGTCGCCTACTCGCACCTGAGGAAGGTGTTTCACTTGTGCGTGTATCTGGCACAGATCCACCACGTCCTCTCCCTGCAACAGGAGCTCCACCAGCAGCACCACGACCGGGGCCACCACGTCCCTTTGACCTTCTCCTCATATTTTCCAAATTTAGGATGTTGCCCTAAATGGGTGTTTTTGGAAGAGCAGAACACACCCACAGTACGTAACCGCTGAATCACACAGCTACAGAACTGCAGAAAATGCTATTCAAAAAAAATTTTGTTTTTTTTAGTATAGCACATGTGAGGGGGTTAGCTCGGCAGCGGGTGTGTGTGACCCCCGGGATGGGCTCCCCACACAAAAACAGGCCCAGCAAACGGAGGTTGTGGTTTTCAAAATCAAAAAAGGTGCGGTTTATTTTCTATTTACAGTGACAAAACACAGCAAAGCCAAAAGAAACATAAACAAAATAAATCCTGGTCAACTTGACCTCTGACTAAACATACAGGTTTCCTAACTAACAACTGGGATCAGCCTAGTGCTGTCCTAGTCCCTAAGTCCCTGGTTTTAAATGTCCAAGCAAATAGCCACACAGGCTTTGTCTCACCGCACAGGGGTTCACTCTCCCTAGACAGTCCACACAGGTCTGGGTCCAGGCATGAGCTAACATCTAATGAAGCTGGGAGTTCTTATAGAGGCCTAAATGAGCTGACAAGCTTCAGCTGGTCTCATCAACTCCCTGTCTGCACGACGCCCCACACTCTCCCTAGAGGTATGAGTCATCCATGAGCCCACTAGCCTTAGCTGGGCTTATACAACTCTCCACCTAGTTGTATAAGTCGGCGTAAAGCCTGAATCTGGGCGAAATATATCTACCCCCCTGGATGCAACCAGGTGACTTTACCTTCCTGCTGTCACATACCCCCCCCCTCTTGTTTTAACCTCGGGGTTGGAACACCAGCAATCAGGCATTCATGTACTCGAGACAAAGCATCCACATTCCCCATTTGAACGCCAGGGCGATGCTTTACTGTGAAGTTGAATTCCTGGAGGGCCAGGAACCACCTATTCACTCTTCTATTTGTTTCCTTGTTTTGAGCCATCCACTTTAACGGAGCGTGATCCGTAACCATGTCAAAGTGCCTACCTAGCAGGTAGTACCGAAGGGAATCTAGAGCCCACTTCACCGCTAAACACTCCTTTTCAACGGTGGCGTAATTTACCTCATGGGACTTCAACTTCCTGCTGAGGTAAATGACTGGGTGCTCTTCCCCGTTCCAGACCTGGGACAATACTGCTCCTAACCCCACATCTGACGCATCACTTTGTACGACAAAGTCTTTAGAGAAGTCGGGTGAGTACAACACTGGCTGGCTACATAAGGCTTGTTTCAAGAATTGGAATGCTGCCTCAGCCTCGGGGGTCCATTTAATCATGACCGACCCTTTCCCCTTTGTTAGGTTGGTTAGGGGCACAGCCTTAGAAGCAAAGTGGGGAATGAATCGCCGATAATACCCAGCGATTCCCAGAAAGGCCTGTACCTGCTTCTTGCTGTTGGGACGTGGCCAACTCTGGATGGCCTCGACTTTGTTGAGTTGGGGTTTTATTACTCCCCTCCCAATGGTGTACCCAAGATATTTGGCCTCCTCCTGCCCAATGGTACACTTCTTGGGGTTAGCCGTAAACCCCGCTTCCCGAACAGAGTCCAGGACTGCTTGCACTTTTGGCAGATGTGAGGCCCAATCTGTGCTATGGACAATTACGTCATCCAGGTAAGCCGCAGCATACTTCCGATGGGGCCTCAGCATCTGGTCCATTTTCCGCTGGAATGTGGCCGGCGCATTCTGTAACCCGAACGGCATTCTTTTATATTGGAACGCCCCGTCTGGGGTTACAAATGCGGTTTTCTCTTTGGCCAATTTGGCCAGGGGGATTTGCCAATACCCTTTTGTGAGGTCAAGAGTCGTCATGTATCGGGCTGTTCCCAGCCGGTCGATCAACTCATCTATACGTGGCATGGGGTAGGTGTCAAATTTTGTAACTTTGTTCAACTGACGAAAATCGTTACAAAATCGCCAGCTCCCATCCGGTTTAGGCACCAACACAATGGGACTAGACCAATCACTTTGGGACTCCTCTATCACCCCTAAGTTCAGCATTTTCTGTACTTCCTCCCGTATTGCCTCCCGTCGGGCCTCTGGGATCCGATAGGGTTTTAACTTCACCCTTTCACCGGGCGGGGTAATGATGTCATGCTCTACCCCAAATGTTTGTCCCGGCAGCTCAGAGAATACCTCCTTGTTGCGAAGCACAAACTCCTTAACCTCCTGTTGTTGGGGTTGTGACAAGGTGGCTGCTATTCCAACCTCAGGAATCACGCAACCAGTTTGAGCTGGTGACCAAGTGTCTGCGACTAGGGACTCTCTATCCCTCCAGGATTTCAACAGATTAACGTGATAGATCTGTTCGGGCTTTCGCCTTCCTGGTTGTCTGACCTTGTAATTCACTTCGCTCACTTTTTCCATTATCTCGTAGGGGCCTTGCCATTTGGCAAGGAATTTACTTTCAACCGTAGGGACAAGTACCAGTATCCTATCCCCCGGGGAAAAGGTACGGGTCTTGGCTCCACGGTTGTACACTCTCTGCTGTGCTAACTGCGCTTGGGCCAAATGTTCCTTCACGATGGGCATTACCTGTGCAATTCGGTCTTGCATCAGGGCGACATGCTCAATCACACTCCTGTGGGGAGAACTCTCACTTTCCCAAGTTTCCTTGGCAATATCCAACAGCCCTCTTGGGTGTCTCCCATACAGTAACTCAAAGGGGGAGAATCCCGTAGAGGATTGGGGCACCTCCCTAATAGCAAACATCAGATAAGGAAGTAGACAGTCCCAATCCTTTCCATCTCTATCTACCACTTTCTTCAACATTTGTTTTAGGGTTTTGTTGAATC
Organism: Rana muscosa; assembly: GCA_029206835.1. Classification (NCBI taxonomy): domain Eukaryota; kingdom Metazoa; phylum Chordata; class Amphibia; order Anura; family Ranidae; genus Rana; species Rana muscosa. The sequence goes on along the minus strand of CM055120.1, from coordinate 449,796,468 downwards.
TTTCAACCAGCCCATCGGTTTGGGGGTGATACACAGATGTACGTAATTGCGTCACTTTGAACAATTTACACAGCTCCTTCATAACCCGGGACATAAAGGGTGTACCTTGGTCCGTAAGCAGTTCTTTACAAATACCCACCCGGCTAAACACAAGAGATAGCTCTTTGGCTATGGTTTTGGCCGAGGTATTTCGGAGAGGGATCGCTTCTGGATAACGGGTGGCATAGTCCATTATAACTAATATGTACTGGTGCCCCCTAGCGGACTTGATTATAGGACCTACCAAATCCATGGCGATCCTCTCAAACGGGACCTCAATGATGGGTAGAGGGACCAGCGGGCTACGGAAATGTGGCATCGGGGCCGACCTCTGACACACAGGGCAGGAGGAACAATAATTTTCTATGTCCTTCATCACCCCCGGCCAATAGAATCTCTGTAATACCCTCTCTCGGGTTTTCTCTGTCCCCAGATGACCTCCAAGAATGTGCCCATGGGCCAACTCCAACACCAACTTCCTGTAAGGTTTGGGCACCACAAGCTGCTCAACGGTTTCTTCTGCCCTTTTTGCCACCCGATACAGTAGGTCCTTCTCTACGCTGAAGTATGGGTAAGTGCAGGTATTATCTGGGTTCACTAACTCGCCATCTATTTTCACTACGTTTTCCCGTGCCTTTATTAGGGCGGGGTCTTTCAACTGTTCTGTGGCAAAGTTTTCCCTGTGAACCTCAAGATCAGAAAACTCCACAGACGGTAGGTTTTCGTCTGAGGAGGTGGGCTCCTCTCCAGTTTCTTGAGTCTCCCCTGCCAATACTGATAAGGGAAATTCCGGAGAGTCCTCACCACTCTCAGGGGAGTTCTGGCTATCACATTCCTGGTACATAGGGGCACCAGTGGGGGGCTCAGGATCATCCCACAGTTCCCAGAACTTCGGAAAATCCCTTCCCACAATGGCGTCATACGGTAACTGAGATACTAAGCCCACTGGATGAGAGAGGGTACCTTTGGGGGTCTCGAAACACACTGTAGTCACGGGATACTCTCGGGTGTCCCCATGCACACAAATAACAGCTACCTTGCTATTCCCAGAGACCTCTGTTTTAACTAACTCAGCCTTTATCAGGGTCACAAGGCTACCTGAATCCAGCAATACCACAACATTTCTACCATTAACACACATTTTGCATAAATGTTTCTCAGTTCCTCGAATGGCAGTGCATGCGACTGTCGCACACAGCGACTGACGTCTGCCCGTCAGAAAGTCACACTGCATGGGTTCCTCCACAACCGGGCAATTGGCTGCAATATGTCCCGCTTGCCGGCAGCGGTAGCAAACGATCCTTCTTGCCGCCTCTTGAGCCGCTGATTTCCCAGGCTGTTCTCGCCAAACTTGGGGTAGAGCTCCCACCCTCTCACTCTCTCCACCCTTACCCCTTGGAATCCTCTTATCCGCCCCTGGGGATGGTCTGGTCTTAGGGTGGAAAGTCCGAGTGTCTCTGGAAGAGGCCGTCAGGTTCTCTGTAGCCAAGTATTTCTCCACACGATCCACAAGACCATCGGCCGTCTCTGGGTCTCCATGGCTTACCCACTTTTGGATGGCAGTAGGAAGAGCTCTCAAAAACCGATCCATTACAACACGTTCCACAATCTTTGGTGCGGACAAAGTCTCTGGCTGTAGCCACTTTCTGCTCAGGTGAATGAGATCATACATTTGAGACCTGGGGGGGTTTTCCAAGCTGGAAAGTCCAGTTATGCACACGCTGAGCCCGGACAGCCTGGGTGACACCCAGCCTTGCCAATATTTCAGCTTTTAGCATCACATAGTCTTTTGCTTGGTCAGGCTCTAGGTCATAGTAAGCTTTCTGCGATTCACCAGTTAACAGAGGAGCCACCAGTCCAGCCCACTGCTCCTCAGGCCACTTTTCTCTTTCAGCAGTCCTTTCAAATGTGGTCAAAAATACCTCTGGATCATCCTCTCCAGTCATTTTTGTCAATAAACGACTCACCCCAAAGGACGCGGTATTAGTGGGACGGCTTTCCTCACTGGTCTGCGGACGTTGCTGCATTACTGCTTCCATTTGTTGTAGTCTCTGCTCTTGCTTCTGTAACAGGTCTATGAAGCGGGCCTCAGATTGCTGCTGGGCTTGTTGCTGAGCTTCCAGACTCTGTTGGTGAGCTTGCTGCTGGGCTGCAAGGCTCTGTTGATGAGCTTGCTGCTGGGCTGCGAAGTTCTGTTGTTGAGCTGCAAGGCTCTGTTGATGAGCTGCAAGGCTCTTTTGCAAACCTGCATTTGTCTGCTGTTGATTGGCATTTGCTAGAGCCAGCTGCTTCAGTATCTCCTCCATGCTGGCTTAAAAAAAACTGCCCGCATTCTCCACCAACTGTGAGGGGGTTAGCTCGGCAGCGGGTGTGTGTGACCCCCGGGATGGGCTCCCCACACAAAAACAGGCCCAGCAAACGGAGGTTGTGGTTTTCAAAATCAAAAAAGGTGCGGTTTATTTTCTATTTACAGTGACAAAACACAGCAAAGCCAAAAGAAACATAAACAAAATAAATCCTGGTCAACTTGACCTCTGACTAAACATACAGGTTTCCTAACTAACAACTGGGATCAGCCTAGTGCTGTCCTAGTCCCTAAGTCCCTGGTTTTAAATGTCCAAGCAAATAGCCACACAGGCTTTGTCTCACCGCACAGGGGTTCACTCTCCCTAGACAGTCCACACAGGTCTGGGTCCAGGCATGAGCTAACATCTAATGAAGCTGGGAGTTCTTATAGAGGCCTAAATGAGCTGACAAGCTTCAGCTGGTCTCATCAACTCCCTGTCTGCACGACGCCCCACACTCTCCCTAGAGGTATGAGTCATCCATGAGCCCACTAGCCTTAGCTGGGCTTATACAACTCTCCACCTAGTTGTATAAGTCGGCGTAAAGCCTGAATCTGGGCGAAATATATCTACCCCCCTGGATGCAACCAGGTGACTTTACCTTCCTGCTGTCACACACAGTAGAAGAAAACTATTTAGAAATTGTTTATTTCACACACCTCCAAATATGTATAACACACTGCAAACTATTTTTGTGCCCCTAAACGGCGTTTTTTGGAAGAGCAGAACACACCCACAGTACATAACCGCTGAATCGCACAGCTACAGAACTGCAGAAAATGCTATTTAAAAAAAATGTTGTTTTTTTAGTATAGCACAGTAGAAGAAAACTATTTAGAAATTGTTTATTTCACACACCTCCAAATATGTATAACACACTGCAAACTATTTTTTGTGCCCCTAAACGGCGTTTTTTGGAAGAGCAGAACACACCCACAGTACGTAACCGCTGAATCGCACAGCTACAGAACTGCAGAAAATGCTATTCAAAAAAAATGTTGTTTTTTTAGTATAGCACAGTAGGAGAAAACTATATAGAAATTGTTTATTTCACACACCTCCAAATATGTATAACACACTGCAAACTATTTTTTGTGCCCCTAAACTGCGTTTTTTGGAAGAGCAGAACACACCCACAGTACGTAACCGCTGAATCACACAGCTACAGAACTGCAGAAAATGCTATTAAAAAAATATGCTGTTTTTTTAGTATAGCACAGTAGGAGAAAACTATATAGAAATTGTTTATTTCACACACCTCCAAATATGTATAACACACTGCAAACTATTTTTTGTGCCCCTAAACGGCGTTTTTTGGAAGAGCAGAACACACCCACAGTACGTAACCGCTGAATCGCACAGCTACAGAACTGCAGAAAATGCTATTCAAAAAAAATGTTTTTTTTTTAGTATAGCACAGTAGAAGAAAACTATTTAGAAATTGTTTATTTCACACACCTCCAAATATGTATAACACACTGCAAACTATTTTTTGTGCCCCTAAACGGCGTTTTTTGGAAGAGCAGAACACACCCACAGTACGTAACCGCTGAATCGCACAGCTACAGAACTGCAGAAAATGCTATTCAAAAAAAAAAATGTTGTTTTTTTAGTATAGCACAGTAGGAGAAAACTATATAGAAATTGTTTATTTCACACACCTCCAAATATGTATAACACACTGCAAACTATTATTTGTGCCCCTAAACGGCGTTTTTTGGAAGAGCAGAACACACCCACAGTACGTAACCGCTGAATCGCACAGCTACAGAACTGCAGAAAATGCTATTCAAAAAAAATGTTTTTTTTTTAGTATAGCACAGTAGGAGAAAACTATATAGAAATTGTTTATTTCACACACCTCCAAATATGTATAACACACTGCAAACTATTTTTTGTGCCCCTAAATGGCGTTTTTTGGAAGAGCAGAACACACCCACAGTACGTAACCGCTGAATCGCACAGCTACAGAACTGCAGAAAATGCTATTAAAAAAAAATGTTTTTTTTTTAGTATAGCACAGTAGGAGAAAACTATATAGAAATTGTTTATTTCACACACCTCCACATATGTATAACACACTGCAAACTATTTTTTGTGCCCCTAAACGGCGTTTTTTGGAAGAGCAGAACACACCCACAGTACGTAACCGCTGAATCGCACAGCTACAGAACTGCAGAAAATGCTATTCAAAAAAAATGTTTTTTTTTTAGTATAGCACAGTAGAAGAAAACTATTTAGAAATTGTTTATTTCACACACCTCCAAATATGTATAACACACTGCAAACTATTTTTTGTGCCCCTAAACGGCGTTTTTTGGAAGAGCAGAACACACCCACAGTACGTAACCGCTGAATCGCACAGCTACAGAACTGCAGAAAATGCTATTCAAAAAAAATGTTGTTTTTTTAGTATAGCACAGTAGGAGAAAACTATATAGAAATTGTTTATTTCACACACCTCCAAATATGTATAACACACTGCACACTATTTTTTGTGCCCCTAAACGGCGTTTTTTGGAAGAGCAGAACACACCCACAGTACGTAACCGCTGAATCGCACAGCTACAGAACTGCAGAAAATGCTATTCAAAAAAAATGGTTTTTTTTAGTATAGCACAGTAGGAGAAAACTATATAGAAATTGTTTATTTCACACACCTCCAAATATGTATAACACACTGCAAACTATTTTTTGTGCCCCTAAATGGCGTTTTTTGGAAGAGCAGAACACACCCACAGTACGTAACCGCTGAATCGCACAGCTACAGAACTGCAGAAAATGCTATTCAAAAAAAATTGTTTTTTTTTAGTATAGCACAGTAGGAGAAAACTATATAGAAATTGTTTATTTCACACACCTCCACATATGTATAACACACTGCAAACTATTTTTTGTGGCCCTGAATGGCTCTTTTTGCAAGCGTACATTAAAGTGCAAATTTTTTATTTTTTTTGCCCTAAACGGGTCTTTTTTTGCACGAGCAAAATAAAATGCAAATTTATTTATTTTTTTGCCCTATGGGTCTTTTGGAAAAGAGCACAATAAAGTGCCTTTTTTTTTCTCCCCTAAATGGATCTTTTTCAAAGAGCAGAATACACCCACAGTATGGAAACGGTGTATCTCTCAACGTAATATGCAGTGCTGGTGCACTGAGCTTGCAGATAAAAGTTAGATTTTCTCTGACACTGGGCTCATGGCAGTGTAAAAAGACTGTGCACTGCAACACAAACAGGTAAACCTATGCAGATCGCTGATTTTAATCTCTGAATCTGGACTCCTATATAATATTCTCTCTCCCTGAAAGCACCAACAGGAACCTGGCCCTACACTACACTATCTCTCTATCTTTTCCCTCAGATTGCAGAATCAGGACTACCTCATGTATTTTACAATCTCTCCCTATTAGCAACAGCAGCAGCCAAGATCCTCTCCCTATCTATTCTGAAGCAGAGTGACGCTTATATAGAAGCTGGGTCACATGTTGCACTGACCAATCACAGCCATGCCATTAGTAGGCATGGCTATGATGGCCTCTAAGGGCAAACCAGCTAATCAAAAGGTGATTGGCTGGCCCCTGAAGCATTTCTAAATGCGTAATTAGATTGCCGAACCCGAACCCGGACTTTTGTGCAAAGTCCGGGTTCGGTTTCGGGTCCGGGAAAAAGCTAAAGTTCGGTACGGACCCGAACTTTACAGTTCGGGTTCGCTCAACACTATACGAGGATCCTTCCGCAGACTTTGCAGGATCAGGGAGGCCATGCAGCGTAGGTTAGCTAAGGCATTCGGTCCGGAGTCCTCTGGGTCACTAAGGACGACATGATCCGCAGCCACCTCCTCCCAGCCACGTACATGCCCCACTGCCCCACCCATGCCCCACTGGCATGGTGAAAAAAAACCAAGCTCCCCTGACCCTGTCCTGGTGCCGTAGTCACACAGGTACTCATTGATGGCCCTCTGCTGCGTGTGCAGCCGCTGCAGCATGGCCAACGTTGAGTTCCACCTGATGAGCTTGTCACATATAAGGCGGTTCTTGGGCAGGTTCAACTCCTTTTGCAGCTCAGCCAGCCGAGCACTGGCATTAAATGATCTGCGGAAATGCACACAGACTTTCCTGGCCTGCCTCAGGACATCCTGTAAGCCCGGGTACCTGCCCAAGAACCGCTGCACCACCAGGTTAAGGACGTGAGCCACACAGGGCACATGGGTCAGTTGTCCCTGTCGGAGGGCGGAGAGGAGGTTGGTGCCATTGTCGCAAACCACCATTCCTGGCTTAAGCTGGCGTGGCGTCAACCACCTTTCGGCCTGCCCCTGCAGAGCTGACAGAACCTCTGCCCCAGTGTGGCTCCTGTCTCCAAAACACACCAGCGCAAGCACGGCATGGCATCTTTTTGCCTGCGTACATGCTTAGCCCCTTGAACGCCTACGGAGCACCGCTGGTTCCGAGGACAAAGCACAGGAAGAGGCCATGGAGGAAGAAGAAGAGGAGGGGGTGGAGGAGAGAGGTGTGTCACAACCAGTAGTAGCATTTTGGAGGCGTGTCGGTGGAACAACCTCCAACACTACTGCACCTTGTCCTGCATCCTTCCCAGCTGCCAAAAGAGTGACCCAATGGGCCGTGAAAGAAAGGTAACGTCCCTGTCCATGCCTGCTGGACCATAAGTCAGCGGTAATATGCATCTTACCGCTGACTGCCCTGTCCAGCGAGGCAAAGACATTGCCTTCCACATGCTGGTAGAGAGCCAGAATCGCCTTCCGTGAGAAAAAGTGGCGTTTAGGAACCTGCCACTGAGGAACCGCACATTGCACAAACTCACGGAAGGGGGCAGAGTCTACCAACTGAAAAAGCAGCAGTTGAAGTGCTTGCAATTTAGCCAAGCTAGCATTCAACCGCTGGGCATGTGGATGGCTGGGAGTGAACTTCTTTCGACGGTCCAGCAGCTGGGGCAGGGAAATTTGCCTGCTAGAATTGGACGTCGGTGTACTGCTAGCAGAGTGCCCGCAAGTACTTGACTGTGACACACCTAATTCTACACCTTCATTCCTCTCAGTGCAGGTTTCAGAGAGGACTGAAGGTATAGTGGGGTTGGAGATCCTAGCTGATGCGGAGCAAGGAGAGGTCCGCTTTGTTCTTTGGTGTGGGTCTTTAAGGTAGGCTTGCCAACGAGCTGCATGGCAGGTCAACATATGTCTGGTCAAGCATGTGGTGCCCAAGCGGCTGATGTTTTGGCCACGCGAGATACGCTTGAGACATATGTTGCAAACAGCAGCGGTGCGATCTGATGCACTCGACTCAAAAAAGGCCCACACCAAAGAACTTTTGGAATAACGGGCACAGGCAGTGTCAGGAATCAGGTATGATCAGAACTGTGTGGACTGCAACAGAGGAAACCGCAAACAGGAATAGATGAAGTAAAATGGTTTATTAATATAAATAGATATAAGTAAATAAAAACGTGAGCACACCACCAGTATAAATGAACAACCAAATATTCAAATAGTGTTTAAAACTAACCAGCATCAATAGTAAAGGGGAACCAGAATTGTAGTAAGGCCAGGCCAGAATCATCAACGGGAGGTCAGCAGAAGGGGGCCAGGAGTGGACAGACAGGGACAAGCAGGGAGCAGAGCAAGGATCAGAGCATGGATCAGAGCAAGGATCAGGTAGGGGCACGAGGACAATACCAGGGCAGTGTGTGTGTGCACTTGCCGGGTATTTATAGGACTGTGGTGATTGTCCTCATGTGACAGCTGAGCGGAGAAGGTGCTGTCTGTCCCACACTGCCAGGAACCACCCGCTGGTGGACACCAGTACTGCGGCCCAAACATCACATAACATTACCAGGGGGAAGCTCCCCTGGCAGTTCCAGTCTGTCAGGAGACACCTGCTGGTGGACCGCAGTACTGCACACCAAACATCAGGCAGTGTCACCAGCGGATGGAACCTTCCCTGACAGGTAGCGCCCTGCACAGGCGGAGCTCTGTGGTGTGATTCAGTCGGTGTGCTGTTGTCAGGGAAACTTCCAAACCAACCAGCACCCAGTACGCGTGCACGGTGGGTCGGCGCTTTGGCGCGTGCGCGTGCGCGGGACAGTGCTCCGGCGTTCGTGGGTGCGCGTGCCGACGCAACGGCGCGCGCGAGCGGCTGCGCCAATCAGGATACAGGCAGGCATATATAAAGAGGCCTAGCTCACTGACAGGTTGCTGGTTTGTTGTCAGCTTTCCTGTGTATCCAGTTTCCTGAATCCTGCTTGAAAACCCAGTTGTGACCCGGACCGGCTTGATTACCTCTTTCATCTCTCCTGGACCTGACCTTCTGCTTGTTTTACGGACTTCTGCCTTCTGCCTGTGCTTGACCCTTGGCCTGTGACCCAGATCTGCTGTTTTCTCCAGCCCTTGACTTCCTGCCTGTACCTCGGATCTTCCTTGTGATCTTCAGCCCTGATCTGATTCCTATACCTATCTGGACTTTGCTATCAGCAACTTTAAACCCTTGATCTGCACTACCAGCCGCAGCTGATTTCCGTCAATCCCTGCTGAACCTGACTGTCGGAGATATTATCTTCAGTTCCTGTTTATCCCTGCTACCGCCTGGTGATTAACCACCAGCATCTTCACGGACTACTCAGCTATTCCAGCCAGCCTTGCAAGTCCTCTCCACCTGCTGGTCACCAGTGCCTCTTCTCGCCATTCTCTCCCTGTCTCACTTCCAGGGGGCGGAGTGCGTCAAGTTGCAAGGGTGAACCGCTCTCGGCATCTCGGCCTCGGTGAGTACCCGTTGTGACAGTACAAACCAGCCAGATGTCTGAGGCCGACAGAGCGCGTTCTCCGTTCGATACCCTCTGCCAGCAGGTGCCCGCACTGACCGACGCAGTCCAAAAATTGCAAGAGGGATATACCCAGATGGATGGTCGCCTGCAGCAACTCACCGGACCTTTAGGACTAGCATCCCCAGTCGCTTCCACCTCCAATAGTGCCACCACCTCCCAAGCTTCAGCGAGCCCCACTGTGGTGATGGCCACCCCTGAACCCAGGGTTCCCATGCCTGAACGGTTCTCGGGCGTCCGCAAAAAGTATCGGGCATTCAAAAATGCTTGCTCCCTTTACCTCGCGCTTCAGCCCAGGACCTTCTCATCTGAGGTGGTAAAGGTGGGGTTCGTCATCTCTCTCTTAACCGATGAACCACAAGCCTGGGCCCATGGTTTGATGGAACAAAGTAGCCCTGCATTAAACTCTGTGGACACTTTCTTCGAGAATATGGCACAGTTATATGACGACCCTCAACGCACCGCCACAGCTGAGTCTGTTCTTCACAGCCTTCTCCAGGGAAGAAGACCAGTGGAGGACTACACGGCAGAATTCCGGAAGTAGTCAGCCGATACCGGTTGGAATGAGGCAGCCCTCAAATACCAGTACCGCCAAGGACTATCCGAAGCCCTCAAGGACGAGTTGGCCAGGATCGGTACCCCCACTTCCTTGGAAGAATTGATCCAATCTGTTACCCAACTTGACAGACGCTTGCGTGAGCGACGCTCCGAACGTTTTCAGGCCACCCGTCCTAGCTGGACTCTTCCCAGATCAGCCCCTGCTCATCCACCCGTTCAGACTCCTGCAGTTTCATCCCTTCCTGAACCAGAGCCTATGCAACTCGGATTAGTCCGACCTCCTCTTTCTTCTGAAGAAAAGCAGCGCAGACGTCAAGCCAACTTATGCCTTTACTGTGGGAGCACCGGCCACTTCCTCCGCAACTGTCCAGTGAGACCTAGTAAGTCTCCCCCTAAAGACATTCTGCATTACCAGGTTTCTGGCTTCCCACAAACTTATGTTGTCCTCTTTCTCTCTTTACAGCTACCGGGAGGGACAACCCGCCTACCGGAGATTATTGACTCCGGAGCCTGCAGCTGCTTCCTGGACTCTGCACTAGCTTCTAAACTGCACTTCCCCTTGCAAACCAAGGACCACTGCCTTCAAGTACACCTGGCAGATGGCTCGCTACCCCGTTCAGGACTAATCACACAAGAAACCAAGCCCCTCCTTGCTGTTACGGACTCAGGCCACAAAGAGTTCCTGCGCTTGGACCTCATTCCCTCTCCTATTTCCCCCATCATCTTGGGCCTCCCCTGGCTACAGGCACATGAGCCCCTTATAAATTGGGCCAAGAAGGAAATCAACTTCACCTCATTATACTGTTCCCAGCACTGTCTCCTCTCAGCTCCTACCACTTGTGCCACCATAGCAACCCTCCCGGACCATCTACAACACGTTCCCCTGCATATTTGGAATTCCGGGACGTTTTTGACAAACAACAGGCCGACCAACTGCCTCCTCATCTGCCATATGATTGCCCCACCGATCTTCTGCCCGGTTCTGAAATTCCTTTTGGCCGAATTTTTCCCTTGTCAGAGACTGAGTTAAAGGCCCTCAAGGATTATATAGATGAAAACCTGAAAAATAAATGTATCCGTCCCTCCTCTTCCCCAGCCGGTGCAGGGATCTTTTTTGTCGAAAAAAAGACGGATCCCTGAGACCCTGCATCGACTATAGGGAGTTAAACAAAATTACGATCAAGAACAGATACCCGTTGCCTCTTATCCCGGAGTTGTTCCAGAGGTTCCGACCCGCCCGGATCTTCTCCAAACTAGATCTTCGGGGTGCCTATAACCTTGTCCGGATCAGGGCTGGAGACGAGTGGAAGACTGCTTTCAGATCTAGATTCGGTCACTACGAGTATCTAGTCATGCCATTCGGGCTCTGTAATGCCCCAGCCACCTTCCAACACCTGGTCAACGATATCTTTCGTGAACATCTGGACGACTTTATGGTGGTATACCTGGATGATATTCTCATTTTTTCTGCCTCTGTTGAAATACACCGGGTCCATGTCACAAAGGTCCTTACCATCCTCAGGAAACACAGACTCTATCTCTAGGTTGAGAAATGTGACTTTGAGAGAACCACGGTACAATTCCTGGGATTCATCATCTCTACTGATGGGGTCGCAATGGATCCGCAGAAGGTTAAAGCCATTCAAGAATGGCCGGCTCCAACAGACAAGAAAGGGGTACAACGGTTCATTGGCTTTGCCAATTTCTATAGAAGATTCATCATTGGTTTCTCTTCTGTGGTAGCCCCTATCACTCAATTAACCCGTCAGGGCAACCGGTTCCATTGGACACAAGAGGCTCAGGAAACCTTCGCCAAATTAAAAGATATTTTTACCTCAGCACCTGTGCTACGGCATCCAGATCCTTCACTTCCATTCACATTGGAAGTAGATGCTTCCGAAACAGTCACTGGGGCCATCCTCTCCCAAAGGCAGGGCCCAAAATCCCTTCTACACCCAGTAGCCTTTGCCTCCAGGAAACTAACCCCTCCGGAGCAAAATTATGATGTGGGAGACAGAGAGCTACTGGCCATCAAATTTGCTCTAGAAGAGTGGCGGTACCTTCTGGAAGGCGCATCGCATCCGGTCATGATCTTCACGGATCATAAAAACCTGGAGTACTTGAGGACTGCGAAACGTCTAAGACCCCGACAAGCCCGTTGGGCACTTTTCTTCACCAGGTTTAATTTCCACATCGCTTACAGGCCTGGCTCCAAAAATGGAAAGGCGGATGCGCTCTCCAGGATGTTTCCTGAAGCATCTCAGACAGGGGAACCTAGTACCATTCTATCAGCACAAAACTTTCTATTGGTCTCTCGGACCGACCTACTAACCGCCATTAAGATCTCCAGGCGCAGCTCTGACCAAGAAACCTCCTCTTTAGAAAGACGTAATGATTTGTTTTGGTTCCGAGGTAAAATTTTCGTTCCTCTAGAAACCAGACAACTGGTCCTAAAGACTTTTCATGATCACAAATTAGCAGGCCACTTTGGAACTCGGAAAACCACAGAATTAGTCTCTCGCTCCTTCTGGTGGCCCGGTTGGAGACAGGATTGCAAAAACTACGTTACCTCTTGTACCCACTGCCAACGCAATAAGGGCCCGAGCATCAAGAGTTGGGGTTTGCTCAAACCCCTACCCGTTCCTGAACGCCCATAGGCAGACGTTTCAATGGACTTCATTGTTGATTTACCTACCTCTGGGGGTTTTACTACAATCCTAGTCATAATTGATCGACTCTCCAAGATGGCCCACTTCTTGCCAATGATCGGTACTCCCTCTGCTGCTGATACTGCCAAAATATTTTTTAAAGAAGTGATCAGGCTCCATGGGGTACCCAAGAGCATCACCTCTGATAGAGGCACCCAGTTTACATCCAAATTCTGGAGGGAACTTTGCAAATCCCTGGAAGTCAAGATCTGTCTTTCCTCCGTGTACCATCCTCAGAGCAACGGCCAGACAGAGAGAACCAACCAGACCCTGGAACAATATCTCCGTTGCTTCTGCTCTGCTTCCCAGGACGACTGGTCTTCCTTGCTTCCTTACGCTGAATTCGCGTACAATAACTCTATCCATTCTACCACCAGCCAGACTCCCTTTTGGGCCAACTTCGGTTTTCACCCTTCTTTCCTCCCTGATGACATTCCTGAAAGTCCCGTCCCTGCCGTTCAGGATCGGATAGCCTCTGTCCAATCTAACTTCCTAAAATTACAAGAAATGATGCAGACCGCTCAGGAAGCCTATAAAAAACATTACGATAAAGGAAGGAAGGAGAATCCTGTTTTCAAAGCCGGGGAAGAAGTGTGGCTTGCCGCCACCAACCTCAAACTACCAATTCCCTCACGGAAGCTGGGAACAAAATTCATTGGGCCTTTCAAGATCAAGCGGGCAATCAACCCTGTGGCTTTCGAATTGGCATTACCCGAATCTTACAGGATACACCCGGTCTTTCACACATCCTTGCTGAAGCCTGTTGTCCCTAACTCCTTCCCAGGAAGAGAAGCTCCACCTCCTCCACCAGTCGAGGTAGATGGTGAATGCGAGTACGAAGTGGAATCTATTCTGGGGTGCAGGAAAAGAGGTAGGCAACTGCAGTATTTAGTCAAGTGGAAGGGGTATCCCCCTGAAGACAATTCTTGGGAACCATCTGTAAACCTCCATGCTCCCCGTTTAATCCGAATTTTTCAATAAGAACATCCCGAATTGATGTCTAGTTTGGGCGTCCAGAGCCCGCCCCTCGGGGGGGCACTGTCAGGGAAACTTCCAAACCAACCAGCACCCAGTACGTGCGCACGGTGGGTCGACGCTTTGGCGCATGCGTGGGACAGTGCTCCGGCGTTCGCGGGTGCGCGTGCTGACGCAACGGTGCACGCGCGTGCGCGCGGCTGCGCCAATCAGAATACAGGCAGGCATATATAAAGAGGCCTAGCTCACTGACAGGTTGCTGGTTTGTTGTCAGCTTTCCTGTGTATCCAGTTTCCTGAATCCTGCTTGAAAACCCAGTTGTGACCCGGACCGGCTTGATTACCTCTTTCATCTCTACTGGACCTGACCTTCTGCTTGTTTTACGGACTTCTGCCTTCTGCCTGTGCTTGACCCTTGGCCTGTGACCCGGATCTGCTGTTTTCTCCAGCCCTTGACTTCCTGCCTGTACCTCGGATCTTCCTTGTGATCTTCAGCCCTGATCTGATTCCTATACCTATCTGGACTTTGCTATCAGCAACTTTAAACCCTCGATCTGCACTACCAGCCGCAGCTGGTTTCCGTCAATCCCTGCTGAACCTGACTGTCGGAGATATTATCTTCAGTTCCTGTTTATCCCTGCTACCGCCTGGTGATTAACCTCCAGCATCTTCACGGACTACTCAGCTATTCCAGCCAGCCTTGCAAGTCCTCCCCACCTGCTGGTCACCGGTGCCTCTTCTCGCCATTCTCTCCCTGTCTCACTTCCAGGGGGCGGAGTGCGTCAAGTTGCAAGGGTGAACCGCTCTCGGCATCTCGGCCTCGGTAAGTACCCGTTGTGACAGCTGTCCTTACGCTGGCCCCCGGAGGGCATCCTGCCTCGTTGGAGATGTGCCTCCTCCTCATCCTCCTCCTCCTCCTCCTCTCTACTATCAGGCACCCACGTGGAGTCAGTGACCTCATCATCCCCTCCCTCCTCATCGCTGAAACCAATCTGGCAGTATGCTGCAGCTGCTGGAACATGACTGCCAGATTGGTGTCCTTCTTGAGCATCCCCTTTCTCTGCTCTCACGCTACTGCCTTCCTCTAGCTGGGTATCATCTTCAGACCCTTCGAAACGCTGGGCATCCTCCTGGAGCATGTACCCAACACTGTGCTCAAACAGTTCGGGGGACTCCTCAGGACGACACCGCCTCTTCCTCCAAACTACACTGGTCACCTGCATAACGTTCATTCCATGTGGGGTCGAGGACCTCATCGTCCTCCACATCATCTTCCACCCAGTCTTCACCCCTGCCCTCCTTGTCTGTCTGCACAATTGCGAAAGCAGCAGCAGTTGGCACCTGTGTTTCGTCATCATCCGAGACATACTGCGATGGTCCTCCCATGTACTCATCATGAAACATAAGTGGTTGGGCATCGGTGCACTCAATCTCTTCCACTTCTGGGGCAGGGCTAGGTGGATGGCCCTGGGAAACCCTGCTAACAGAGTCATCGAAAAGCAGAAGAGACTGCTGCATGATTTGGGGCTCAGACTGCTTGGCTGATTTGCAAGGGCGTGAGGTGAAAGACTGATGGACATGGGTTTCAGGTGCCAACTCTGATCTTTCATCAGAAGAGTGGGTGGGAGACAATGTGAAGGAACCCGAGGCACTGTCAGCAACCCAATCTACTATCGCCTGTACTTGTCCTGGCCTAAACATTCGTACAGCCTCATTAGGCGCGACAAAATACCGCCGCAGGCTCGGTCGCTTACTCGCACCTGAGGAAGGTGTTTCACTTGTGCGTGTATCTGGCACAGATCCACCACGTCCTCTCCCTGCAACAGGAGCTCCACCAGCAGCACCACGACCGGGGCCACCACGTCCCTTTGACCTTCTCCTCATATTTTTCAAATTTAGGATGTTGCCCTAAATGGGTGTTTTTGGAAGAGCAGAACACACCCACAGTACGTAACCGCTGAATCGCACAGCTACAGAACTGCAGAAAATGCTATTCAAAAATTTTTTTGTTTTTTTAGTATAGCACAGTAGAAGAAAACTATTTAGAAATTGTTTATTTCACACACCTCCAAATATGTATAACACACTGCAAACTATTTTTTGTGCCCCATAACGGCGTTTTTTGGAAGAGCAGAACACACCCACAGTACGTAATGGCTGAATCGCACAGCTACAGAACTGCAGGAAATGCTATTCAAAAAAAATGTTGTTTTTTTAGTATAGCACAGTAGAAGAAAACTATTTAGAAATTGTTTATTTCACACACCTCCAAATATGTATAACACACTGCAAACTATTTTTTGTGCCCCTTAACGGCGTTTTTTGGAAGAGCAGAACACACCCACAGTACGTAACCGCTGAATCGCACAGCTACAGAACTGCAGAAAATGCTATTCAAAAAAGAATTTTGTTTTTTTAGTATAGCACAGTAGGAGAAAACTATATAGAAATTGTTTATTTCACACACCTCCAAATATGTATAACACACTGCAAACTATTTTTTGTGCCCCTAAACTGCGTTTTTTGGAAGAGCAGAACACACCCACAGTACGTAACCGCTGAATCACACAGCTACAGAACTGCAGAAAATGCTATTAAAAAAAAATGTTGTTTTTTTAGTATAGCACAGTAGGAGAAAACTATATAGAAATTGTTTATTTCACACACCTCCAAATATGTATAACACACTGCAAACTATTTTTTGTGCCCCTAAACGGCGTTTTTTGGAAGAGCAGAACACACCCACAGTACGTAACCGCTGAATCGCACAGCTACAGAACTGCAGAAAATGCTATTCAAAAAAAATGTTGTTTTTTTAGTATAGCACAGGTGGAGAAAACTATATAGAAAATGTTTATTTCACACACCTCCAAATATGTATAACACACTGCAAACTATTTTTTGTGCCCCTAAACTGCGTTTTTTGGAAGAGCAGAACACACCCACAGTACGTAACCGCTGAATCGCACAGCTACAGAACTGCAGAAAATGCTATTCAAAAAAAATGTTGTTGTTTTTTTAGTATAGCACAGTAGGAGAAAACTATATAGAAATTGTTTATTTCACACACCTCCAAATATGTATAACACACTGAAAACTATTTTTTGTGCCCCTAAACGGCGTTTTTTGGAAGAGCAGAACACACCCACAGTACGTAACCGCTGAATCGCACAGCTACAGAACTGCAGAAAATGCTATTCAAAAAAAATGTTGTTGTTTTTTTAGTATAGCACAGGTGGAGAAAACTATATAGAAATTGTTTATTTCACACACCTCCACATATGTATAACACACTGCAAACAATTTTTTGTGGCCCTGAATGGCTCTTTTTGCAAGCGTACATTAAAGTGCAAATTTTTTATTTTTTTTGCCCTAAACGGGTCTTTTTTTGCACGAGCAAAATAAAATGCAAATTTATTTATTTTTTTGCCCTATGGGTCTTTTGGAAAAGAGCACAATAAAGTGCCTTTTTTTTCTCCCCTAAATGGATCTTTTTCAAAGAGCAGAATACACCCACAGTATGGAAACGGTGTATCTCTCAACGTAATATGCAGTGCTGGTGCACTGAGCTTGCAGATAAAAGTTAGATTTTCTCTGACACTGGGCTCATGGCAGTGTAAAAAGACTGTGCACTGCAACACAAACAGGTAAACCTATGCAGATTGCTGATTTTAATCTCTGAATCTGGACTCCTATATAATATTCTCTCTCCCTGAAAGCACCAACAGGAACCTGGCCCTACACTACACTATCTCTCTATCTTTTCCCTCAGATTGCAGAATCAGGACTACCTCATGTATTTTACAATCTCTCCCTATTAGCAACAGCAGCAGCCAAGATCCTCTCCCTATCTATTCTGAAGCAGAGTGACGCTTATATAGAAGCTGGGTCACATGTTGCACTGACCAATCACAGCCATGCCATTAGTAGGCATGGCTATGATGGCCTCTAAGGGCACACCAGCTAATCAAAAGGTGATTGGCTGGCCCCTGAAGCATTTCTAAATGCTTAATTAGATTGCCGAACCCGAACCCGGACTTTTGTGCAAAGTCCGGGTTCGGGTTTGGGTCCGGCAAAAAGCTAAAGTTCGGTACGGACCCGAACTTTACAGTTCGGGTTCGCTCAACACTATACGAGGATCCTTCCGCAGACTTTGCAGGATCAGGGAGGCCATGCAGCGTAGGTTAGCTAAGGCATTCGGTCCGGAGTCCTCTGGGTCACTAAGGACGACATGATCTGCAGCCACCTCCTCCCAGCCACGTACATGCCCCACTGCCCCACCCATGCCCCACTGGCATGGTGAAAAAAACCGAGCTCCCCTGACCCTGTCCTGGTGCCGTAGTCGCACAGGTACTCATTGATGGCCCTCTGCTGCGTGTGCAGCCGCTGCAGCATGACCAACGTTGAGTTCCACCTGATGGGCTTGTCACATATAAGGCGGTTCTTGGGCAGGTTCAACTCCTTTTGCAGCTCAGCCAGCCGAGCACTGGCATTATATGATCTGTGGAAATGCACACAGACTTTCCTGGCCTGCCTCAGGACATCCTGTAAGCCCGGGTACCTGCCCAAGAACCGCTGCACCACCAGGTTAAGGATGTGAGCCACACAGGGCACATGGGTCAGTTGTCCCTGTCGGAGGGCGGAGAGGAGGTTGGTGCCATTGTCGCAAACCACCATTCCTGGCTTAAGCTGGCGTGGCGTCAACCACCTTTCGGCCTGCCCCTGCAGAGCTGACAGAACCTCTGCCCCAGTGTGGCTCCTGTCCCCAAAACACACCAGCGCAAGCACGGCATGGCATCTTTTTGCCTGCGTACATGCGTAGCCCCTTGAATGCCTACGGAGCACCGCTGGTTCCGAGGACAAAGCACAGGAAGAGGCCATGGAGGAAGAAGAAGAGGAGGGGGTGGAGGAGAGAGGTGTGTCACAACCAGTAGTAGCATTTTGGAGGCGTGGCGGTGGGACAACCTCCAACACTACTGCACCTTGTCCTGAATCCTTCCCAGCTGCCAAAAGAGTGACCCAATGGGCCGTGAAAGAAAGGTAACGTCCCTGTCCATGCCTGCTGGACCATAAGTCAGCGGTAATATGCACCTTACCGCTGACTGCCCTGTCCAGCGAGGCAAAGACATTGCCTTCCACATGCCGGTAGAGAGCCGGAATCGCCTTCCGTGAGAAAAAGTGGCGTTTAGGAACCTGCCACTGAGGAACCGCACATTGCACAAACTCACGGAAGGGGGCAGAGTCTACCAACTGAAAAAGCAGCAGTTGAAGTGCTTGCAATTTAGCCAAGCTAGCATTCAACCGCTGGGCATGTGGATGGCTGGGAGTGAACTTCTTTCGACGGTCCAGCAGCTGGGGCAGGGAAATTTGCCTGCTAGAATCGGACGTCGGTGTACTGCTAGCAGAGTGCCCGCAAGTACTTGGCTGTGACACACCTAATTCTACACCTATATTCCTCTCAGTGCAGGTTTCAGAGAGGACTGAAAGTATAGTGGGGTTGGAGATCCTAGCTGATGCGGAGCAAGGAGAGGTCCGCTTTGTTCTTTGGTGTGGGTCTTTAAGGTAGGCTTGCCAACGAGCTGCATGGCAGGTCAACATATGTCTGGTCAAGCATGTGGTGCCCAAGCGGCTGATGTTTTGGCCACACGAGATACGCTTGAGACATATGTTGCAAACAGCAGCGGTGCGATCTGATGCACTCGACTCAAAAAAGGCCCACACCAAAGAACTTTTGGAATAACGGGCAGAGGCAGTGTCAGGAATCAGGTATGATCAGAACTGTGTGGACTGCAACAGAGGAAACCGCAAACAGGAAGTAAAATGGTTTATTAATATAAATAGATATAAGTAAATAAAAATGTGAGCACACCACCAGTATAAATGAACAACCAAATATTCAAATAGTGTTTAAAACTAACCAGCATCAGTAGTAAAGGGGAACCAGAATCGTAGTAAGGCCAGGACAGAATCATCAACGGGAGGTCAGCAGAAGGGGGCCAGGAGTGGACAGACAGGGACAAGCAGGGAGCAGAGCAAGGATCAGAGCATGGATCAGAGCAAGGATCAGGTAGGGGCACGAGGACAATACTAGGGCAGTGTGTGTGTGCACTTGCCGGGTATTTATAGGACTGTGGTGATTGTCCTCATGTGACAGCTGAGCGGAGAAGGTGCTGTCTGTCCCACACTGCCAGGAACCACCCGCTGGTGGACACCAGTACTGCGGCCCAAACATCACATAACATTACCAGGGGGAAGCTCCCCTGGCAGTTCCAGTCTGTCAGGAGACACCTGCTGGTGGACCGCAGTACTGCACACCAAACATCAGGCAGTGTCACCAGAGGATGGAACCTTCCCTGACAGGCAGCGCCCTGCACAGGCGGAGCTCTGTGGTGTGATTCAGTCGGTGTGCTGTTGTCAGGGAAACTTCCAAACCAACCAGCACCCAGTACGCGCGCACGGTGGGTCGGCGCTTTGGCGCATGCGCGTGCGCGGGACAGTGCTCCGGCGTTCGTGGGTGCGCATGCCGACGCAACGGCGCGCGCGAGCGGCTGCGCCAATCAGGATACAGGCAGGCATATATAAAGAGGCCTAGCTCACTGACAGGTTGCTGGTTTGTTGTCAGCTTTCCTGTGTAACCAGTTTCCTGAATCCTGCTTGAAAACCCAGTTGTGACCCGGACCGGCTTGATTACCTCTTTCATCTCTCCTGGACCTGACCTTCTGCTTGTTTTACGGACTTCTGCCTTCTGCCTGTGCTTGACCCTTGGCCTGTGACCCGGATCTGCTGTTTTCTCCAGCCCTTGACTTCCTGCCTGTACCTCGGATCTTCCTTGTGATCTTCAGCCCTGATCTGATTCCTATACCTATCTGGACTTTGCTATCAGCAACTTTAAACCCTCGATCTGCACTACCAGCCGCAGCTGATTTCCGTCAATCCCTGCTGAACCTGACTGTCGGAGATATTATCTTCAGTTCCTGTTTATCCCTGCTACCGCCTGGTGATTAACCTCCAGCATCTTCACGGACTACTCAGCTATTCCAGCCAGCCTTGCATGTCCTCTCCACCTGCTGGTCACCAGTGCCTCTTCTCGCCATTCTCTCCCTGTCTCACTTCCAGGGGGCGGAGTGCGTCAAGTTGCAAGGGTGAACCGCTCTCGGCATCTCGGCCTCGGTAAGTACCCGTTGTGACAGTACAAACCAGCCAGATGTCTGAGGCCGACAGAGCGCGTTCCCCGTTCGATACCCTCTGCCAGCAGGTGTCCGCACTGACCGACGCAGTCCAAAAATTGCAAGAGGGATATACCCAGATGGATGGTCGCCTGCAGCAACTCACCGGACCTTTAGGACTAGCATCCCCAGTCGCTTCCACCTCCAATTGTGCCACCACCTCCCAAGCTTCAGCGAGCCCCACTGTGGTGATGGCCACCCCTGAACCCAGGGTTCCCATGCCTGAACGGTTCTCGGGCGTCCGCAAAAAGTATCGGGCATTCAAAAACGCTTGCTCCCTTTACCTCGCGCTTCAGCCCAGGACCTTCTCGTCTGAGGTAGTAAAGGTGGGGTTCGTCATCTCTCTCTTAACCGATGAACCACAAGCCTGGGCCCATGGTTTGATGGAACAAAGTAGCCCTGCATTAAACTCTGTGGACACTTTCTTCGAGAATATGGCACAGTTATATGACGACCCTCAACGCACCGCCACAGCTGAGTCTGTTCTTCACAGCCTTCTCCAGGGAAGAAGACCAGTGGAGGACTACACGGCAGAATTGCGGAAGTGGTCAGCCGATACCGGTTGGAATGAGGCAGCCCTCAAATACCAGTACCGCCAAGGACTATCCGAAGCCCTCAAGGACGAGTTGGCCAGGATCGGTACCCCCACTTCCTTGGAAGAATTGATCCAATCTGTTACCCAACTTGACAGACGCTTGCGTGAGCGACGCTCCGAACGTTTTCAGGCCACCCGTCCTAGCTGGACTCTTCCCAGATCAGCCCCTGCTCATCCACCCGTTCAGACTCCTGCAGTTTCATCCCTTCCTGAACCAGAGCCTATGCAACTCGGATTAGTCCGACCTCCTCTTTCTTCTGAAGAAAAGCAGCGCAGACGTCAAGCCAACTTATGCCTTTACTGTGGGAGCACCAGCCACTTCCTCTACAACTGTCCAGTGAGACCTAGTAAGTCTCCCCCTAAAGACATTCTGCATTACCAGGTTTCTGGCTTCCCACAAACTTATGTTGTCCTCTTTCTCTCTTTACAGCTACCGGGAGGGACAACCCGCCTACCGGAGATTATTGACTCCGGAGCCTGCAGCTGCTTCCTGGACTCTGCACTAGCTTCTAAACTGCACTTCCCCTTGCAAACCAAGGACCACTGCCTTCAAGTACACCTGGCAGATGGCGCGCTACCCTGTTCAGGACTAATCACACAAGAAACCAAGCCCCTCCTTGCTGTTACGGACTCAGGCCACAAAGAGTTCCTGCGCTTGGACCTCATTCCCTCTCCTATGTTCCCCATCATCTTGGGCCTCCCCTGGCTACAGGCACATGAGCCCCTTATAAATTGGGCCAAGAAGGAAATCAACTTCACCTCATCATACTGTTCCCAGCACTGTCTCCTCTCAGCTCCTACCACTTGTGCCACCATAGCAACCCTCCCGGACCATCTACAACACATTCCCCCTGCATATTTGGAATTCCGGGACGTTTTTGACAAACAACAGGCCGACCAACTGCCTCCTCATCGGCCATATGATTGCCCCATCGATCTTCTGCCCGGTTCTGAAATTCCTTTTGGCCGAATTTTTCCCTTGTCAGAGACTGAGTTAAAGGCCCTCAAGGATTATATAGATGAAAACCTGAAAAATAAATTTATCCGTCCTTCCTCTTCCCCAGCCGGTGCAGGGATCTTTTTTTGTCGAAAAAAAAGACGGATCCCTGAGACCCTGCATTGACTATAGGGAGTTAAACAAAATTACGATCAAGAACAGATACCCGTTGCCTCTTATCCCGGAGTTGTTCCAGAGGTTCCGATCCGCCCGGATCTTCTCCAAACTAGATCTTCGGGGTGCCTATAACCTTGTCCGGATCAGGGCTGGAGACGAGTGGAAGACTGCTTTCAGATCTAGATTCGGTCACTACGAGTATCTAGTCATGCCATTCGGGCTCTGTAATGCCCCAGCCACCTTCCAACACCTGGTCAACGATATCTTTCTTGAACATCTGGACGACTTTATGGTGGTATACCTGGATGATATTCTCATTTTTTCTGCCTCTGTTGAAATACACCGGGTCCACGTCACAAAGGTCCTTACCATCCTCAGGAAACACAGACTCTATCTCAAGGTTGAGAAATGTGACTTGGAGAGAACCACGGTACAATTCCTGGGATTCATCATCTCTACCGATGGGGTCGCAATGGATCCGCAGAAGGTTAAAGCCATTCAAGAATGGCCGGCTCCAACAGACAAGAAAGGGGTACAACGGTTCATTGGCTTCGCCAATTTCTATAGAAGATTCATCATTGGTTTCTCTTCTGTGGTAGCCCCTATCACTCAATTAACCCGTCAGGGCAACCGGTTCCATTGGACACAAGAGGCTCAGGAAGCCTTCGCCAAATTAAAAGACATTTTTACCTCAGCACCTGTGCTACGGCATCCAGATCCTTCACTTCCATTCACATTGGAAGTAGATGCTTCCGAAACAGTCACTGGGGCCATCCTCTCCCAAAGGCAGGGCCCAAAATCCCTTCTACACCCAGTAGCCTTTGCCTCCAGGAAACTAACCCCTCCGGAGCAAAATTATGATGTGGGAGACAGAGAGCTACTGGCCATCAAATTTGCTCTAGAAGAGTGGCGGTACCTTCTGGAAGGCGCATCGCATCCGGTCATGATCTTCCCGGATCATAAAAACCTGGAGTACTTGAGGACTGCGAAACGTCTAAGACCCCGACAAGCCCGTTGGGCACTTTTCTTCACCAGGTTTAATTTCCACATCGCTTACAGGCCCGGCTCCAAAAATGGAAAGGCGGATGCGCTCTCCAGGATGTTTCCTGAAGCATCTCAGACAGGGGAACCTAGTACCATTCTATCAGCACAAAACTTTCTATTGGTCTCTCGGACCGACCTACTAACCGCCATTAAGATCTCCAGGCGCAGCTCTGACCAAGAAACCTCCTCTTTAGAAAGACGTAATGATTTGTTTTGGTTCCGAGGTAAAATTTTCGTTCCTCTAGAAACCAGACAACTGGTCCTAAAGACTTTTCATTATCACAAATTAGCAGGCCACTTTGGAACTCGGAAAACCACAGAATTAGTCTCTCGCTCCTTCTGGTGGCCCGGTTGGAGACAGGATTGCAAAAACTACGTTACCTCTTGTACCCACTGCCAACGCAATAAGGGCCCGAGCATCAAGAGTTGGGGTTTGCTCAAACCCCTACCCGTTCCTGAACGCCCATAGGCAGACGTTTCAATGGACTTCATTGTTGATTTACCTACCTCTGGGGGTTTTACTACAATCCTAGTCATAATTGATCGACTCTCCAAGATGGCCCACTTCTTGCCAATGATCGGTACTCCCTCTGCTGCTGATACTGCCAAAATATTTTTTAAAGAAGTGATCAGGCTCCATGGGGTACCCAAGAGCATCACCTCTGATAGAGGCACCCAGTTTACATCCAAATTCTGGAGGGAACTTTGCAAATCCCTGGAAGTCAAGATCTGTCTTTCCTCCGTGTACCATCCTCAGAGCAACGGCCAGACAGAGAGAACCAACCAGACCCTGGAACAATATCTCCGTTGCTTCTGCTCTGCTTCCCAGGACGACTGGTCTTCCTTGCTTCCTTACGCTGAATTCGCGTACAATAACTCTATCTATTCTACCACCAGCCAGACTCCCTTTTGGGCCAACTTCGGTTTTCACCCTTCTTTCCTCCCTGATGACATTCCTGAAAGTCCCGTCCCTGCCGTTCAGGATCGGATAGCCTCTGTCCAATCTAACTTCCTAAAATTACAAGAAATGATGCAGACCGCTCAGGAAGCCTATAAAAAACATTACGATAAAGGAAGGAAGGAGAATCCTGTTTTCAAAGCCGGGAAAGAAGTGTGGCTTGCCGCCACCAACCTCAAACTACCAATTCCCTCACGGAAGCTGGGAACAAAATTCATTGGGCCTTTCAAGATCAAGCGGGCAATCAACCCTGTGGCTTTCGAATTGGCATTACCCGAATCTTACAGGATACACCCGGTCTTTCACACATCCTTGCTGAAGCCTGTTGTCCCTAACTCCTTCCCAGGAAGAGAAGCTCCACCTCCTCCACCAGTCGAGGTAGATGGTGAATGCGAGTACGAAGTGGAATCTATTCTGGGGTGCAGGAAAAGAGGTAGGCAACTGCAGTATTTAGTCAAGTGGAAGGGGTGTCCCCCTGAAGACAATTCTTGGGAACCATCTGTAAACCTCCATGCTCCCCGTTTAATCCGAATTTTTCAATAAGAACATCCCGAATTGATGTCTAGTTTGGGCGTCCAGAGCCCGCCCCTCGGGGGGGCACTGTCAGGGAAACTTCCAAACCAACCAGCACCCAGTACGCGCGCACGGTGGGTCGATGCTTTGGCGCATGCGCGTGCGCGGGACAGTGCTCCGGCGTTCGCGGGTGAGCGTGCCGACGCAACGGCGCACACGCGGCTGTGCCAATCAGAATACAGGCAGGCATATATAAAGAGGCCTAGCTCACTGACAGGTTGCTGGTTTGTTGTCAGCTTTCCTGTGTATCCAGTTTCCTGAATCCTGCTTGAAAACCCAGTTGTGACCCGGACCGGCTTGATTACCTCTTTCATCTCTCCTGGACCTGACCTTCTGCTTGTTTTACGGACTTCTGCCTTCTGCCTGTGCTTGACCCTTGGCCTGTGACCCGGATCTGCTGTTTTCTCCAGCCCTTGACTTCCTGCCTGTACCTCGGATCTTCCTTGTGATCTTCAGCCCTGATCTGATTCCTATACCTATCTGGACTTTGCTATCAGCAACTTTAAACCCTCGATCTGCACTACCAGCCGCAGCTGGTTTCCGTCAATCCCTGCTGAACCTGACTGTCGGAGATATTATCTACAGTTCCTGTTTATCCCTGCTACCGCCTGGTGATTAACCTCCAGCATCTTCACGGACTACTCAGCTATTCCAGCCAGCCTTGCAAGTCCTCCCCACCTGCTGGTCACCGGTGCCTCTTCTCGCCATTCTCTCCCTGTCTCACTTCCAGGGGGCGGAGTGCGTCAAGTTGCAAGGGTGAACCGCTCTCGGCATCTCGGCCTCGGTAAGTACCCGTTGTGACAGCTGTCCTTACGCTGGCCCCCGGAGGGCATCCTGCCTCGTTGGAGATGTGCCTCCTCCTCACCCTCCTCCTCCTCCTCCTCTCTACTATCAGGCACCCACGTGGAGTCAGTGACCTCATCATCCCCTCCCTCCTCATCGCTGGAACCAATCTGGCAGTATGCTGCAGCTGCTGGAACATGACTGCCAGATTGGTGTCCTTCTTGAGCATCCCCTTTCTCTGCTCTCACGCTACTGCCTTCCTCTAGCTGGGTATCATCTTCAGACCCTTCGAAACGCTGGGCATCCTCCTGGAGCATGTACCCAACACTGTGCTCAAACAGTTCGGGGGACTCCTCAGGACGACACCGCCTCTTCCTCCAAACTACACTGGTCACCTGCATAACGTTCATTCCATGTGGGGTCGAGGACCTCATCGTCCTCCACATCATCTTCCACCCAGTCTTCACCCCTGCCCTCCTTGTCTGTCTGCACAATTGCGAAAGTAGCAGCAGTTGGCACCTGTGTTTCGTCATCATCCGAGACGTACTGCGATGGTCCTCCCATGTACTCATCATGAAACATAAGTGGTTGGGCATCGGTGCACTCAATCTCTTCCACTTCTGGGGCAGGGCTAGGTGGATGGCCCTGGGAAACCCTGCTAACAGAGTCATCGAAAAGCAGAAGAGACTGTACCCAACACTGTGCTCAAACAGTTCGGGGGACTCCTCAGGACGACACGGTAGGTCTAGGGAAGGAGTGACTGATGATGACATTGAGGACGCTTTGGCAGCTGCTTTGCCCGTACCCTGAGCCTGGGTGAGAGAGGATGAGGAGGATGAGGAGGGCTTGGTCATCCACTCTACCAAGTCTTCAGCATGATGTGGCTCAACACGTCCAGCTGCCGAAAATAAGGACAAGCGTGTCCCATGGCCACGTGCTGATGATGATGCACCGCGTCCACGACTAGCACTGTTGTCTCTAGACACAGAGCCTGCTTGCCCTCTTTTATTGGCTCCTGACTGTCTGCCTCTCCTTGTTTGCCTTCCAGACATTCTAAAGGCCTGCAGGGATATGGGAAAACCAGCAATAAGGGGTAGCTTCAGGTGTATATTTTGCAAGAAGCACACTACGCCTGCTATAACTGCTGCAGATGCCTGCCTGTGTTACACAACAGGAAAACACAGCAATAAGGGCTAGCTTCTGGTGTATATTTTGCAAGAAGTACACTACGCCCGCTGTAAGTGCTGCAGATGCTTGTTAGTGTAACAGAAAAGAAAAAAAACTACGAGCAATAAGGGGTAGCTTCAGGTGTATAATGTGCAGGAGGCACACTACGTCCGCTGTAAGTGCTGCAGATGCCTGCCTGTGTTATACAACAGGAAAAAACAGCAATAAGGCCTAGCCTCAGGTGTATATTTTGCAGGAAGCACACTACGTCTGCTGTAAGTGCTGCAGATGCCTGCATGTGTTACACAACAGGAAAACACAGCAATAAGGCCTAGCTTCAGGTGTATATTTTGCAGGAAGCACACTACGCCTGCTGTAAGTGCTGCAGATGCCTGTGTCACGAGGGTACTCACCGAGGCCGAGATGCTCAGAGCGGTTCTCCCTTGCGACTAAGCGCACTCCACCGCTGGTGGTGGAACAGAGGGTGAAGGGCACGAAGAGGCACAAGGTACCGGCAGGCTGGTAGGTCTGCGTTGCGGATGACGTGGAGCTGGAAGCTGTGCAGTACTAGTAGACACTGGAGATACACAGCAAGTCCGTAATCAGGCCAGGGGTTTGAGCACAGGAGATAATAGCAAAGTTCGTAGGCAGGCTGGAGGTCAAGCACAGGAGACTGGTTGAATAATCCGTAAGCAGGCCGAGGGTCAAACACTGGAGAAAGGTAGCAGAGGTCCAAAAGGCAAGCCAAGGGTCAGGTGCTGGAAGAGATCAGAGCAGGTCAGGGACAATCCGGGTCACAACGGTAGTATCAAGGCAGGAAACACAAGCAAGGAACTAGGGAAGCTGAAAGATAAACCAGCAACTTAAACATGGATCCAGGCTGTCTTTTATAGGCAGCCAGGAAGTCATGTGGTGTGTGCAGCTGACAGCTTCCACTGTCGACTTTGCTGCCATCTAGTGTTCAAATGGAAGTATGCTGTGCTTCTTTATAATGTTTCACTGACAGTGCCCCCCCCCCCCCGAGGAGCGGCCTCTGGATGCCCAAACTGGACATTAATTCTGGGTGTTCCAACTGAAAAGTTCGGATCAAGCGAGGGGCGGGTATGTTCCTTGAGGGTTCCCAAGAATTATTTTCAGGCGGGTACCCCTTCCACTTAATTAGGTATTGAAGTTGCCTACCCCTCTTCCTACAGTTTATTATAGCTTCCACCTCAAATTCGTTCTCTCCATCAATCTCGACTGGAGGAGGAGGAGGTTCTTCTCTTCCCAAAAAAGGACTAGGGAATACTGGTTTTAGCAGGGAGGCATGAAACACGGGATGTATCCTGTAAGAATCAGGAAGGGTCAACTCAAAAGCCACAGGATTTACCATTCTTTTGATCTTGAAAGGGCCGATGAACTTTGGTCCTAATTTTCGTGACGGGCAAGGGAGTCTAAGGTTGATGGCGGATAGCCAAACCTCATCTCCTACTTTGAAAGCCGGGTTAGCTTTTCTTCCTTGGTCAAAATGTTTTTTATAACTATCCTGAGCTTTTTGCATGGTTTCCTGGGTCCTTTGGAAGTTGGATTGAATAGAAGTTATCCGATCTTGTACTGCAGGTACTGAGATTTCCGGGATGGTTTTAGGGAGGAATGAAGGATGAAAACCACAGTTGGACCAAAAAGCAGTCTGGTTGGTGGCTGAGTGTATGGAATTATTGTAGGCAAATTCCGCATAGGGTAATAAAGAAGACCAATCGTCCTGGGAGCAAGAACAGAAACAACGAAGATATTGTTTTAGAGTTTGGTTTGTTCTCTCTGTTTGGCCATTACTCTGGGGGTGGTAAGCTGAAGAGAGACAAACCTTGATTTCTAATGACTTACAGAGTTCCTTCCAAAATTTTGAGGTGAATTGTGCGCCTCTGTCGGAGACAATATTATCAGGTACCCTGTGGAGTCTCGCCACTTCCTTAATGAATGTGTTGGCAGTGTCAAAGGCAGAGGGGGTACCAATCATAAGTAGAAAATGCGCCATCTTTGAGAGGCGGTCAACAATGACAAAAATGGTGGTAAAGCCTTCAGAGGGGGGCAGGTCCACGATAAAGTCCATAGAGACCTCCTTCCATGGTCTTTCCAGGATAGGTAAAGGTCTCAGTAGGCCCCAGGATTTGGCCCTTGCCCCCTTGTTCCGCTGGCAAGAAATACATGAAGAAACATAGCTCTCACAGTCTCGTCTCCAACCTGGCCACCAAAAAGAGCGAGAGACCAGTTCGGAGGTTTTTTGTACTCCGAAGTGACCTGCAAGCTTGTGATCGTGAAATGTCGTTAAGATCAAGGATCTTACTTCCAGGGGGACAAAAATTTTATTTTGAGCCCAGAACAGATTGCCCCATTTCTCTAGAGAAGATATCTCTGGGTCGGTACAGTGGCTAGAGGCCTGTTCAATGGCAGTTCTTAGATCGGGCTGAGCAAGGAGAAGAAAATTCTGTGGAGAAAGGATGGTGTCAGGTTCAGTTGTCTGAGGAAATTCAGGGAATATCCGGGAGAGTGCGTCCGCTTTACCATTCTTGGAACCGGGTCGGAAGGTGATATGAAAATTAAACCTGGAGAAAAAGAGCGCCCATCGGGCTTGTCGTGGTCTGAGGCATTTGGCAGTCCGGAGGTACTCCAGGTTTTTATGGTCTGTGAAAAACATGATAGCGTGGGACGCACCCTCCAGAAGATATCTCCATTCCTCCAAGGCAAATTTAATGGCTAGCAATTCCCGGTCACCGACGTCGTAATTTATTTCGGGGGAACTTAGCTTCCGGGATGCAAAAGCCACTGGGTGAAGGAAAGCCTTGGGACCCTGTCTTTGGGACAAAATAGCTCCTGTAGCAGTCTCTGAGGTGTCAACTTCCAGCACGAAGGGCAAAGCCGGGTCAGGATGCTGTAAAATTGGTGCCGAGATGAATCTGAGTTTTAACTTGTCGAAGGCTTCCTGGGTTTCCTGGGACCATTGAAAGCGATTTTGCTGACGGGTCAACTGAGTGATGGGAGAGATGATGGATATAAATCCCTTAATGAACCTCCGATAGAAGTTGGCGAAGCCTATGAACCTTTGCACCCCTTTTTTATCAGTAGAGGCCGGCCACTCCTGGATAGCTTTAACTTTCTGTGGGTCCATAGCAACCCCTTCGGTGGAAATAATGAACCCCAGGAACTGGACAACAGTTTTCTCGAACTCACATTTCTCAGCTTTAAGGTAAAGTCCGTGGTTTCTGAGAATTGAGAGAACCTTTTTTACGTGAGTTTGGTGAAGTTCAATGGTGGCAGAAAAAATAAGGATATCGTCCAAGTAGACAATTACAAAGTTGTCGAGATATTCACGAAAGACATCGTTCACCAGATGTTGAAAGGTTGCCGGGGCATTGCATAGCCCAAACGGCATCACCAAGTATTCAAAGTGACCGAACCTGGACCTGAAGGCAGTCTTCCACTCATCACCGGCATGAATCCGGATAAGATTGTAGGCACCCCGTAAGTCTAATTTGGAGAAGATGCGGGCGGTACGAAACCGCTGAAACAGTTCTGGGATAAGTGGGAGCGGGTACCGGTTCTTTATAGTTATTTTATTGAGCTCCCTGTAGTCTATGCAAGGTTTTAGGGAGCCGTCTTTCTTTTCGACTAAGAAAATACCGGCTCCAGCCGGTGAAGAGGACGGACGAATGAAGCCTTTTTCAAGATTCTCGTCTATGTATACCCGAAGAGCTTCCAACTCGGTCTCGGACAATAGAAATATGCGACCAAAAGGGATTTCTGAGCCAGGTAGGAGGTCAATGGGACAGTCGTAAGACCGATGAGGTGACAAACAATCTGCTTTCTTTTTATCAAAAATGTCTTTGAACTCAAGGTAAACGGGAGGGACATGCTGGAAATGGTCAGGTACTGGTTGAACAGTTAGGCATGAGGCAGGAGCTGGAACAAAACAATGCTGGGAGCAGTAGGCAGAGGAGAAGGAAATCTCTTTATTAAGCCAGCTAATTTGAGGATCATGGGCTTGTAACCATGGAAGTCCCAAGATGACAGGGAACATGGGGGAGCAGATAATATCAAAACATAAGTGCTCCTGGTGGCCTGAGTCTGTGTCAGTGAGAATGGGAACAGTTTCTTGTGTAACAGGTCCTGAGCAGGGTAAGGACCCATCGGCTAAGCGAACCAGGAGATTCTGTCTCTTGTTGAGGAGAGGAACATGTAGTTTCTGAGCCAATGATGCATCAAGGAAGCAGCTGCAGGCACCCGAATCGACTATGGCCAGTAGCCGAATTACCACTCCCGCTACCCGTAGAGAGACAGGAAGGGTAACATGAGTTTGAGTAGGACCAGCAACTTGATAGTTCATAGCAAAATGGTTGCGTGACTTACTGGGTCTCAGGGGGCAGTTACGTAAGTAATGTCCTGCTTCGCCGCAATACAGGCACAGGTTGGCTTGGCTACTCCGCTGTCTCTCATCAGGGGTGAGTGGAGCTGGGACCAAACCTAGCTGCATGGGTTCACTCCCAGGAGCAGAGACAACAGGAGGAGCCAGGAATGGAGGATGGACTGGAGAAGGCTTGGGTAGCATCCAGGTAGGTCGGGTGGACTGGAAACGCTCGGAGCGCCGCTCCTGCATGCGTCTGTCCAATTTAATAGTTAATTGAATTAAAGCTTCCAAAGTAGTAGGGGTCTCAACCCGGGCCAGTTCATCTTTAAGGGCTTCGGAAAGACCCTGGCGGTACTGTTATTTGAGGGCCGCCTCATTCTATTCTGTATCAGCTGACCATTTACGGAAATCAACCATATAGTCCTCAACTGGTCTCTTTCCTTGGGTCAGGGCATGTAAGACGGACTCTGCCGTGGCTGTACGCTGAGGGTCATCATACAGTTGAGCCATGGATTCAAAGAAAGTGTCTATTGAGTTCAATATGGGGCTTCTCTGCTCCATGAGACCATGGGCCTAGGCTTGTGGTTCCTCAGATAATAAGGAGATAATGAACCCCACCTTGACAACTTCAGAAGAAAAAGTCCTGGGTTGGAGGGCCAAGTATAGGGAGCAGGCGTTCTTGAAAGCTCTGAATTTCTTTCGGTTGCCCGAAAATTGCTCTGGAATAGGAACCCGTGGTTCAGGAACGGCCATAATGACAGCAGGGTTGGACTGAGCTTGAGAAGAGGAGGTCCCAGGAGAAACTGCTGAAGCTGTGGTGGCTGAAGCGGGCGACCTGGATAGGTGCTGAAGACATCCATCCATCTGGACATAACCCCCCTGCAACTTCTGGACTGCCTGCGTAATGGCTGTGACCTGCTGACACAGGGCCTCAAGAGGAGAGCACCCTCTGTCGGCCTCTGACATTTTGGCTGGTTTATACTGAGGGTACTCACCGAGGCCGAGATGCTGAGAGCGGTTCTCCCTTGCGTCTAAGAGCACTCCACCCCTGGTGGTGGAACAGAGGGTGAAGGGCACGAAGAGGCACGAGGTACCAGCAGGCTGGTAGGTCTGCGTTGCGGATAACGTGGAGCTGGAAGCTGTGCAGTACTAGTAGACACTGGAGATACACAGCAAGTCCGTAGGCAGGCTGGAGGTCAAGCACAGGAGACTGGCAGAATAATCCGTAAGCAGGCCGAGGGTCAAACACTGGAGAAAGGTAGCAGAGGTCCAAAAGGCAAGCCAAGGGTCAGGTGCTGGAAGAGATCGGAGCAGGTCAGGGACAATCCGGGTCACAACGGTAGTATCAAGGCAGGAAACACAAGCAAGGAACTAGGGAAGCTGAAAGATAAACCAGCAACTTAAACATGGATCCAGGCTGTCTTTTATAGGCAGCCAGGAAGTCATGTGGTGTGTGCAGCTGACAGCTTCCACTGTCGACTTTGCTGCCATCTAGTGTTGAAATGGAAGTATGCTGTGCTTCTTTATAATGTTTCACTGACAGCCTGCCTGTGTTACACAACAGGAAAACACAGCAATAAGGCCTAGCTTCAGGTGTATATTTTGCAGGAAGCACACTACGCCTGCTGTAAGTGCTGCAGATGCCTGCCTGTGTTACACAACAGGAAAAAACAGCAATAAGGGCTAGCTTCAGGTGTATATTTTGCAGGAAGCACACTACGTCCGCTGTAAGTGCTGCAGATGCCTGCCTGTGTTACACAACAGGAAAACACAGCAATAAGGGCTAGCTTCAGGTGTATATTTTGCAGGAAGCACACTACGCCTGCTATAACTGCTGCAGATGCCTGCCTGTGTTACACAACAGGAAAAAACAGCAATAAGGGCTAGCTTCAGGTGTATATTTTGCAGGAAGCACACTACGCCTGCTATAACTGCTGCAGATGCCTGCCTGTGTTACACAACAGGAAAACACAGCAATAAGGGCTAGCTTCGGTGTATACTGTGCAGGAGGCTTAGCAAAAATATCACTGACACTGTCCCCTGCCTATCCTTCTCTCTCCCTGCACACAAGGTTTAGCAGAATATCACTGACACTGTCCTTGCCTATCCTTCTCTCTCCCTGCACACAAGGTTTAGCAGAATATCACTGACACTGTCCCTGCCTATCCTTCTCTCTCCCTGCACACAGGGTTTAGCAGAATATCACTGACACTGTCCCTGCCTATCCTTCTCTCTCCCTACACACAAGGTAAATGAACAAATATCACTAACACTGTCCCTGCCTATCCTTCTCTCTCCCTGAACCGGAACACACTACACAAGTCCGCCGCGCTGGTGGCCTTTTATAGTGTGGGGCGTGTACTAAACCCCCCTGAGCTATAATTGGCCACAGGCATCCTGCCTGTGGCCAATTATGGCTCTCCTCGCTGCCGGCGCTGTGATTGGCCAAGCATGCGGGGTCACAGTGCATGCTTGGCCAATCACAGCGCCGGGATTGCACTGCGATGGCGCAGTGTATTGTGGGCCGTTCGCGTCACTCGAATTTGGCGCGAACGGCCCAAAAAGTTTGATCTTCGTTGAACGATCGAACAGCCGATGTTCGAGTCGAACGTATGTTCGACTCGAACACCGAGCTCATTCCTATTCCGGGGTCACTGTGTCCTATAGGTGAGGCTGAAGTGTTGTGAATACAGCCCCCAGTGATGCTAGACCAATAGGACGACGCACCATCACCAAGAAGCTGCGCCGCGTCATCAACCACATCCAAACTTCTGCTGTGTGTATGGCCATCTGCGAAGCGGAGGTGTGTCAATGACACGTCATGCGCCACTGTGACGCAAGCGTATGCCCACAAGGCAAGCTGGGAAATGTAATTTCGGTGCTAGACCAGTAAGGCGACGCACCGTCACCAAGAAGCTCCGCCGCGTCATCAGCCACATCTAGACATCTGCAATCTGTATGGCCATCTGCGTAGCGGAGGTGTGTCAATGACACGTCATGGCCCCTCGTGACGCGAGCGTATGCCCGCAAAGCTAGCTGGGATATGTAGTCTTGTGATAAGCGCAAGGCTATATTCACAAAGATCAATTCCCCAGCCTGTCTCCCTGTTAGCAAAATGTATGCGTCCACACGTAAGTGAACTGGGATGCGTAGTCTCGCGATAAGCTAAAAGCTATAGTCACATAGGTGCGCTACCCAGTCTATCTACATGTCAGCATTCATCAGGCCGCATAAGAACAGGTGATAGCAAATAGTATCATAACATATATGAATCTGTTATGAAAAATAAATAAAATAATTAACAATCAATAAAAATTATTATTTGAAATATAAAATGTGTATTGTTAGAATAGGACTGGCATCCCGGAAGCAGAAAATGCACTGGGAAAAGCCATATCCCTAAGAATATCTGATAGAATAAGCATATCTATATCAAGAAGATGCGCATATAATAACACATATGATCTTATATGTGCTAAAAAAAAGTCTCAAAAATATGAAAAATTATAATACATGTAAAGAAATATGATCTAATTAATATATTACCAAGGTATTGGTTGGTAAATATTAAGCTTGGCTAATGAAGGCATTGATGTCCCATTCTATGTTAAGACCATAAGGCCTATAACTTTTGAGCTAGTATATCCAGTAAGTTTCCAATCTGGAGACCCCCCTAAGACGGGATTCCCCCCTCCAGTTGGGAACAAACTGGTCTATAATTTGGAACATAGTTTGGAACTATTTGGCCTAAGGTGGAGGCACTCCTGGGTGATGTTATACACTTCATATGTCTGCATAGATCATCCGATCCACTCACCTCCCCATATATCCTGCAGTTGATGCAAGTTTTCTACTGGATCCAAATTTTTTTGAACTTTTTAAAATCATAAAAATATTTATTGTGCGAGCAGAAATGAGAAATACATTACATATCCATAAAATGTAAAGCATCCAAAAACAGCACAATGCAATAATAAAGACATATAAAATAACGGCACCAGGATAGTACACAAAACAAACAATGCTTGCTTTTTATGAAAAAGATAGAAGACCAGATAGACAGGAAAACATAGACCCGTCTACCCGGCTTCACAAAAGAAAAGGCCAACAGGCCAACACACAGTAAATGTTACCCATAGTATTCTACCTGTGTAGAGAGGATCACCCATCCTGCAGCCAAGGGTAGTCCCAGCGCACACCTGTAGCGATACCTTCAGCTAAGAGGGCCGCAGATTTAGTTTGGGCCCTGAAGACAGCTCCGCCAACCCCCGGCAATTTACTCGACCCACTCTGGCACAGTTAGTCTAGGGTAATTTATATATATATCTCTTATGCTCTATGGTTAAATTCAGACACCAATGCAATGATAGAAGAATAACGAGTTTACTTTCTGCTGGCAATAAAAATCAACAGTTGTAACAAATCACCTAAATCTATCTGCAGAGCCCTGCAGCAATAGACACACTATAACTAGTAAGATATGGCGCACACGCGCCACGCGTAACAGAACTTCACTATGCGCCCTATGGCACAGCAACTAAATAAACTATCTGGCCGGCCAGGCCTGACCCTATAACTCAGTCTCTAGGGGATGAATTCTTTGCATGCAAGTCTTTAAACGGTGGTGCACATTTCAGGAACACATTTGTAATCCAAAGGGTAAAAGTGCCAACACAGAACACTCCACTAGAGATCCGTTTGACTCAGTTCTGCTATGGATCTCCAGTGGAGACTTAAATATGAACTGGTGGGCCACGGCAGTCTGTAGGCCTAACAATATTGTACAGTATATGGATTGAGCAGGTGCTCGCTCACCCCTCCGGACGCTATCCCAGTGTCAAGGTCACCTGTGGCCAGGTGACAGATGCACACCGTAGGGGAACAGGAGTGCACCGCGAGGTAGTGAACCCTATGGCTGGCTTCTGCGGATAGGAAACTGGGTGGTTGTGGAAAGCGGGACCAGAGGAGCACAACCGGGATCCTAACGGAAGCTAGAGCCAAGATTCCCCAGGGCGCGGAGTCTAAGACCCAGCAGGTCTTCTCCAGGGCCTCTAGTGGTGAGGATGTTATGCTGCAGGCTGGGACCAGGTCGCGGCCCCTGGAGTTTCCTAGCTCACGCCCCGTAGGATAAGGGGAAAAGAGGGGAAGCAGCAGCACAAGATATGAGAGAACCGAATAACAAGCTGAAGGTCAGGGGCCACAAGCAGACAAGGATAACGAAAGAACGAGCCGAAGGTCAAGGGTCACGAGCAGACAGGGATAGTCGGGGACAAGCCAATAACGTAACAGAGAGACAGACGTAGCACACGGCAGGCAGGAACCCAAACACACAATGCCTAACAAACACGTTGATCAGCAAAGCAGGCTTGCAGTGCACAGGTTAATATAGTGTTCTGTGATAGGGCCTGGGGTGGAGTCAGGCTGGGAGGAGATTATAAAGGAAGCCAGGTGAAAGGGTTCTGGCCTCTAAGATGAACACATGGGAAGGAAGGTAAGCTGACAGACAAACACTACTGCATATCCATGACAGTACCCTCCCTCTTATGGGCCCTCCCCCGCCTGGGCCCAGGCTTAAAGGGAAATCTCAGATGAAACCTCCTCAACAGATGAGGTGCAACGACGTCAGATGCAGCGATCCAAGACGCCTCCTCAGGACCAAAACCTCTCCAATGCACAAGGTACTGAAGAATACCTCTGCAGAGCCGAGAATCCAGAACTTGTCTAACCTCGTACTTTAGATTATCCTCAGAGACCAGAACGGAGGTAGGGAGATGACAAGAAGATCTATTGAGGACCAAAGGCTCTCTAGGAATAAGCAAGGGCATGAGAGGATCAACAGAAATCTGAGGAGGGTCCCCTAGACCCTTAAAGATGAACTGGTCATCTAGCACAGGACCATCAAACTGAGCAGATGTCAGTGGAACCCTGAAGTCAGGTTGGTTAGAGGGTGACATGTCACAGGAGTCAAGCTGAATAGCTGAAAGACAAGCAGAATGTCCTGAACAATAAAAAGTAGGCGGCTCACTGGGCATGGGCTGGACTGGCATAACTAGTACAGAGGCCGAGTGAATAGAGTCAGGTGTAGCGACTACCTGAATCGCATGGCAAGACGTAGCGACTGCAGGACTTGTAGACAAGCTAGCCTGGCTGTGCGTCCAAGGGCGATTAGGGACAGAGAAATGTAAATGGTTATGCGACCTGGAATGAATGACCGGCTCAGGTTCACAGGGGGCAACCTTGGGTAGGCAGGACGAGAAACAGGAGGAACCCCAAGCCAGGATCTGTCCAGTAGTCCAGTCCACATGAGGAGAATGGAGCTGTAACCATGGGAGACCCAAAATTATAGGCGTTGAGGCCTTGGGTAAGATAAGGAAGGATATCCACTCCTGGTGGAGTGTCCCTACCGACATCTTAACAGGGAGGGTCTGGAAGCGGATAGGTCCCCCTGGGAGAACAGTACCATCAATCGCCAAGACCACCAATGGCGTGGTGAGGGGCAAAAGAGTAAGTCTCATGGACAACGCGATTTCCCAGTCCATGAAATTACCAGCGGCTCCGGAATCCAGATATGCTGAGACCGAATGAGAAGAAGCACCAACATGAAGGAACACAGAAAGCAGAAGACGAGAAGGGGAAGGTGATATTTCTGGGTCCAATACTCCACTTTCCAGATGAAGTGGACCCAAACGTTTTTCTGGACAAAGAGAGCAAGTGTCACGAAAATGACCTTTGTCCCCACAGTAGAGACACAGGCCTAGAGTTCTGCGCCTAGCACGTTCCTCTGGGGATAGCCTGGACCTGCCCAGCTGCATGGGTTCCTCAGCTGGCAGGAGATGCTCCACGGGTCGAGGAGAGGGGAGCTCAGGCTGACTAAGGACCAAGGAGTGCTGGCGCCGCTTTTCTAGGGTCCTTTCCTGAAAGCGAATATCGATCTGGTTACACAAGGAGATAACTCCGTCCAGATCAGTGGGGATGGTTCTTCCTGCTAATTCATCCTTCACTCTATCAGACAGGCCATGCAAAAAGATTGCGACTAAGGCCTCATTGTTCCAGCTCAACTCAGCCGACAGTATGCGGAAATTAAGGGCGTACTGTCCCACTGAAGCAGACTCTTGGCGGAGACGTAGAAGGGCGCTGGCCGCTGAAGAGACACGAGCCGGTTCTTCAAAGATATTCCGAAAAAGTTTCAAGAAGCCAGACATGCTAGAAACCACTGGATCATTCAGTTCCCACAGAGGGGCTGCCCAGGCTAAAGCTTCACCGGAGAGGAGGGAAATGATATAGGCTACCTTTGCCCTATCAGACAGAAAGTTTTGAGGCTGAAGCTCAAAATGAATCGTGCATTGGCTAAGGAACCCTCTGCAGGCCTTGGAGTCCCCAGAGAAATGGAACGGAGCTGGCAGTGTTAGTGAGTGTGTGGCTGCGACTGGTGCGATAGGTACCACCGCTGGTTGTACTTGAGGTTGCGGATTCGGGGTTCCCAAGGAGGCCTGAAGCTGCTCGAATCGAGAAGCCAGATCCTGGAGGAATCGCATCACCTGAGTCTGATTCGATTCCTGGGTTTCAAGTCTGTGGACTATGCCCCACAATGGATCATCCGCGGGGATCGGGATGTCAGCCGGGTCCATGGCTGATCAAACTGTCAAGGTCACCTGTGGCCAGGTGACAGATGCACACCGTAGGGGGACAGGAGTGCACCGCGAGGTAGTGAACCCTATGGCTGGCTTCTGCGGATAGGAAACTGGGTGGTTGTGGAAAGCGGGACCAGAGGAGCACAACCGGGATCCTAACGGAAGCTAGAGCCAAGATTCCCCAGGGCGCGGAGTCTAAGACCCAGCAGGTCTTCTCCAGGGCCTCTAGTGGTGAGGATGTTATGCTGCAGGCTGGGACCAGGTCGCGGCCCCTGGAGTTTCCTAGCTCACGCCCCGTAGGATAAGGGGAAAAGAGGGGAAGCAGCAGCACAAGATATGAGAGAACCGAATAACAAGCTGAAGGTCAGGGGCCACAAGCAGACAAGGATAACGAAAGAACGAGCCAAAGGTCAAGGGTCACGAGCAGACAGGGATAGTCGGGGACAAGCCAATAACGTAACAGAGAGACAAACGTAGCACACGGCAGGCAGGAACCCAAACACACAATGCCTAACAAACACGTTGATCAGCAAAGCAGGCTTGCAGTGCACAGGTTAATATAGTGTTCTGTGATAGGGCCTGGGGTGGAGTCAGGCTGGGAGGAGATTATAAAGGAAGCCAGGTGAAAGGGTTCTGGCCTCTAAGATGAACACATGGGAAGGAAGGTAAGCTGACAGACAAACACTACTGCATATCCATGACACCCAGTCCGGGAACTTCCACTTGCTGTGTCTCCACACACAGCGTCTGCAGCGGTCTGGTCTCCGGCTCAGCAGCGGTTGAGGAAACTGAGTCAGATGCCACCCAGGCTCGCAATGGGGTGGAAGGCTCTTTTGGGTAGCAGCGCAAGGCCCCAGGCTTCAGGCCTTGCACCGCAGCGGATCCGCACAGGAAGATCTTTCCACTAAGTCTCGTGTCCCAAAGAGACCGAGCTCAGCCTCGCCTCCTCCTTATATAACCCCACCCATGAGTCTCTGGGGCGGAAACATTGCACCCTGGGTGCCGAATGGGGTTCTGGGTAAGGTAGTCCTGAGAGTCTTTAAAGGAGACCCCGCTACACACTCCCCCCACTTTGAATCTTTGGTCCCCAAAGACATCTAACATTTTTAGATCTGCAAAACATTTTAGCTTCAATGCGGTTGCATAGGATTGACAGAGGAGCCTCCCACCAATCATCAT
Organism: Rana muscosa; assembly: GCA_029206835.1. Lineage (NCBI taxonomy): Eukaryota > Metazoa > Chordata > Amphibia > Anura > Ranidae > Rana > Rana muscosa. The sequence goes on along the minus strand of CM055120.1, from coordinate 449,756,366 downwards.
ATGATGGGGAGCTGTCCTGTCCACAGGTCGCTTCAGTGGGGGCGACCTGTCTAACTGTGCCAGGAAGTGAGCTGGGGTTGCCCTCCACCAAATGAACAGTGGAGGGATCCGGATTCTCTGCATTCCTCCTGGCAGTGACCACAGAATCTTCTGAGCTCTTCCCCATTTGTGGGTAGGTCAACTTTTTGGGAGGCCTTATGACTCTTCGAGCCCTTTGCCCTCTTGGAGTTTCTGGCTCTGGCGCCACAGGTTCTTCTTCCGTAGCAGGTTCGGGCAATACGGCGGGCTCTGGAACATCTGCTTCAGGGGCCGAAGGATACATAAAGTCTCCAGGGTCCTCCTCTGAGCAAGTGTCCCAGACATCTTCCCAGTAATCTGATGAAGGACTAGATGGAATGAACTCAGTGGCTTCTGCATTCAGTTTGGAGCTCACTGAAGATGACGGGCACCCGGTTGACTCCTTCACCGGGGCCCTCTGAAGTTTCCCACCGGCTGTTTGGACTTTTCCTCAGCTACCGGGCTTGGGCACACTCGCCTGAGATGTCCTACTCCTCCACATTTGAAGCAGGCTCTCTGTGTTGGTTTCATAGTGCGGTTAGTGGTAGGAGTCTCCGGTGCCTTGAGTGGTGAGACTTCTTCTATCTGGGGTTTCACCAGACAAGTCATCAACATTGTCATCATCTCCAGTATTTCTTTCTGGGTCTGGAACAGCTTCTCCAGTCCAGTCTGACTTGTGGGGAGGTGGTGAATAGGTGAAAACCATGATCCCTGTTCAGTGTTTGCTGCCAGTATACTGAGTTCCCGAGTGTCTGAAGGGACATCTATCTGCTTTACTTTGGCACTTGTGGTGCTAGGAGGTTGAAGTTTCCTCTGTTTTTGGTCCCTCTCAATCTCCATCTTATCTGCTTCATTCACTTTCTCAATGAGGATCTCATCCGGAGTTGAGGGGTCTTCCAAATGCTGCTACAGTTGTAGCTTGATATAGTCACTCCTCAATCCCGTAGTCACAGATCTCCGGAATTTCTTTTGGACTAGCTCGGCTCCAAAATGCTCCCCAGATTCTTCTTCCTTGGATGTGGACAACAGGCGGTCCTTGAGCTCAATGGCCCGGAATAGGAAGTTCTGAGGAGTCTCTCTACTATCCTGGGTCATATTTATCAGTCGATGAAATAACTCGGCGGCATCTTCCTCCTCATAATAGCTTTTCAGTATCCTCTTTAGCTGGTTCAGGGTCAATCCACTCTTCCTCTCTAACATGCCCCTGACACTTGAACCTGGGCTGATGGCATGGATTACAGCCTCTCTAATTTCAGATTCCTGATATCCTTTCTGTAGCCCCAACTCTATTTGGTGTAGGAGGCTGGTGTAGGACAGTTTGTCCTTCTGCCCTCTTTCCCCTATCTGACCGTCAATGCGGAAATCCTTCCGGATGGTTACTTCCTGCAGGCGGCCCTGAGCTTGTTTCTTCAGTACCTTCCCAGGTTTGGGCGTTATCTGACCATCTTTCTGATCCTCAGAAGCGACACGTAACCCATTAATGCGTTCAGCTATCATACTGGAAGTCTCCTGAAACCTCTCTTGTATGTTACGGTACTGTTGTTTCAGATCAACCAGCTGTTGTTCTGCCTGCAATTTAACAGCAGCCCCTGCTTTCCTGTCCAAGGGTTCTAACTGCTTCTGACTGGGATGTGTCAGGTGGAACTCAGTCTTTTCGGACAATTTTATACTGGCACTGTGGAAGTTTTCAGGGACATCCTGTCCCCACTCTATCAGTGCATACGTGCAGTTGGTCCTTGGGTCTGGTCTCACTGCGACCACGTAAGCCTTTCTATCCGGGGACAATGTTTGTACCACCTCTTTAATTCGTTTCTCTCCCCAGTCACTCCCTGGAAGTTCAATGGCCACGCTCGCTTCTGAGCGTGTCCCTTCTGCTTCGCACCATTGGACTACTTTGATGGGGTCCATGCTGGTACTTCTGGCGTTCACCTGCTGTATCAGGATCCCGGACGAGAACCCCCACGTGTAGCGATACCTTCAGCTAAGAGGGCCACAGATTTAGTTTTGACTCTTCAAGCCCTTTGCCCTCTTGGAGTTTCTGGCTCTGGCGCCACAGGTTCTTCTTCCCTAGCAGGTTCGGGCAACACGGCGGGCTCTGGAACATCTGCTTCAGGGGCCAAAGGATACATAGAGTCTCCAGGGTCCTCCTCTGAGCAAGTGTCCCAGACATCTTCCCAGTAATCTGATGAAGGACTAGATGGGATGAACTCAGTGGCTTCTGCATTCAGTTTGGAGCTCACTGAAGATGACGGGCACCCGGTTGACTCCTTCAAAGGGGCCCTCTGAAGTTTCCCGCCGGCTGTTTGGACTTTTCCTCAGCTACCGGGCTTGGGCACACTCGCCTGAGATGTCCTACTCCTCCACATTTGAAGCAGGCTCTCTGTGTTGGTTTCATCTACCCGGCTTCACAAAAGAAAAGGCCAACAGGCCAACACACAGTAAATGTTACCCATAGTATTCTACCTGTGTAGAGAGGATCACCCATCCTGCAGCCAAGGGTAGTCCCAGCGCACACCTGTAGCGATACCTTCAGCTAAGAGGGCCGCAGATTTAGTTTGGGCCCTGAAGACAGCTCCGCCAACCCCCGGCAATTTACTCGACCCACTCTGGCACAGTTAGTCTAGGGTAATTTATATATATATCTCTTATGCTCTATGGTTAAATTCAGACACCAATGCAATGATAGAAGAATAACGAGTTTACTTTCTGCTGGCAATAAAAATCAACAGTTGTAACAAATCACCTAAATCTATCTGCAGAGCCCTGCAGCAATAGACACACTATAACTAGTAAGATATGGCGCACACGCGCCACGCGTAATAGAACTTCACTATGCGCCCTATGGCGCAGCAACTAAATAAACTATCTGGCCGGCCAGGCCTGACCCTATAACTCAGTCTCTAGGGGATGAATTCTTCGCATGCAAGTCTTTAAACGGTGGTGCACATTTCAGGAACACATTTGTAATCCAAAGGGTAAAAGTGCCAACACAGAACACTCCACTAGAGATCCGTTTGACTCAGTTCTGCTATGGATCTCCAGTGGAGACTTAAATATGAACTGGTGGGCCACGGCAGTCTGTAGGCCTAACAATATTGTACAGTATATGGATTGAGCAGGGGCTCGCTCACCCCTCCGGACGCTATCCCAGTCCGGGAACTTCCACCTGCTGTGTCTCCACACACAGCGTCTGCAGCGGTCTGGTCTCCGGCTCAGCAGCGGTTGAGGAAACTGAGTCAGATGCCACCCAGGCTCGCAATGGGGTGGAAGGCTCTTTTGGGTAGCAGCGCAAGGCCCCAGGCTTCAGGCCTTGCACCGCAGCGGATCCGCACAGGAAGATCTTTCCACTGAAGTCTCGTGTCCCAAAGAGACCGAGCTCAGCCTCGCCTCCTCCTTATATAACCCCACCCATGAGTCTTTGGGGTGGAAACATTGCACCCTGGGTGCCGAATGGGGTTCTGGGTAAGGTAGTCCTGAGAGTCTTTAAAGGAGACCCCGCTACACACCTTATGCAAATTATAAGAGAGAGCACTAAAGTCATCCTCCACCCAACCAGATACATAACTCACACCTGTAGTAACCTATGCATGATCAGTCGAGGGGGTGCCAACCCAGGAGTTTCCAGCCATGCCTGCCATATAGAGAAGAATTTTCAAGCTGCATTTCTATGCTGATATGTAAGGTGCTCCCTAACGAGGACATAGTTCACCTGTTCCACCCACTGAGTTTTAGTCGGCACACGTGCCGCTAGCCAAAACCTTGCTATCAGTTTACGAGCTATATACAATAGTCTAATCACCGCTATATTTACAGGGTAAGGAAAAAGTTCCTCATCTATTGCTCCCAAAACACATATTAAGGGATCCAATGGGATCCTAACCTGAAACACAGAGGAGATGACCTCAGTAATGTCACCCCAATAACGATGTAGCCTGGGGCACCGCCAAATTAGGTGAATTAGAGATCCCTCGTCCCTGCAACATTTAGGGCATATAGAGGAATCTCTTCTTCCCCACCGACACAGTTGTATAGGTGTGCAGTAAGCCCTATTCAACAAAAATAAATGAGACAACCTATGTGATTGTGAAACGGAAGTAATGGGCCCGGATTGTAGACATAAATCCCAATTTTCCTCAGAAATTTCTCCCAGGTCCTGTGTCCACCCCCTTCTACTTGGTAAATTCGCCGAGTCCTGTGTGGACAGCAAAAGGTTGGAGTAGATATGAGAAATCAGGCCCTTTCTCTCTCGGTTGTAGAAAATGTCCTTAACTAACGAATGGCTGACTAGTAGAAGACAGGATATTCGGCTCTGAGCCTGGAGAGCGTGTCTTAATTGAAGATACCTATAGAATTGGGTCCTAGGGAGATTAAATTCATTTTGCAAGTCTACAAAGGATTTCAAGATATTGTTGTGATATAATTGGGCAATCCTTTGAATACCAGCCACCCTCCACTCCTGGAAACCCTCCAGTTGACAAACTTCTATCAGATTTGGATTACCCCACAGCAGAGTTTCATCCAGAAACCCCAAAATATTTAAACTAGACCTGATAGTAGACCAAAGTTTTTTAAGAATGACAACAGTAGGCGCCCCTTGCAGTAAACGTGGAAACCTAGCCTCTAGCTCCATCAAGACCGATGTATCATGCGTTCCAGTCCGCAATAGGTTCCCGATCGGGTCAGAGTCCTCTATCAACCCATAACCACTAAGATGCTGAAGTTGAGAGGCGTAAAAATAAAGTTTGGGATTGGGAACAGCAGCCCCTCCCCGATCCTTGCCATACTGCAGAGTGGAAAGACTAATTCTAGCAACTTTCTTCCTCCAGATCAGAGATCTAAACAAGGTATCGATACAAGTGAACCATCTACGTGAAATCCACTGCGAGGAGTTGTGCATGACATACAGCAACTGGGGGCACCAGACCATTTTAATTAAATTAATTCTGCCAATTACGGATAACGGTAGTTTTTACACCAGGCGCTGCACGTCAATTGAAGTTTTTTAAAAAGGGGCAAAAGATTCTCCTCCAGGTAGGACAACGGATTTGCAGATACATGTACTCCTAAGTATTTAAAAGATGATACCACCTTAAGGGACCCTGCAACCTCTGGCAGCTAAATCGTTGGCACATCAAGGGGCAAGAGAACCGATTTACTCCAATTGATGGAGAATCCAGACAAGGAGCCAAAATATCGGATCACCTCCATAGCGCTAGTTAGTGAAGTATCCGCATCCCCCAGATATAAGAGCGTGTCGTCCGCGTAAAGGGAGATCCTCTCAATGCCCCGCGCTCTCTCAAATCCCACTATAGACTGAGACAGTCTTACAGTGGCAGCGAGTGGTTCGAGCGCCAGTGCAAACAGCAGGGGTGATAATGGGCACCCCTGTCTTGTGCCCCGAAAGAGAGGAAAAGGGTCCGACAGATCTCCATTCACGCGGATTCTAGCTGTGGGGGAGGCATACAACAGTTTAACTCAACCGATAAAGTTTTCTCCCAGCCCAAATCTCTTTAGCACTTCCCACAGGTAAAGCCATTCGACACTGTCAAAGGCCTTAGCCGTGTCTAGGGAGAGAATCACTCTACGCCCTGGGTTGTCTACTGGGATCTGGAGGTTTAAGAATAAACGCCGGATATTAAGGGCCGTGGATCTAGTGGGGATGAACCCTGACTGGTCCTTATGGACAAGTTTGCCAATAACTTTGGCTAGTCTGGTGGCCAGAACCCTGGCCAATAATTTTACATCCGTGGTCAACAATGAAATAGGCCTATAAGAATCTGGAGAGCAGGCTTCCTTACCAGGCTTCAGCAGTAATACAATGATCGCCTCGTTCATGGATTGGGGAAGGGTACCCTTCTCCAACGCATCCACGAGCACCCTCCTGAGGAGAGGCAGCAGCGTATTAGAATACCTGATGTACACCTCTGCCGGCAAGCCATCCGATCCCGGAGACCTACCTGCAGAAGAAAGTGCCAGAGCCTCCGACAACTCCTCAACCATCAGGGGAGCATTCAGTAGCTTCACTTCCTTGCCGAAAGCTGCAGGAGTTGATACTGATCAAGAAAAGACCCAATTTCCTCCTCACCAGGTGACACCCTAGAAGAATACACATCAGCATAGAAATTCCGAAACACAGCTAATATGTCAGCATGGGTAGTAAGCAGGTCCCCTGAAGGGTTAACAATAGCCTAGATATGGGACTGACCCCTTTGTGATCTCACCATCATAGCCAGCATATGACCCGTGCTTTCACCTTCTTCATAATATTTCTGTTGGAGAAAGAACCGTTTATTTTCAGACTTCGTTAACACCAGATGCTTAGCGATATTCTGAGCTTCTTGCCACGAACTTTCGGTTTGTTCAGAGGGGGAATTGACAAACGCAGACTAAGCCCTCTCATCCTCCCGAAGTACGGTTTGTTCCCAGGACCCGGTCTCAGTCTTAATGGAATTTATATTCTTAATGAATTGGTCCCTTAGGAAGGCCTTCAAGGTATCCCAGAAAATCCCAGGGCCAGCCAAAGACTTATTAAAGAATATGAACGTGGACAGGCTATCAGTAATGGGGTCAGGAGTCGGAAAGAGCGATAACCAGAACGGGTTAAGTTTCCAACATGTCCGCTTGAACACTCCAGACTAGGGATGAGCTCGGTGTTCGAGTCGAACATACGTTCGACTCGAACATCGGCTGTTCGATCGTTCGACGAAGATCGAACGATTTGGGCCGTTCGCGCCAAATTCGAGTGACGCGAATAACCCACAATACACTGCGCCATCGCAGTGCAATCCCGGCGCTGTGATTGGCCAAGCATGCACTGTGACCCCGCATGCTTGGCCAATCACAGCGCCGGCAGCTAGGAGAGCCATAATTGGCCACAGGCAGGTTGCCTGTGGCCAATTATAGCTCAGGGGGTTTAGCACACGCCCCACACTATAAAAGGCCGCCAGCGCGGCGGCCTTGTGTAGTGTGTTCCGGCGCAGGGAAAGAGAAGGATAGGCAGGGACAGTGTCATTGTGCTTTTCTTTGCTAAACCTTGTGTGTAGGGAGAGAGAAGGATAGGCAGGGAGAGTGTCAGCGATATTCTTTGCTAAACCTTGTGTGCAGGGAGAGAGAAGGATAGGCAGGGAGAGTGTCAGTGTCATATTATTTGCTAAACCTTGTATGCAGGGAGAGAGAAGGATAGGCAGGGAGAGTGTCAGTGTCATATTCTTTGCTAAACCTTGTGTGCAGGGAGAGAGAAGGATAGGCAGGGGATAGTGTCAGTGTCATTGTTGCTAAGCCTCCTGCACAGTATACACTTGAAGCTAGCCCTTATTGCTGTGTTTTCCTGGTGTGTTACACTAACAGGCATTTGCAGCACTTACAGCGGGCGGAGTGTGCCTCCTTCACATTATACACCTGAAGCTAGTCCGTATTGCTGTGTTTTCCTGGTGTGTTACACTAACAGGCATTTGCAGCACTTACAGCGGGCGTAGTGTGCTTTCTGCTAAATATACACCTGAAGCTAGCCCTTATTGCTGTGTTTTCCTGGTGTGTTACACTAACAGGCATTTGCAGCACTTACAGCGGGTGGAGTGTGCCTCCTGCACATTATACACCTGAAGCTAGCCCATATTGCTGTGTTTTCATGGTGTGTTACACCAACAGGCATTTGCAGCACTTACAGCGGGCGGAGTGTGCTTTCTGCTAAATATACACCTGAAGCTAGCCCTTACTGCTGTGTTTTCCTGGTGTGTTACACTAACAGACATTTGCAGCACTTACAGCGTGCGGAGTGCGCCTCCTGCACATTATACACCTGAAGCTAGCCCGTATTGCTGTGTTTTCCTGGTGTGTTACACTAACAGGCATTTGCAGCACTTACAGCGGGTGGAGTGTGCCTCCTGCACATTATACACCTGAAGCTATCCCGTATTGCTGTGTTTTCCTGGTGTTGTTACACTAACAGGCATTTGCAGCACTTACAGCGGGCGTAGTGTGCTTTCTGCTAAATATACACCTGAAGCTAGCCCTTATTGCTGTGTTTTCCTGGTGTGTTACACTAACAGGCATTTGCAGCACTTACAGCGGGTGGAGTGTGCCTCCTGCACATTATACACCTGAAGCTAGCCCATATTGCTGTGTTTTCCTGGTGTGTTACACCAACAGGCATTTGCAGCACTTACAGCGGGCGGAGTGTGCTTTCTGCTAAATATACACCTGAAGCTAGCCCTTACTGCTGTGTTTTCCTGGTGTGTTACACTAACAGGCATTTGTAGCAGTTACAGCGGGCATAGTGTGCTTTCTGCTAAATATACACCTGAAGCTAGCCCTTATTGCTGTGTTTTCCTGGTGTGTTACACTAACAGACATTTGCAGCACTTACAGCGGGCGGAGTGCGCCTCCTGCACATTATACACCTGAAGCTAGCCCGTATTGCTGTGTTTTCCTGGTGTGTTACACTAACAGGCATTTGCAGCACTTACAGCGGGCGGAGTGTGCCTCCTGCACATTATACAACCTGAAGCTATCCCGTATTGCTGTGTTTTCCTGGTGTTGTTACACTAACAGGCATTTGCAGCACTTACAGCGGGCGTAGTGTGCTTTCTGCTAAATATACACCTGAAGCTAGCCCTTATTGCTGTGTTTTCCTGGTGTGTTACACTAACAGGCATTTGCAGCACTTACAGCGGGTGGAGTGTGCCTCCTGCACATTATACAACCTGAAGCTATCCCGTATTGCTGTGTTTTCCTGGTTTTGTTACACTAACAGGCATTTGCAGCACTTACAGCGGGCGTAGTGTGCTTTCTGCTAAATATACACCTGAAGCTAGCCCTTATTGCTGTGTTTTCCTGGTGTTGTTACACTAACAGGCATTTGCAGCACTTACAGCGGGCGTAGTGTGCTTTCTGCTAAATATACACCTGAAGCTAGCCCTTATTGCTGTGTTTTCCTGGTGTGTTACACTAACAGGCATTTGCAGCACTTACAGCGGGTGGAGTGTGCCTCCTGCACATTATACACCTGAAGCTAGCCCATATTGCTGTGTTTTCCTGGTGTGTTACACCAACAGGCATTTGCAGCACTTACAGCGGGCGGAGTGTGCTTTCTGCTAAATATACACCTGAAGCTAGCCCTTACTGCTGTGTTTTCCTGGTGTGTTACACTAACAGGCATTTGTAGCAGTTACAGCGGGCATAGTGTGCTTTCTGCTAAATATACACCTGAAGCTAGCCCTTATTGCTGTGTTTTCCTGGTGTGTTACACTAACAGACATTTGCAGCACTTACAGCGGGCGGAGTGCGCCTCCTGCACATTATACACCTGAAGCTAGCCCGTATTGCTGTGTTTTCCTGGTGTGTTACACTAACAGGCATTTGCAGCACTTACAGCGGGCGGAGTGTGCCTCCTGCACATTATACAACCTGAAGCTATCCCGTATTGCTGTGTTTTCCTGGTGTTGTTACACTAACAGGCATTTGCAGCACTTACAGCGGGCGTAGTGTGCTTTCTGCTAAATATACACCTGAAGCTAGCCCTTATTGCTGTGTTTTCCTGGTGTGTTACACTAACAGGCATTTGCAGCACTTACAGCGGGCAGAGTGTGCCTCCTGCACATTATACACCTGAAGCTAGCCCGCATTGCTGTGTTTTCCTGGTGTTGTTACACTAACAGGCATTTGCAGCACTTACAGCGGGTTGAGTGTGTCAGTTGCTGTGAGACCTTGGGAGTGAGAGGACGTGCCTGTAGGGAGCTCCTGGAGCTCCAGGAGGAGGGGGTGTGATGGCCTCCTCCAGCCCAGGACCGGGGCAGCTTTCCCGGCCTGATGCTGCTGCCTCCTCCCTGGGGATTAAGGACTTGTCCAGGGAGGAGACGCTCTTTTTAAAAACGCAATTCGAACTAATGGATTGGACCTTGCCCCAGCCTGGGGAGGGTCCTGCAAAGTTGCTAAGAAGGGTCGAAAGGGTCAAGGACTTGATCCAGAAGGCCAGCCGGGCCTTCTGTGGGAAGACCGCGGTCTTAACGGATTTGAGGAACAGAAGGGACCGGGCCAGCAGCTTCAGAAGAGGCGAGTATGCCGAGCCCATTAACCTTTTAAAAGGTCAAAATAATGGCCTGTGGACCCTGCTCGGGGGGCTGTGTGAGAGAGGCCGTGGAGAGACAGACTTCCTCCTGGAAGTAAGGAGTGAGCTCCGGAGAGCAAGTAAAGAGGGCTCCCAGGTTGCCAGACGTAGCAGCCAGAAAAGCACGCAGGACCATCCGCAGCCTGAGGAGCCTATGGTGGTGAGCCCCGGTGATGGTGAAAACCCCCCTCCCCCTCCCTGGGTGGTGCGGTCCCTGGGGTCCCTGAGGTCCCGGCTGTGGAGGGTCCCCGTGTCCATGCTACATTGCGGCCAGGAAAAACTGCCAGCACACAGGCAGACTTGGGTAGGGCACCCCGTGAAGCAGCCGGGAAGGGTCAGGAGGGGTGCACTACAGGAGTAGGGAGGCTGGGGGGATTCCCAGTGGTGGTCCTCACGCCACTCCCGGGGTATAAGTTGGAGGCAGAGAGGAAGGAAATGGCCAGGCAAGATGGCGGGACCCCCAGGACCCCTGTGAATCCCGCATGTTGCTTGATAAAAACTGCACACGTTATGGAGGAGGGGGAGGGGTCCGCCAGGAAGGAAAAGGAAAAGACTGCTGGAGTGGCTTTTGAAGCAGAAGAAACTAAGACTATGGCCAAAATGCTGGATTTTGGGGGTCAAAGGACTGGTGGGGCGGTGGTTGTAGTGGGAGTAAGGGTTACTGAGGGTGGAGGAGGGGAGACGCCATTGTCCGGTGCAATTGAGAATAGAGGGGAACTGAGTGATGCAGGTGATCATGCAGAAAAAATGGACGCTGTGCTGACAGTGGGGGCGTGGCCAGTGGACGGAGGCAGGGCGGGCTGGGGAGCCAGGGGGAGGAGTGTGGGCGGGAGTCTGGGCGGCGGGGGGAACTGGGAGGGGCGAGCGGCGTCCGTCCGGCCACTTCCGGTCTCACTGGTCAGCCTGACCCGGAAGTGGGTAGGGAGTTTGACCAGGAAGTGAGTCCTGAACCAAAAGTGGTCATGGACTTCCGGTCTGCAGCCACCAGGAGGGATGAGAGCGGTGGGATGGAGGTAAGCAGGGAGGCATCTGGGGGCACTTTGGTAGAATCCTCTGGCGATCTAAGCTTAGGCCAGAGGATAGGTAGATGGAGTGAGGCTGGGGACCTTTCTGGGGATCACCCAGCCCTGGCTTTCATCAGGGGAATTGAGTCCCAGGAGGGACAGTCACATACTAAGGGGAAGGAGCTGCCACGGGAGCAGCCACGGGAGCAGGGGGGAGCCATCTGGGGCTCGTGCCTGCTGCTCCAGTGGGCCCCCAGTGGTAGACCCTCCTCCGAGTGTTAGGAGGAGGGACGGTATGGGTGTGGCTTGCTCCGGGGGGTGGTGGATGGGAGGGACCACCCCCCCGGCAGGATTAGGCCGGGGGGTTCCCCCGGTTGGTGTGTCAGCCATGGGTGCTGGGGTGCCCTCCGAGGGTGCCCCTGGTGATGTGGCGGAGGGCACTTCTGGCGCTCAGGCTGGGGGTGTTTTGGGGCAGGCCCAGGAGGCAGAGCTGCTTGAGGCGCTGAGGGAGACCAGGTCTTTTGCCCGGGTGGCAGGGACCAGCGTCCCTTTGGCCCCCCTGTACGACCAGTTTGGCACCCAAAAGTTCCGGGTTCCCTATGCAGACCAGCTCCAGGGGGCGAACCCGTGGTCAAGGGGTACAGGGGGTCCGGAGAGGCGCAGGCGCAATGTCGTGCAGCTGCGGTGGGAGGGACCTGGTCAGTGCCCCAGCAGGGTGCAGGTAGTGGATCTCCTGCTGAAGGGGGCCAACTTCAAGGTGGCCGACCTCTTCGCGGTGATCCATCCCACGGGCACCAAGGAGTTTGATGTTAGTTTTTCCTCCTTGGTGCTAATGGAGCTCTTTCTCACCGTCTATGAGCTCCTGAAGAGGTCGGAGCCTTGGAAGTTGTTTAGGGTGGTCCCCCTGTCCAGGCAGGAAGAAATAAAGTCCCTGACCATTTTGGTCAGGAACGAATCCCTCCCATCTGAGGACATTGCCACCTGGTTGGGGAGGTATGGGCAGCTGCAGTCTCCCCTCCACAAAAACCTGGATGAGCGCGGGGTCTGGACCGGGGCGTGGTTGGCCAGGATCCGCCTCAGGCGCCAGGGGACTAGTGTGACCCATGTCCCCGGAAGTGCGTTTATTGGGAGAGATAGGATCCTGGTCTTTTACCCCGGTCAGCCCCGTCGCTGCTTCAAGTGTGGGAGTCCCGCCCATTTAAGTGCGGATTGCACAACGCCCCGGTGCGTCAAGTGCAACAGGCCTGGGCACTCCTCGGAGACTTGCAGACTAATTGTCTGCAACCTCTGTGGGGTGTCTGGCCACCCATTCAGCCGCTGCCCTAAGGCTTTTAGGGGGCATGCGGCTGATGGGGATGGGCCAGGCCCAGAAGACGTGCCGGGGGGGTGGGTCTCCCACCTCAGGCACCTCAGGCGGGCCCGGGTGATGGGCCCTGGGTTGGTGACCCAGAGGGGCCTTTGCCGCAGAGACAGAGGCCCGGGCATAGGCGTGGTGGAGTTGGGGCCCCTGCTGGGAATGTGCCTGGTCCCTCGGGACTTGTCGCTGGGGGGCCGGGTGCGCCAGCATCGGGCCCAGTAGGGGTGAGGGGGTGAGGGGCCGAGGGGGTGAGGGGCCATATGCTAGGCCCCCCCCTCCCCTCCCCCTCCCCCTCCTTTTTGTGTATCTTCCCCTTCTACCCCTTCTCTTTCCCCTACCTCTACTACCCTTCCCTCCCCCCTTCTTTCCCTCCTCCTCCCCCTCCTCCCTCTTTCCCCCCTCCTCTCCCTCCTTCTTCCCTTCCCCCTTCCTCTTCGCCCCCTTCCCCCTCCCGTCCCATCCTGGATCCTCTTGTGGTCTCCCAGGATTCGGGGGGGGAGATGGAGGTGGCCGAGTAGTCGAGGGGCCTGCACAAGAGGCCCATGGGGGCCTCTAGTGGGCACTCCGGCGACGAGGTGGGCGGCCAGACCCAGGCGGGCTGGCTGCAGAGGAAGGTGAGGAAGAGGAAGAAGAAGAAGGATCATGGGGAGGGGGTTGTGAGACCCCAGGTTGTCCCTGGTGGGGACCATGGGGGGCCCCCCCCGGTGATCCTAGGGAATATGTACGGGGTCCTCTCCGATTCGGAGGAGGACCCCGGGGAGTAGGCGAAAACGCAGAGGAGAATGCAGGCCAAAATCACTAAGGATGGCGGTACCCTCTCCAATACGCGTTGCAACTATTAATGTCGCAAGTGTGCGTTCTGCGGCGGCTCGTTTTATGGCCTTTGATTTTCTCAGCCGAGTTGAAGCTGACATTTTGTTTTTGCAAGAGACCTGGCTGGCATCGGTGGCAGAGATGCATCTAGCAAAGAGGGAGTGGAGGTGCGGGCCCTCCCTCTGGTCTCTTGCGGCCGAGCCCTGCAGTGGAGTTGCAGTCCTTTTTAAGACTGGTCCGGTGGCTTGTCGACGAGTGATCGAGGTAGAGGTCAGAAGGTGCCTGGTAGTGGACGCCGTCGTGGGGGGGCAATTCCTTAGGCTGATCAACTTCTATGGCCCTCAGACCAAGAGGGACAGGAGGAGCCTCCTCACGATGGTCAAGCCCTACCTGTTTACGTCCCAGCAGGTGGTCTTTGGTGGTGACTATAACATGGTCACCAGATCAAAGGATCGGGCAGGCGCCTCGGGCCCCCTGGGATATGATAGCATCTTCTTGAATAGAATAGTAAGGGAAGCCGGGTTGGTGGATGCACATGTTCAGTGCCTCCCCAACCACACTGGGTTCACCTATGCCCGAGGTAATAGTAGGAGTAGGTTAGATAGTTTTTTTTTAAAGGGGAGCTCTACCTTTGCGGCACCTGTGCTGCAGGCGGTGGAGTTCTCCGATCACTGTATGGTTTCTGTGACTCTGAATGTGGCCGACACTCCTCAGAAGGGTCGAGGTTTCTGGCGTCTTAATGGATCGCTGCTCGAGGACCTCGAGGTTAGGGAGGCCTATGAGATCTTCCTTGCGGATCAGGCCTCGCTCCTTGAGAGTGGCTGCTCCCGCCAGGAATGGTGGGAAGTGGTGAAGAAGAGGTCGGAGGGCTTTTTCCACAGGATCTCTAGGTACCGGGCGACATCCAAGTACCTGGCCTACCAGAGGTTGCGCAGGCAGTTAGACCGCCTGGTTTCAGCTGGGGGCCCTCAGGAACAGATATCCGATCTGAAACTTCAGATGAAGGGGTGTCAGTATGACCGTCTTGCCTCCCTGGTCCTTGAAAGGGATTACGGGAAGTTTTCCTCCCCGGATCCCTACAAGAGCTGTGGTGAGGCGGTGAGTTTGAAGGTCATACATGGCTTGAGGGATGCCTCAGGGTCCCTGGTCCGGTCCAGACCGGGTATCCTGGGCATCATTGGGGACCATTTTTCAGGCCTCCTTCGAAGGAGGCCTTTAGATATGGAGAAAGCCAGGGCATTTCTTGATGAGACCCCGCTTCGTGCGGGGCCTGATCTCCCGGACTCTCTGACAGCAGAAATCTCGGTTGCAGAAATCGAGCAGGCCATCGACTCTTTGTCCTTAAAAAAGTCGCCGGGGCCTGATGGGCTTACGGCTGAATTTTATAAAACCTTTAAGAGTCTTTTGGCTCCTCATTTGAGGGAGGTTTTCAATGAATGTTTGGCCAACGGCCTGCTCCCTCCCTCAATGAGAAGGTCAGCCTTGATTCTGCTGTCAAAGGGGAAAGATCCGACTGTGATTGAGAACTGGCGCCCGATCGCCCTTCTCACTACGGATAGGAAGTTGCTGGCGAAAATACTCTTTTTGCGTATGTCAGCAGTCGCTGGCGAGATGCTTTCTGTCTCCCAGCACTGCGCAATTCCTGGCCGGAGCACCTTTAGTGTCGTCCTGAACGTCCGGGAGGCCGTGGAAAGGTGCAGGGCAACGGGGGATGGGCGGTATCTGCTGGCATTAGACCAGGCCAAGACTTTTGACCGGGTGAACCATGAGTACCTCTGGCTTCTTCTGAGAAAGTACGGTTTGCCTGAGCAATTTGTGAATTGGCTGAAAGTATTGTACAGGGGGGCGGTGAGCTTCCCTCTTGTCAATGGTTGGGTGGGTCCTGCCTTTGCTGTGGACTCTGGGGTCAGGCAGGGTTGCCCGTTGAGCCCTCTTCTCTACGTTTTTGCCGTCAATCCCTTTGTGAGAAGGCTCGACTGTGAGCGTTTGAGGGGGTTCCGGTGGAGCCTTGCATTGGTCTAGATCCGGCAGTGAGGGTAGTGACCTACGCGGACGATGTCTCGGTAGTGGTGTCCAGCCGCGAGGAGGCAATATTTGTGGAAACGCAAATTGGGAGCTACTCCGGGGCATTGGAGACCATGGACCACTTTTTGGCCGAATGCCCCTTCAACATTGAGGTTCGCGAGGGGGCAGGGGAAGCCATTGGTTATCCCCTTGACTTACTCTGAGGTGGTGTACGGCGACTTTAGGGTTCACAGAGGGTTTGAGTTATCGTCACTTTATTTAGCTAGCTTAGTGGCTCTCTATTACACATGGCACGCTCGGTGTTTGGTGTCCACTAGGGGCAAAGTCCTGTCCACGCATGAGGTGGTGGGTGATATCTTCCGGGAGTTGGTGAAGGTGAGGAGTCTTGAGAGGGAAAGGGTTGGGGCCAATAGGAGTGCCCGGCTGTGGAGGGGTTTCTCCTTCCGGCCTCCTTGAGGCTCCGGGCCTTTTTCTTTCGGGGGGTGGTTCTTTCTGTCCTTTTCACCCCCCTTAGATTTTGAGTTTCTTTTTAAAGTAGGGCTTGCAGGCATTCTAGACCTTGTTTGCGTTCTCGTCTGGAAGTAGCCGGTGGGTGGTTGGTGTTAGCGTTTAGGTTTGGTGTTAGTGTTAGGTTTGATGTGTGTTAGTATTAGGATTTCGTAAGATTAGTGGGTGATGTGTTCTTTTCTTGTATTTGAGGATTTCGGATATATATAATGAGAAACCCACGTGTGGGTGGTCGGAAAGTGGGTAAGGGTGGTGGTGGTGAGTTTTGGTAATGTGTGTTAGTTTGATGTGTTAGGGTTTCTTTAATATATATGTTATTTCTTTTTGTATATATACTGGCAGTAGT
This sequence comes from Rana muscosa, assembly GCA_029206835.1. Taxonomy (NCBI): domain Eukaryota; kingdom Metazoa; phylum Chordata; class Amphibia; order Anura; family Ranidae; genus Rana; species Rana muscosa. Next base: position 449,740,152 of record CM055120.1, on the reverse strand, counting down.
TTTTAAAATAATCAAAAATTTACAGCGGGCGTAGTGTGCTTTCTGCTAAATATACACCTGAAGCTAGCCCTTATTGCTGTGTTTTCCTGGCGTGTTACACTAACAGGCATTTGCAGCACTTACAGCGGGTGGAGTGTGCCTCCTGCACATTATACACCTGAAGCTAGCCCGTATTGCTGTGTTTTCCTGGTGTGTTACACTAACAGGCATTTGCAGCACTTACAGCGGGCGTAGTGTGCTTTCTGCTAAATATACACCTGAAGCTAGCCCTTATTGCTGTGTTTTCCTGGTGTGTTACACTAACAGGCATTTGCAGCACTTACAGCGGGCGTAGTGTGCTTTCTGCTAAATATACACCTGAAGCTAGCCCTTATTGCTGTGTTTTCCTGGTGTGTTACACTAACAGGCATTTGCAGCACTTACAGCGGGTGGAGTGTGCCTCCTGCACATTATACAACCTGAAGCTATCCCGTATTGCTGTGTTTTCCTGGTTTTGTTACACTAACAGGCATTTGTAGCAGTTACAGCGGGCATAGTGTGCTTTCTGCTAAATATACACCTGAAGCTAGCCCTTATTGCTGTGTTTTCCTGGTGTGTTACACTAACAGACATTTGCAGCACTTACAGCGGGCGGAGTGCGCCTCCTGCACATTATACACCTGAAGCTAGCCCGTATTGCTGTGTTTTCCTGGTGTGTTACACTAACAGGCATTTGCAGCACTTACAGCGGGCGGAGTGTGCCTCCTGCACATTATACAACCTGAAGCTATCCCGTATTGCTGTGTTTTCCTGGTGTTGTTACACTAACAGGCATTTGCAGCACTTACAGCGGGCGTAGTGTGCTTTCTGCTAAATATACACCTGAAGCTAGCCCTTATTGCTGTGTTTTCCTGGTGTGTTACACTAACAGGCATTTGCAGCACTTACAGCGGGTGGAGTGTGCCTCCTGCACATTATACAACCTGAAGCTATCCCGTATTGCTGTGTTTTCCTGGTTTTGTTACACTAACAGGCATTTGCAGCACTTACAGCGGGCGTAGTGTGCTTTCTGCTAAATATACACCTGAAGCTAGCCCTTATTGCTGTGTTTTCCTGGTGTTGTTACACTAACAGGCATTTGCAGCACTTACAGCGGGCGTAGTGTGCTTTCTGCTAAATATACACCTGAAGCTAGCCCTTATTGCTGTGTTTTCCTGGTGTGTTACACTAACAGGCATTTGCAGCACTTACAGCGGGTGGAGTGTGCCTCCTGCACATTATACACCTGAAGCTAGCCCATATTGCTGTGTTTTCCTGGTGTGTTACACCAACAGGCATTTGCAGCACTTACAGCGGGCGGAGTGTGCTTTCTGCTAAATATACACCTGAAGCTAGCCCTTACTGCTGTGTTTTCCTGGTGTGTTACACTAACAGGCATTTGTAGCAGTTACAGCGGGCATAGTGTGCTTTCTGCTAAATATACACCTGAAGCTAGCCCTTATTGCTGTGTTTTCCTGGTGTGTTACACTAACAGACATTTGCAGCACTTACAGCGGGCGGAGTGCGCCTCCTGCACATTATACACCTGAAGCTAGCCCGTATTGCTGTGTTTTCCTGGTGTGTTACACTAACAGGCATTTGCAGCACTTACAGCGGGCGGAGTGTGCCTCCTGCACATTATACAACCTGAAGCTATCCCGTATTGCTGTGTTTTCCTGGTGTTGTTACACTAACAGGCATTTGCAGCACTTACAGCGGGCGTAGTGTGCTTTCTGCTAAATATACACCTGAAGCTAGCCCTTATTGCTGTGTTTTCCTGGTGTGTTACACTAACAGGCATTTGCAGCACTTACAGCGGGCGGAGTGTGCCTCCTGCACATTATACACCTGAAGCTAGCCCGCATTGCTGTGTTTTCCTGGTGTTGTTACACTAACAGGCATTTGCAGCACTTACAGCGGGTTGAGTGTGTCAGTTGCTGTGAGACCTTGGGAGTGAGAGGACGTGCCTGTAGGGAGCTCCTGGAGCTCCAGGAGGAGGGGGTGTGATGGCCTCCTCCAGCCCAGGACCGGGGCAGCTTTCCCGGCCTGATGCTGCTGCCTCCTCCCTGGGGATTAAGGACTTGTCCAGGGAGGAGACGCTCTTTTTAAAAACGCAATTCGAACTAATGGATTGGACCTTGCCCCAGCCTGGGGAGGGTCCTGCAAAGTTGCTAAGAAGGGTCGAAAGGGTCAAGGACTTGATCCAGAAGGCCAGCCGGGCCTTCTGTGGGAAGACCGCGGTCTTAACGGATTTGAGGAACAGAAGGGACCGGGCCAGCAGCTTCAGAAGAGGCGAGTATGCCGAGCCCATTAACCTTTTAAAAGGTCAAAATAATGGCCTGTGGACCCTGCTCGGGGGGCTGTGTGAGAGAGGCCGTGGAGAGACAGACTTCCTCCTGGAAGTAAGGAGTGAGCTCCGGAGAGCAAGTAAAGAGGGCTCCCAGGTTGCCAGACGTAGCAGCCAGAAAAGCACGCAGGACCATCCGCAGCCTGAGGAGCCTATGGTGGTGAGCCCCGGTGATGGTGAAAACCCCCCTCCCCCTCCCTGGGTGGTGCGGTCCCTGGGGTCCCTGAGGTCCCGGCTGTGGAGGGTCCCCGTGTCCATGCTACATTGCGGCCAGGAAAAACTGCCAGCACACAGGCAGACTTGGGTAGGGCACCCCGTGAAGCAGCCGGGAAGGGTCAGGAGGGGTGCACTACAGGAGTAGGGAGGCTGGGGGGATTCCCAGTGGTGGTCCTCACGCCACTCCCGGGGTATAAGTTGGAGGCAGAGAGGAAGGAAATGGCCAGGCAAGATGGCGGGACCCCCAGGACCCCTGTGAATCCCGCATGTTGCTTGATAAAAACTGCACACGTTATGGAGGAGGGGGAGGGGTCCGCCAGGAAGGAAAAGGAAAAGACTGCTGGAGTGGCTTTTGAAGCAGAAGAAACTAAGACTATGGCCAAAATGCTGGATTTTGGGGGTCAAAGGACTGGTGGGGCGGTGGTTGTAGTGGGAGTAAGGGTTACTGAGGGTGGAGGAGGGGAGACGCCATTGTCCGGTGCAATTGAGAATAGAGGGGAACTGAGTGATGCAGGTGATCATGCAGAAAAAATGGACGCTGTGCTGACAGTGGGGGCGTGGCCAGTGGACGGAGGCAGGGCGGGCTGGGGAGCCAGGGGGAGGAGTGTGGGCAGGAGTCTGGGCGGCGGGGGGAACTGGGAGGGGCGAGCGGCGTCCGTCCGGCCACTTCCGGTCTCACTGGTCAGCCTGACCCGGAAGTGGGTAGGGAGTTTGACCAGGAAGTGAGTCCTGAACCAAAAGTGGTCATGGACTTCCGGTCTGCAGCCACCAGGAGGGATGAGAGCGGTGGGATGGAGGTAAGCAGGGAGGCATCTGGGGGCACTTTGGTAGAATCCTCTGGCGATCTAAGCTTAGGCCAGAGGATAGGTAGATGGAGTGAGGCTGGGGACCTTTCTGGGGATCACCCAGCCCTGGCTTTCATCAGGGGAATTGAGTCCCAGGAGGGACAGTCACATACTAAGGGGAAGGAGCTGCCACGGGAACAGCCACGGGAGCAGGGGGGAGCCATCTGGGGCTCGTGCCTGCTGCTCCAGTGGGCCCCCAGTGGTAGACCCTCCTCCGAGTGTTAGGAGGAGGGACGGTATGGGTGTGGCTTGCTCCGGGGGGTGGTGGATGGGAGGGACCACCCCCCCGGCAGGATTAGGCCGGGGGGTTCCCCCGGTTGGTGTGTCAGCCATGGGTGCTGGGGTGCCCTCCGAGGGTGCCCCTGGTGATGTGGCGGAGGGCACTTCTGGCGCTCAGGCTGGGGGTGTTTTGGGGCAGGCCCAGGAGGCAGAGCTGCTTGAGGCGCTGAGGGAGACCAGGTCTTTTGCCCGGGTGGCAGGGACCAGCGTCCCTTTGGCCCCCCTGTACGACCAGTTTGGCACCCAAAAGTTCCGGGTTCCCTATGCAGACCAGCTCCAGGGGGCGAACCCGTGGTCAAGGGGTACAGGGGGTCCGGAGAGGCGCAGGCGCAATGTCGTGCAGCTGCGGTGGGAGGGACCTGGTCAGTGCCCCAGCAGGGTGCAGGTAGTGGATCTCCTGCTGAAGGGGGCCAACTTCAAGGTGGCCGACCTCTTCGCGGTGATCCATCCCACGGGCACCAAGGAGTTTGATGTTAGTTTTTCCTCCTTGGTGCTAATGGAGCTCTTTCTCACCGTCTATGAGCTCCTGAAGAGGTCGGAGCCTTGGAAGTTGTTTAGGGTGGTCCCCCTGTCCAGGCAGGAAGAAATAAAGTCCCTGACCATTTTGGTCAGGAACGAATCCCTCCCATCTGAGGACATTGCCACCTGGTTGGGGAGGTATGGGCAGCTGCAGTCTCCCCTCCACAAAAACCTGGATGAGCGCGGGGTCTGGACCGGGGCGTGGTTGGCCAGGATCCGCCTCAGGCGCCAGGGGACTAGTGTGACCCATGTCCCCGGAAGTGCGTTTATTGGGAGAGATAGGATCCTGGTCTTTTACCCCGGTCAGCCCCGTCGCTGCTTCAAGTGTGGGAGTCCCGCCCATTTAAGTGCGGATTGCACAACGCCCCGGTGCGTCAAGTGCAACAGGCCTGGGCACTCCTCGGAGACTTGCAGACTAATTGTCTGCAACCTCTGTGGGGTGTCTGGCCACCCATTCAGCCGCTGCCCTAAGGCTTTTAGGGGGCATGCGGCTGATGGGGATGGGCCAGGCCCAGAAGACGTGCCGGGGGGGTGGGTCTCCCACCTCAGGCACCTCAGGCGGGCCCGGGTGATGGGCCCTGGGTTGGTGACCCAGAGGGGCCTTTGCCGCAGAGACAGAGGCCCGGGCATAGGCGTGGTGGAGTTGGGGCCCCTGCTGGGAATGTGCCTGGTCCCTCGGGACTTGTCGCTGGGGGGCCGGGTGCGCCAGCATCGGGCCCAGTAGGGGTGAGGGGGTGAGGGGCCGAGGGGGTGAGGGGCCATATGCTAGGCCCCCCCCTCCCCTCCCCCTCCCCCTCCTTTTTGTGTATCTTCCCCTTCTACCCCTTCTCTTTCCCCTACCTCTACTACCCTTCCCTCCCCCCTTCTTTCCCTCCTCCTCCCCCTCCTCCCTCTTTCCCCCTCCTCTCCCTCCTTCTTCCCTTCCCCCTTCCTCTTCGCCCCCTTCCCCCTCCCGTCCCATCCTGGATCCTCTTGTGGTCTCCCAGGATTCGGGGGGGAGATGGAGGTGGCCGAGTAGTCGAGGGGCCTGCACAAGAGGCCCATGGGGGCCTCTAGTGGGCACTCCGGCGACGAGGTGGGCGGCCAGACCCAGGCGGGCTGGCTGCAGAGGAAGGTGAGGAAGAGGAAGAAGAAGAAGGATCATGGGGAGGGGGTTGTGAGACCCCAGGTTGTCCCTGGTGGGGACCATGGGGGGCCCCCCCCGGTGATCCTAGGGAATATGTACGGGGTCCTCTCCGATTCGGAGGAGGACCCCGGGGAGTAGGCGAAAACGCAGAGGAGAATGCAGGCCAAAATCACTAAGGATGGCGGTACCCTCTCCAATACGCGTTGCAACTATTAATGTCGCAAGTGTGCGTTCTGCGGCGGCTCGTTTTATGGCCTTTGATTTTCTCAGCCGAGTTGAAGCTGACATTTTGTTTTTGCAAGAGACCTGGCTGGCATCGGTGGCAGAGATGCATCTAGCAAAGAGGGAGTGGAGGTGCGGGCCCTCCCTCTGGTCTCTTGCGGCCGAGCCCTGCAGTGGAGTTGCAGTCCTTTTTAAGACTGGTCCGGTGGCTTGTCGACGAGTGATCGAGGTAGAGGTCAGAAGGTGCCTGGTAGTGGACGCCGTCGTGGGGGGGCAATTCCTTAGGCTGATCAACTTCTATGGCCCTCAGACCAAGAGGGACAGGAGGAGCCTCCTCACGATGGTCAAGCCCTACCTGTTTACGTCCCAGCAGGTGGTCTTTGGTGGTGACTATAACATGGTCACCAGATCAAAGGATCGGGCAGGCGCCTCGGGCCCCCTGGGATATGATAGCATCTTCTTGAATAGAATAGTAAGGGAAGCCGGGTTGGTGGATGCACATGTTCAGTGCCTCCCCAACCACACTGGGTTCACCTATGCCCGAGGTAATAGTAGGAGTAGGTTAGATAGTTTTTTTTTAAAGGGGAGCTCTACCTTTGCGGCACCTGTGCTGCAGGCGGTGGAGTTCTCCGATCACTGTATGGTTTCTGTGACTCTGAATGTGGCCGACACTCCTCAGAAGGGTCGAGGTTTCTGGCGTCTTAATGGATCGCTGCTCGAGGACCTCGAGGTTAGGGAGGCCTATGAGATCTTCCTTGCGGATCAGGCCTCGCTCCTTGAGAGTGGCTGCTCCCGCCAGGAATGGTGGGAAGTGGTGAAGAAGAGGTCGGAGGGCTTTTTCCACAGGATCTCTAGGTACCGGGCGACATCCAAGTACCTGGCCTACCAGAGGTTGCGCAGGCAGTTAGACCGCCTGGTTTCAGCTGGCGGCCCTCAGGAACAGATATCCGATCTGAAACTTCAGATGAAGGGGTGTCAGTATGACCGTCTTGCCTCCCTGGTCCTTGAAAGGGATTACGGGAAGTTTTCCTCCCCGGATCCCTACAAGAGCTGTGGTGAGGCGGTGAGTTTGAAGGTCATACATGGCTTGAGGGATGCCTCAGGGTCCCTGGTCCGGTCCAGACCGGGTATCCTGGGCATCATTGGGGACCATTTTTCAGGCCTCCTTCGAAGGAGGCCTTTAGATATGGAGAAAGCCAGGGCATTTCTTGATGAGACCCCGCTTCGTGCGGGGCCTGATCTCCCGGACTCTCTGACAGCAGAAATCTCGGTTGCAGAAATCGAGCAGGCCATCGACTCTTTGTCCTTAAAAAAGTCGCCGGGGCCTGATGGGCTTACGGCTGAATTTTATAAAACCTTTAAGAGTCTTTTGGCTCCTCATTTGAGGGAGGTTTTCAATGAATGTTTGGCCAACGGCCTGCTCCCTCCCTCAATGAGAAGGTCAGCCTTGATTCTGCTGTCAAAGGGGAAAGATCCGACTGTGATTGAGAACTGGCGCCCGATCGCCCTTCTCACTACGGATAGGAAGTTGCTGGCGAAAATACTCTTTTTGCGTATGTCAGCAGTCGCTGGCGAGATGCTTTCTGTCTCCCAGCACTGCGCAATTCCTGGCCGGAGCACCTTTAGTGTCGTCCTGAACGTCCGGGAGGCCGTGGAAAGGTGCAGGGCAACGGGGGATGGGCGGTATCTGCTGGCATTAGACCAGGCCAAGACTTTTGACCGGGTGAACCATGAGTACCTCTGGCTTCTTCTGAGAAAGTACGGTTTGCCTGAGCAATTTGTGAATTGGCTGAAAGTATTGTACAGGGGGGCGGTGAGCTTCCCTCTTGTCAATGGTTGGGTGGGTCCTGCCTTTGCTGTGGACTCTGGGGTCAGGCAGGGTTGCCCGTTGAGCCCTCTTCTCTACGTTTTTGCCGTCAATCCCTTTGTGAGAAGGCTCGACTGTGAGCGTTTGAGGGGGGTTCCGGTGGAGCCTTGCATTGGTCTAGATCCGGCAGTGAGGGTAGTGACCTACGCGGCCGATGTCTCGGTAGTGGTGTCCAGCCGCGAGGAGGCCCTATTTGTGGAAACGCAAATTGGGAGCTACTCCGGGGCATTGGAGACCATGGACCACTTTTTGGCCGAATGCCCCTTCAACATTGAGGTTCGCGAGGGGGCAGGGGAAGCCATTGGTTATCCCCTTGACTTACTCTGAGGTGGTGTACGGCGACTTTAGGGTTCACAGAGGGTTTGAGTTATCGTCACTTTATTTAGCTAGCTTAGTGGCTCTCTATTACACATGGCACGCTCGGTGTTTGGTGTCCACTAGGGGCAAAGTCCTGTCCACGCATGAGGTGGTGGGTGATATCTTCCGGGAGTTGGTGAAGGTGAGGAGTCTTGAGAGGGAAAGGGTTGGGGCCAATAGGAGTGCCCGGCTGTGGAGGGGTTTCTCCTTCCGGCCTCCTTGAGGCTCCGGGCCTTTTTCTTTCGGGGGGTGGTTCTTTCTGTCCTTTTCACCCCCCTTAGATTTTGAGTTTCTTTTTAAAGTAGGGCTTGCAGGCATTCTAGACCTTGTTTGCGTTCTCGTCTGGAAGTAGCCGGTGGGTGGTTGGTGTTAGCGTTTAGGTTTGGTGTTAGTGTTAGGTTTGATGTGTGTTAGTATTAGGATTTCGTAAGATTAGTGGGTGATGTGTTCTTTTCTTGTATTTGAGGATTTCGGATATATATAATGAGAAACCCACGTGTGGGTGGTCGGAAAGTGGGTAAGGGTGGTGGTGGTGAGTTTTGGTAATGTGTGTTAGTTTGATGTGTTAGGGTTTCTTTAATATATATGTTATTTCTTTTTGTATATATACTGGCAGTAGTTTTTAAAATAATCAAAAATTTACAGCGGGCGTAGTGTGCTTTCTGCTAAATATACACCTGAAGCTAGCCCTTATTGCTGTGTTTTCCTGGCGTGTTACACTAACAGGCATTTGCAGCACTTACAGCGGGTGGAGTGTGCCTCCTGCACATTATACACCTGAAGCTAGCCCGTATTGCTGTGTTTTCCTGGTGTGTTACACTAACAGGCATTTGCAGCACTTACAGCGGGCGTAGTGTGCTTTCTGCTAAATATACACCTGAAGCTAGCCCTTATTGCTGTGTTTTCCTGGTGTGTTACACTAACAGGCATTTGCAGCACTTACAGCGGGCGGAGTGTGCCTCCTGCACATTATACACCTGAAGCTAGGCCTTATTCCTGTGTTTTCCTAGTATGTTACACTAACAGGCATTTGCAGCACTTACAGCGGGCGTAGTGTGCTTCCTGCTAAATATACACCTGAAGCTAGGCCTTATTGCTGTGTTTTCCTAGTGTGTTACACTAACAGGCATTTGCAGCACTTACAGCTGGCGGAGTGTGCCTCCTGCACATTATACACCTGAAGCTAGCCCGTATTGTTGTGTTTTCCTGGTGTTGTTACACTAACAGGCATTTGCAGCACTTACAGCGGGCGTAGTGTGCTTTCTGCTAAATATACACCTGAAGCTAGCCCTTATTGCTGTGTTTTCCTGGCGTGTTACACTAACAGGCATTTGCGGCACTTACAGCGGGCGGAGTGTGTCAGTTGCTGTGAGACCTTTGGAGTGAGAGGACGTGCCTGTAGGGAGCTCCTGGAGCTCCAGGGGGAGGGGGTGTGATGGCCTCCTCCAGCCCAGGACCGGGGCAGCTTTCCCGGCCTGATGCTGCTGCCTCCTCCCTGGGGATTAAGGACCTATCCAGGGAGGAGATGCTCTTTTTGCGGACCCAAGGTGAACTAATGGATTGGACCTTGCCCCAGCCTGGGGAAGGTCCGGCAAAGTTACAGCGAAGAATTGTAAGGGTCAAGGACCTGATCCAGAAGGCCAGTCGGGCCTTCTGTGGGAAGACAGCAGTCCTAACGGATCTAAGGAACAAGAGGGACCGGGCCAGCAGCTTCAGAAGAGGCGAGTATGCCGAGGTCATTAGCCTTTTAAAGGGCCAGAGCGGTGACCTATGGACCCTGCTTGGTGGGCTATGTGAGAGAGGCCGTGGGGAGACAGATTTCCTCCAGGAAGTAAGGAGTGAACTCCGGAGAGCGAGTAAGGAGGGCTCCCAGGCTGCCAGACGTAGCAGCCAGAAAAACCTGCAGGACCATCTGCAGCCTAAAGAGCCTATGGAGGTGGTAAGCCCCGGTGTCAGTGAAGGACCTCCCTCCTCCCCCATCCCCCTCTCCCTGGGAAGTGTGGTCCCTGTGGTCCCGGCTGTGGAGGGTCCCCGAGTCCATGCTGTGTTGCGGCCAGGAAAAACTGCCAGCACGCAGGCAGACTCGGGTAGGGTACTCCATGATGCAGCCAGGAAAGGCCAAGATGGGAGCACTGTGGGAGCAGGAAAATTGGGGGGAGTTGTGGTGGTGGTCTTAACGCCACTCCCGGGGACTAGGCTGGAGGCAGGGAGGAAGGAAATGGCCAGGCAAGATGGCGGGACCCCCAGGACCCCTGTGAATCCCACATGTGGCATAAAAACTGCACATGTTGTGGAGGAGGGAGAGGGGTCCGCCATGCAGACAGAGACTGCCATGGAAATTATTATTACAAAAGCTGCAGGAGAGACTGTGAGAGCAGAAACAGCAAAGACTACAAGTGTGCCGGTGTTTGGGGGTGAAAAGGATAGTGGTGGTGGGGTAGTGGTTGCAGCGGGTGTGGGGGAGGTTATTGGTAAGGGTGGGGGGGCGCCACTTTCCGGAGGAGATGGAGGAGGACTGGATGCTGCAAACAGAAACACACAAACATTGGCGCCGAAATGTACGGCCTCCACTGCTGACAGTGGGGGTGTGGCCAGCGGGCGGAGCCCGGGCGGGCTGGGAGGCTTGGGGGAGGGGTTGGGGCGGGAGTCTGGGCGGTGGGAGGAAGTGGGAGGGGCTAGCGGCGTCCGTGCGGCCACTTCCATTTTCTCTGGTCAGCCTGACCCGGAAGTGAGCGGGAGGGTTGGCCAGGAAGTGAGTCCTGAACCGGAAGTGGTCGGGGACTTCCGGTCCGCGGCCGCTGATGGCCCTGAAGGTGAAGAAGATGGGATGCAGGTATGTGGGGGAGGAAAAATGTGTGGGGGTATTGCGCCATTGGATTCTTCAGGGGACCTGAGCCCAGCCCAGAGGGTGGGCAGGTGGAGCGAGGCCGAGGTTGGGGAACTTCTTGGGGATCACCCAGCCTTGGCCTTTATCAGAGGTATGGAGTCTCAGGGGGAACAGTCAAAGGGGAAGGAGCAGCCACGGCCGCAGGAGCAGGGGGAGGAGCCATCTGGGGCTCATGCCTGCTGCTCTAGTGGGCCCCCAGTGGTAGACCCTCCTCCCAGTGTTAGGAGGAGGGATGTTGTGGGTGTGGCTTGCTCCGGGGGGGTGGTGGATGGGAGGGACCACCCCCCCGGCAGGATTAGGCCGGGGGGTTCCCCCGGTTGGTGTGTCAGCCATGGGTGCTGGGGTGCCCTCCGAGGGTGCCCCTGGTGATGCGGCGGAGGGCACTTCTGACACTCAGGCTGGGGGTGTTTTGGGGCAGACCCAGGAGGCAGAGCTGCTTGATGCGCTTAGGGAGACCAGGTCTTTTGCCCGGGTGGCAGGGACCAGCGTCCCTTTGGCCCCCCTGTACGGCCAGTTTGGCACCCAAAACTTCTGGGTTCCCCCCGCAGACCAGCTGCAGGGGGTGAACCCGTGGTCGAGGGGTACAGGGGGTCCGGAGAGGCGCAGGCGCAATGTCGTGCAGCTGCGGTGGGAGGGACCTGGACAGTGCCCCAGCAGGGGGCAGGTAGTGGATCTTCTGCTGAAGGGGGCCAACTTCAAGGTAGCCGACCTCTTCGCAGTGATCCATCCCACGGGCACCAAGGAGTTTGATGTCAGTTTTTCCTCCTTGGTGCTAATGGAGCTCTTTCTCACCGTCTATGAGCTCCTGAAGAGGTCGGAGCCTTGGAAGTTCTTTAAGGTGGTCCCCCTGTCCAGGCAGGAAGATATAAAGTCCCTGACCATTTTGGTCAGGAACGAATCCCTCCCACCTGAGGACATTGCCACCTGGTTGGGGAGGTATGGGCAGCTGCAGTCTCCCCTCCGCAAAAACCTGGATGAGCGCGGGGTCTGGACTGGGGCGTGGTTGGCCAGGATCCGTCTCAAGCGCCAGGGGACTAGTGTGACCCATGTCCCCGGAAGTGCATTTATTGGGAGAGATAGGATCCTGGTCTTTTACCCCGGTCAGCCCCGTCGCTGCTTCAAGTGTGGGAGTCCCACCCATTTGAGTGCGGATTGCACAACGCCCCGGTGCATCAGGTGCAACAGGCCTGGGCACTCCTCGGAGACTTGCAGACTAATTGTCTGCAACCTCTGTGGGGTGTCCGGCCACCCATTCAGCCGCTGCCCTAAGGCTTTTAGGGGGCGTGCGGCTGATGGGGATGGGCCAGGTCCAGAAGACGTACCGGAGGGGGTGGGTCTCCCACCTCAACCGCCTCAGGCAGGCCCAGGTGATGGGCCTGGGGTTGGTGGCCCAGAGGGGCCTTTGCCGCAGAGGCAGAGGCCCGGGCGTAGGCGGGGTGGAGTTGGGGCCCCTGCTGGGAATGTGCCTGGTCCCTCTGGACTTGTTTCTGGGAGGCCGGGTGCGCCAGCATCGGGCCCAGTAGGGGTGAGGGGCCAAGGGGGTGAGGGGCCCTCTGTTAGGAGCCTCCCCTCCCCCTCTTTTTTCCGTACCCCCTTCTCCTTCTACCCCCCCCCCCTCTACCCCTCCCCCCTTCTTCCCCCCCTCCTCCCCCCCTTTCCCCCCTCCTCTCCCCCTTCTCCCTATTCTCCTTCTTCCCTTCCCCCTTCGCCCCCTTCCCCCTCCCGTCCCATCCTGGATCACCTTGTGTTTTCCCAGGATTCGGGGGGGAGATGGAGGTGGCCGAGTCGTCGAGGGGCCTGCACAAGAGGCCCATGGGGGCCTCTAGCGGGCACTCCGGCGACGAGGTGGGCGGCCAGACTCAGGCGGGCTGGCTGCAGAGGAAGGTGAGGAAAAGGAAGAAGAAGAGGGATCCTGGGGTGGGGGTTGCGGGACCCCGGGTTGTCCCTGGTAGGGACCCTGGGGAGCCCTCCCCAGTGATCCTAGGGAATATGTACGGGGTCCTCTCCGATTCGGAGGAGGACCCCGGGGTGTAGGCAAAAACGCAGAGGAGAATGCAGGCCAAAATCACTAAGGATGACGGTACCCTCTCCAATACGTGTTGCGACCATTATTGTCGCAAGTGTGCGTTCTGCGGCGGCTCGTTTCATGGCCTTCGATTTTCTCAGCCGAGTTGAAGCTGACATTTTGTTTTTGCAAGAGACCTGGCTGGCATCGGTGGCAGAGATGCATCTAGCAAAGAGGGAGTGGAGGTGCGGGCCCTCCCTCTGGTCTCTTGCGGCCGAGCCCTGCAGTGGAGTTGCAGTCCTTTTTAAGACTGGTCCGGTGGCTTGTCGACGAGTGATCGAGGTAGAGGACGGTAGGTGCCTGGTAGTGGACGCCGTCGTGGGGGGGCAATTCCTTAGGCTGATCAACTTCTATGGCCCTCAGACCAAGAGGGACAGGAGGAGCCGCCTCACGATGGTCAAGCCCTACTTGTTTACGTCCCAGCAGGTGGTCTTTGGTGGTGACTATAACATGGTCACCAGATCAAAGGATCGGGCAGGCGCCTCAGGCCCCCTGGGATATGATAGCATCTTTTTGAATAGAATAGTAAGGGAAGCCGGGTTGGTGGATGCACATGTTCAGTGCCTCCCCAACCACACTGGGTTCACCTATGCCCGAGGTAATAGTAGGAGTAGGTTAGATAGTTTTTTTTTAAAGGGGGACTCTGCCTTTGCGGCACCTGTGTTGCAGGCGGTGGAGTTCTCCGATCACTGTATGGTTTCTGTGACTCTGAATGTGGCCGACTGTTAGATATTGAATTTATTACTATTTTAAGTGATAAAAGTTTCTGTACTCTTTATTGAAACATGTTAAATTTGAAGGTTGCTGGGGATATACAAAGGACATTTGCTGTGTATGTATTAGCTATTCTAAGGAACTATGTCAGGACAATGGGTGGAGTTATGTTACTTAATATACACAAGTGGGTGTTACTTCTGTAGGACAGCAGCATCACCTTTCTTGGAGCGATGCTAAATGTAAATAATGCTGACATAACATTATTAAACAGTATATGTACCCAAGAGTTTTCAACATGAGTTAGGAATGTCGGGCGATGGGGACCTGGAGAACTGTCGGGAGAAGTGACCCCATTCACTATGGAAGGTCAGGCGACCTGCTCGAAGATATACCATCTTACGATCTGTCACCTCATTCCCCCTTCTGAAGCTACAAACTTACCATGTGTTACCAGCTGTCATTATGTAAGCATTGTCTTTTGCTTGTCTTTCTGAAGAATAAATGAACCTTTTTGAAGATAACCTGGCTCTATTGAATAATGGAACCAAACGCCTAGGTAGGGGTCACTAATTGTTTTTACAAGTGTCCCCCACCCAACATTATGGCGAGCCGCAGAACTGTTTTTTTTCCCTCACTACTTGACAACAGGAGGGGCTCAGATGAAGAGATGAGACGAAAACATTGTCAAGTCTTGGAAAAAAAACAACCAAAGAACTTAGAGAGAAAAAGTCGTTTGTGTTCCATCACACGTGGACAGAAGGTCCGAGAAACTGAGCCAGCTAAAGACGAGAAGAATTGCAGCCGTGGAATAAAGCCAATTATTGATCTTGACTTCAAAACACAAACAAAAGGGTGAGTTTCTGTCTGTTTTCTCACCCACAGATCGCTTGTAAACTTGCAAGCAGAAGAAAAAAAAACAAAACAAAGACTCGGCTTACAAGGTTGATTGACAAGGCCTTATGGACAGTGTTTCAAGATATTGTAGGAAATCTAGAGAGGACTTTCAGGTTGTGATGAAAAGCGAAAACGTTTACGTACGTGAAGATTTCTGCCGAGGGAGTTCAGTTCCTACAAAAGATGAGGAAAAGTCTCACAGAAGAAGTGTTGAAATGGGAACTAAGACTTCACGTTAAAAAAGGCCACCATTGTAGAAACAACAGGCAGATGTACTCTTTGGGTGAGCTAATATGAAAAGTCGGATTTTGATGTTTTGGACGGTCCAAGGATGAAGGCAAACACTTACACATCTCATTCCTTCAGCAAACACAGAAGGAGAAAGACATTTTTTCAATACACACGCATCTTTACATTTTGTTTACTTAGGCCTATTTATAGCCTACAGAAACATTACATTTACAGGAGTCAAGGAACAAGGCAAAAGCTACAAGAAAACTATTCTTCAAAGATAAGGACAAATTCTTCCAAGAAAAAGCAACGAATAAAAGCAACAAACAAAGACAAAACAAATGAAAAGAAACGAACAACAGGCAAAGCTAAAGGACATTATTCATCTCTTGTTTTTTTAAGTGTACACAGGACAATCATTCTAAACAAGGGGTAAATATGTTTGTTTATTTAAGTGAGTGGATAACATGGGATGGTTAACATCTCAAAGCTCAGAAGTATGTTCCAGTACTATCGGGAATTAATACATTCCATATATATGGAATACAGGCATGTAGCAGTAGTAGAGTAATTAATTAATTAATACCAGAGTGTAAAGAAGTTCTTTAACTACTTCCCACCCGGCCACTGTACATATACGGCCGGGTGGGTGCTCTCTCCTTCTGAGTGGACGTTCCTGAACGTCCCTCAGAAGGAGGGGGATCGCGCGCGCGTGTGTGCGCCGCTGGCGGCACGTGCGCTCGCCCGCCGCGTTACCAAGGACCCGGTGCGCGTGCCCGGCGGCCGTGATTGCCGCCGGGCACCCGCGATTGCCCGGGAACCAAGCAGAAAAGTGGATCTGTGTGTGTAAACACACAGATCCATGTCCTGTGAGGGAGAGGAGGCTGATGGTGTGTCCCTTGTACATAGGGACAACCATCGATCACCTCCCCCAGTCAGTCCCCTCCCCCCACAGTTAGAACACATTGAGGGAGCATATTTAACCCCTTCCCGCCCCCTAGTGGTTAACCCCTTCCCTGCCAGTCACATTTATACAGTAATCAATGCATTTTTATAGCAGGGATCGCTGTATAAATGTAAATGGTACCAAAAATGTGTCAAATGTGTCCGATGTGTCCGCCACAATATCGCAGTCACAATAAAAATCGCAGATCGCCGCCATTACTAATAAAAAAAATTTTTTTTTAAAAATGCTATAAAACTATCCCCTATTTTGTAGACGCTATACCTTTTGCGCAAACCAATCAATACGCGCTTATTGCGATTTTTTTTTTTATACCAAAAATATGTAGAAGAATACGTATCGGCCTAAACTGAGGAAAATTTTAATTGAAAATAAAAATGGGTATTTATTATAGCAAAAAGTTAAAAATATTGTGTTTTTTTTCCAAACTGGACGCTCTTCTTTTGTTTATAGCGCAAAAAATAAAAACCGCAGAGGTGATTAAATACCACCAAAAGAAAGCTCTATTTGTGGGAAAAAAAGGATGCAAATTTTGTTTGGGAGCCACGTCGCACGACCGCGCAATTGTCATTCAAAATGTGACTGCGCTGAAAGCTGAAAAATGGCTTGGGCAGGAAGGGGGTTTTAGTGCCCAGTAGGGAGGTGGTTAATAAGGAAACTAAGTTTAACGCTGCATGAAAACGTTTATGAATATTTAAGCCCTAAACAACGGAAAATGTGTTATTACAAAATGTGGTAATTCAAAGCACAAGCGAGGGGCAGAACTAAGTTTTAAGAAAAACTATTGATTAAGATAATGGAAAACAACATGGTATTTAATGTTTAACAAAAATACTACAGTTTTGGTTGCAGGAAATAATAAGTTAAGGATTGAGCAATTTTTACAAAATATTCCAAACTAGGATTTGGTTATTAAATTAAAAGAAGTAGATTGTTCTAATTTACTTAAGGCTACCCAGGAAAAATATTAAAATATGAAAGTTTTGTTCAATCTAAAAACTATCAAAAATTGTAAAAAAACTATTGTTAAAAGTTTTTGTAATTGAGTATTTCTGATAAAAGTAAAGACTTTGGTTGGGGGAGGAATTTTTCTCGGGGAAATGGCCAATCACAGTTCATGGGCAGGAACCAATCTGTGAGTTTCACGAGATTGTCCTCTAAACAATTTTTTGTCATTACTATAATCAGGAACATCATATAACCTAGTGTACATGATTTTTAGCAGATGTACAAACCAAATATGTTTAAAAAAATGGTAAAAAAGGTTAAAAATGATAAAAACGATAAAATTCAATTGTTACCGGATTGTACTGTGAAGGGGAGATGCAATTCATGGTAGCTAAGACTGATATGTAACAGATCTTTCTCTGAAAAGTGTGACATGTAAAAGGAATGTACTGTCAGAGAAATGCAGATCGAGTTACACTGCCTAGTTAGACATGCCATCGTCATGACAGTTTTTCACTTCTATGATCAATACACATATTTGTGTTAAAACTTCCAGAAACTGGAAGAGGGTTCATAGATGAGAAAAATGTATTATTACTTACCAAAGTAATTGTTTTGAAAAAACATATGGGTTTTGCACCATTTGTTTAAGGTGTTATTTCAAGACAAACAGGAGGTGTTAATACAGACAGCTCTGATTAACCGTTGTTTATGGACAACTGGGTGTTAAAAAGAAAGGTCAGTTGAAGTGAGATATAAATACATTGACACTTAAAATAATGCAGTGTGACAAAGCCACAGTTGAAGTATGAGCAAATCATGCAAAAGTTATTTTATCAGCTTTAGTGAACATTTATTGGGAAGGAATCTCTTGTGCTTCTATAGAAAGGCGCCATATATTGGCACAATGGAACTTTCTGTATATTTGTCTGCACTGAAAGATGATTGAGAATGCCATGTGTTTTTATTTAGCAGTCAGAGTGACGGAACACGTGTGGTTCATTCAATCATACTGTATGAGAAACATGATTGGTTCTAAAAAATGTACTTCAACATGATCAAGTTTATTTCAGAAATATAATTTTTAGGAAAGCCCAGACTAAATTAACGTTCTTTTGCAAAATTAAAGCAGTTATGAGTGAAGTTTTAGTAAAAGAAAAATACAATAATCTGGTAAGATTATTACTTTTACAAAATTTATTTAGTCACAGGATAAAGAGGGGGACGATGAAATTTTGTCTTAGTTAGAATCAGTACAGACTGATAATGGAGATAAAATTCATTGTAAAAATAATTGATTCCAACAATAATGGACAGAGTTATTTTTAAATGAAAATATTTCTTTTTGCATATCCAGGTACTTGACTGACTGACAAATTGATTAATTGATTTTTGCTTAAGCTAATGAAAGAAATTCTGAACTACTCAATTTAGAGCACTTTGTCATCAAACTTCTGAATATTGTTTTATTTGTTTATAGAACAATTCAAAAGGAAAGAGTAACCTGATACTACAAAGTATTGAGAGATTTGTCAATCTATGAAGATTGATTATATTATTTTTTCACTTGCTAAAGGAGGATACAAGGATGTTTTTTCCTTTAGTTAATATTTCTTTTGATAAAATAATTGAGGTAATTCTAGGAATAAATAAATATTTTTAACAAAAGCTAAATTGTTGTGAACTGATGTCATATTCCATTGGGGTTGGATTTCAAACCATGGAATCAGATAATGATTTTTTTATTTTATAAGACAGGTAGTGAAGGACAAGTATGCAATTTTAATTATTTAATAAAGTTTTTATGTTTCTTATCATCTTTAATGCTCAGGTATTGTAGAACGTATGAATAGTATTACAAAGTCTAAATAGGGTAAGATGATTCAAGAAAAGGTAAAGATTAGGTGACTTATTTACCTGTTATATTTTTAGTTTAAAAACTTTAGTATTTTCTGAACATAAGGAGTTAATGACAGGATGAAGAATGTCTGTTCTTCTATGTCTTTTAAAATTAGCATACTAAGTTATTTACAATCTGTTGTATAGGAAAAAAGTACAGGTATAGGAATTTAAGAAGTTTGTTCACAAAACATGGCTAGGCCTTTGCTAAATTTAAATAGAAATGATGTTTTGAAATAAGATTTCTACTTCTTATGAGTATGGTTCATAATTTATTCCAGTAGCTAAAGTTATGATTAAGAATTATAGATCTGAAGGTACCAGGGATGCCAATAGAGTTGCAAACTGAGATATCAATTGGGAAGATTATTTTATTATTTTTAAGGTAATAGGGATTAAAATTATTTTTGTTTCAAAATAATTGGTAAAAATCAAAATAATTGGTAAAAATAAAAATAATGGTGGGGGCGTGGTCTGCCGTGGAGGAAGATGGCTGCTTAAACCCTGCGCTCTGACAGACCGCGACCATATCTCTACTTGTATTGGGGACATCGGGCTCTCTTCAGACAACGAATGATGGGAACTTCTTCCCGCAACTCTTCTGCATCGAGGTCTCGCTCCCCGCGGGATATAGACGGGCGGTTGACTCAAACTATACCGGATATCTTCCGGACACAGAGATCCAACATGGCGGCATCCTCACAGGCCTCAGCGCCCTCACAAGCCTTACCACCTCCACACGGTCCCGACGGGATTGTTCTGACACTCACTGGGACTCAGCCCGCAGCACAAGGCCCCTTGATGGCTACGGCTCACCAACAGCTAAGCCTAGCCGACCTACATACGGTTGCAGCGGACATCAAGAACAGCCTGTTCGCGGCCATATCTGAGCTACGCACCGAGATCAGAGCCATAACGGGCAGGGTACATGATATTGAAATCACTACATCCCGCCATCACACAGCGCTCCGGAATGTAACAAACAAAATGGACACACACACTATGCAACTCCGTGATCTCCAGAGACACGTAGAGGACCTGGACAACCGCGGCCGTAGATGCAATCTAAGAGTGAGGGGCCTACCTGAGTCGGTTGAACCGACCGGCATCCTCCCTACGGTCACGGAGATTTTCAATCAGCTTCTGGAGAGGCCAAACCAAACGCCTATTCCGATGGTCCGCATCCATAGAGCCCTGAAACCACGTGGAAGAGACACCGACCCCCCTAGGGATGTGGTCTGCTGCCTTACGGAGTTCCAGATAAAGGAGGAAATCCTCAAAAAGGCGCGCACAAAGGCCCAGATTAACTACGAAGGGAAGACGATCCAAATTTACCAGGACCTGTCAGCCATAACTCTCAGGCACCGTAGAGATCTCCGCCCCTTGCTGGAAGTCCTTCGTGCCAAGGGGATCCAATATCGGTGGAGGTTTCTGTTCGGTCTCGCAGCTTCCCATCTTGGCTGTAATGCCCTCCTGAGAGTCCCTGAGGAGTTGGAGGACTTTTGCCGCACGCTGGATATCCCATACACCGAGCTCTCGAATTGGTACGCGGATTTTGATGTATCAAGCTGGGGACCCCACGGAGACGGAGAAGAGCCGATGGATGCACAAGCCTCACGCACCAGGAGACAACGCTCGCCATCCGTTTCACGATCTAACCCGGGCTCACGGAGCAGATACCAGCAGTCACACATAGCCGTGGCACCTCTGCCCCGTAGAGCTCGCCGCGACCACTGAAATTGTAATTGTGCATGGGATCCCAGGAAAGTCAGTTAAGTACCTACCGTTACGTTCCTATTCCATGTCTCTTTCCCCTGACAACAGCTTTCCTCTATGCCCGCCGTGCCCAGCATGCCTCGTATACGGGGCTGTAGGTTGCGATGTCCAATGACGCCCTTGCTCCGCTCACCCCTTACCGTTGCCTCCTATTAATGCAATGGTCATATCCTTCTCTGCCTTGGAACCTGCTTCCCACCCCGCCAATCTGATCGCCCCCATGATGGCCCCTGGAATACATGAGGGAGTGGAGACCCAGGCCGCCCCGTGGTAAAACTTGATCTCCCATTACAGGGCTCCGATTCCCCATCCCTTCTCCAGCATCTCCGTAGTCCTGACAACCGGAGTATCCAAGGACTTATCTTGTTACAAGGTGACGACTGGTCAATGTTTGGTTCTTCACCCACATGTTCTGCGGTGTTTTCACGCCGACCAGCGCACTCATGTTCCTTGCTCTGCCCAATGGAACACTTACCCCGCCAGGTCCGAACGGCTACTTTTGCCCACGATGCCTCTTTCACACGCTCTCACGTAGCGAACTAGGGGGTTTCGGGTGACATACTCCACTCCCTGTAGTTACGGATCAAGTTATTGTTGCAATTGTCGAGACAACGGAGGACCCCTGATTGCTTAACGCTATTCCTGGTCGGTGAAGTAAATTACAATTCAATTTTGTTTTATGCAAGTTTGTTCCCTAGGATAGCTAGCATTGTAAGTTTTATACATGCCATATTTATGCCTAGGCCAATATCTCATTCTCCCAAACTCGGTTTAACATGCACCCCAATATTTCTCTGCCTAACTTCTTTTTCACATGTAACATGTTCTGCATGTGAGATCGAACCATACACCACGGATTACTGAGGCAGGAAGTCTTTCAGCTTGCTGCCTAATAATTTATTCATTCGCTGTCATGTTCCACCCTCTACTGACCACAAACTTCATCTGCACCTGTTTATCCCCTGGGGTCACGATGTACTCACAATGATATTGTATCTTACACTGCTGCCTATATACAAACTTGCATTCAGACCGCCTGACAATAACACACGTACTCCTCATTGGCTGCATACACATGTGGTTTCCAATTCTTTAGCTACAGCTATTTAATGAAGCTGCAGGATGTCCCGCTGCCCGCTCTGCCCCAACCCGTAACACAAACACTCCGCAGATGCCCTGCATAGTCATATATACACCCCAGGTATTAGTGTCCCTACTTTATGCAACCTAACCCGCCCCTCCACCTTCCCGGGACTGTCTGGCATACTTTCTGCATCTTCACCTGTCTTTCATCTACAGATGTCTTCAACGTTGCCCTGATACGTGGGATTAGCTGAATTGTCAACCCTCCATATTTTCCTCCTACTGTTTGGTTATTATGTTATGATATATAGATTTCCTGTTCATATGAGTATGTTCGAGTTTTTTTTTTTTGTTTTTTTTTTTATGTAAGGAACTGCATTAGAAAATGTCTATGCCTGGGTCCAAAACTGTTATTGCCATGCACTGCTAGAATGTAATTGAGATGCCTACATTTATAGGAGAAGGCCTTGGCCACACAATGATCACCACGACATGTGACACCTTTACATACGTTCTGAACTTGTAACTTACTACTCTTAATGTCTGGTCAACCGCTTAATCTGGTGAGCAGAAATAGACATGTACAAGTTACAGGATTCTTGACACGATTCCTCCCTGCATGCCCCATATGCTCCCGTTGTTTCACACGACTTTTTAGTTCCCACGAGCAATCATTCCTACATGTTCATGGTTGCAGGTCTGTCAGTCCACCGTACTATACTCTTTATATTTCTTTTCCACGACAACTCGTTCCCCACACAGTGGTACTAGACTGAGCCGCATCCACTCGCAAGACTTTCTCTCCAACTCACCACTGGAATACCCCGGCGAGACCGTACCTGCGGTTACTCCCCTACTTGGACAGGTGAGCTAGGTCTCTCCTGTAGCCGGTACCCCCCTCTCTTCCCCGTTGTTGATTGCCCCATACATATATACGTAATTTCTCCCCTGCCCCCTCCCTCCTCATATATTCCTAACCCACCCCTATCCCGCTACCCCACATCTCACCCTCTGACCCGTTTCTCTAGAGTTTCTTTTCTACCTTGTCTCGATTCCCACTGCGGCTCTCGGGGCCTCCTCACTTTGTGATCTGCAGCTTTTACTGGCCATTAATTATGTCTGACAATCCTCAGAATACAGCCAAAATCCTTACTAAGGTCATATCCCTCAACGTACGGGGTCTCAATACCCCTGAACGGCGGGCCCAGCTCCTTCTCACTATGCATCGTAACAAAGCGGATCTGATCTTCCTACAGGAAACGCACTTCCGCACTGACTCAACTCCGAAGCTACAAAATCACTACTATCCTAACGCGTTCCATGCTACAAATGACACGTCTAAGTCAAAAGGGGTTTCTATACTTGTGGCAAAACACTGCCCTTTCCTACATACTGATACTTTAGCTGATACAGAAGGTCGTTATATCTTCCTTAAGGGGACACTCTACGGTCGTAAAGTTACGTTTGCTAATATATACGCCCCAAACTCGCAACAGGTGCCATTTTTCCGTGCCATTACCAATGCTCTCATGATATTCCAAGAGGGTACCCTCATTTTAGGTGGGGATTTCAATGTCCCTCTCAATCCAATCCTAGACACTTCTACTGGCACATCCTCGCTCCCATACGCCGCCCTCAAAGCCATCAAATCCCAAATCCAGACTCTATTGCTACACGACACATGGCGCACCCTTAATCCTAACGGTAAAGATTATACTTTTTTTTCCGCCCCACATAATAAATACTCAAGGATCGACTACCTATTCCTTTCCCAAACTGACCTACATACTCTTCAACAGGTGTCTATTGATCCCATGTTTCTTTCTGACCACCATCCTGTCTCAATGACCTTAACATTCTCATGCGCACCCCCCCGCCCTCCCTCTTGGAAACTAGATCTTTCCCTACTCACAGACCCGACTGTTGCAGCTGATGTCGATTTATGCCTTAAGCAATACTTTGCGGAAAACATATCGAGTGATACCTCCCCTCTTATCACATGGGAGGCACACAAATGTGTAATACGGGGTGTCCTGTTGGCGGCGGCGGCTAGGCGTAATCGAGAGAGACGGGCACGCATTTTGGATCTCACAATTCAAATACAAAGGTTGGAGGGAGTACATAAACGCTCACAGGCTCTAGATACCCTACAGACTCTTATACAAACTAGAGCAGAATTGCTAGAACTACTGGGCAAACAAATTAGACGTAAGTTCATTCTCTCTCAGAGAACTTTCTACGAATATAGCAACAAATCAGGGAAGCTTCTAGCAAGAGCATTACGAGACAAAAGAGTGTCCACAACGGTACACTCCCTGACTGACTCTGGAGGTCGCAAGGTAAACGCCACACCGGACATAGCGGAACAATTTGTGTCTTACTATTCACGATTGTATAACTTGCAACCCCCAGACACGCCTGCGGGCAGTATTCCTAGACAACAGGCTATTAAAGACTTTCTAACGCAATATAGCCCCGAACCAATCTCTGCCTCCGTAGCTCAGGAGTTAGACGCCCCCCTAACTAATGATGAAGCGATCGTCGCACTTAAACAGATGAAACCGGGTAAATGTCCTGGCCCGGATGGATTCCCAGCCGGTTACTACAAGACTTACTCTGACCTCCTTTTACCCTTTTTTTTATCTGCGTTTAACTCTTTTTCGGATTCCATTACACCCCCGCGCGACTTACTAGCGGCACATATAACGCTGATACCTAAACCAGGTAAGGATCACTCCTCAGTAGCGAACTATAGGCCCATATCCCTTCTAAATGTAGACCTGAAATGGTACGCCAAGATACTTGCCAACCGTCTTGTACCCCTTCTGCCCCAACTAATAGACTTAGATCAGGTAGGCTTCATCCCGGGTAGAGAAGCAAGGGATAATACGTTAAAGGCAATTAACATTCATCATTTCCTAACGTCGAAGCGTAGACAGGGATTTATGCTTTCCCTTGACGCGGAGAAGGCCTTCGACAGGGTGGCCTGGGATTACATGACGGAAGTTTTGCAATTCTTGGGTTTTCCCCAACGCATGGTCCATTTCATACTTGCACTTTATGCCAATCCCACTGCTAGGGTACGTGTCAACGGCCACCTGTCGAGGGCTTTCTCCTTGTCCAACGGTACAAGACAAGGCTGCCCCCTCTCCCCGCTTATCTTTGTCCTTACTCTTGAACCACTGCTAAGACGTATCAGAGCCAACCCGGACATCAAGGGTGTCCCCATAAATCAACATGTGCACAAATTGGCTGCTTTTGCGGATGACATCCTCCTCTTTCTGACAGAACCTCTCACTACTATACCGAACTTATTGAAAGACTTCCAGATCTTTAACTCTCTGACCAACTTACAAATCAACTTCGGAAAATCCACTGCCCTCAATGTCTCTCTACCCTCCGACATCTGCTCACAGTGTAAGGTCAACTTCCCATTTAAATGGGACAACCACTCAATTACGTACCTAGGCATTCAGCTTCCCTCTTCCCTAAAAGACCTATACTCCGCTAACTTCCTCCCTCTGCTACAGTCCATACGGAAAGATCTACAGCGATGGTCCATTGGTCTTTTTTCATGGTTTGGAAGGGCGTCTATCGTCAAAATGAATGTCCTACCTAGAACCCTTTACCTGCTACAAACAATCCCGATTAAGATCCCTCCAGCCTTTTTTGCTGCATACAAGAGAGCATGTACGGAATTTGTGTGGGGCAGGCTCAGACCACGAATTAGTTTTGCCAAACTCACCATACCTAAACTTAGAGGGGGCATGGGGCTCCCAGATATCCACAAGTACCACCAGGCCTGCCACCTAGCTAGAATAGTCGACTGGAACATACACGCGATGACCAAAGCATGGGTCCAACTGGAACACTCCTTCTCACCAGTCCCGCTATCTCAGACCCCTTGGATTGGGCCAAAAAACACCCCGACTCCCTGTAAGGAACATCCGCTCATTCAACCCACACTAACATGTTTCCGAGAAGCGTGCAAAAAGTATCGAATATCGTCGACTCTGGGCCCAATGACCCCTCTAAGACTTAACCCAGACTTTGAACCGGGACTGCCATCCTCCTTTCTTTCAGATTGCTGGCCACATAGTCACATCCGAGCTGAACACTTCTTCGAAAATAACCACATGCTCTCTTACACAAACCTGGCCTCTAAAATGATCACGGGCTCCTTCCCCTTTTGGACCTACGTCCAACTTAGGAATTTTTTTGAAAAACCCAGCCCGAAACCGGATTGGGCTCGGAAACACACACCCTTTGAATCACTCTGTCTCAATGTTACACCACTAACTCACCTGATCTCCAGCACTTATGCACTTTTTTATTCTGACCAACGTCCGAAACTGAACTGGGCGAGCCACAAATGGGAATGTGAACTCGCCATTACCCTCTCGGACCAAGAGTGGGAAAACACCTATGCCTGCATACACAAAGGGTCTGTTAATGTTCATACACAGGAAAACGCGTTCAAAGTCTACTCGAGATGGTATAAGACCCCCCTCAGACTACACCACATGTACCCTTCCCAATCCCCGCTATGCTGGAGGTGCGGGAAGGACATAGGCTCCCTGTTACACATATGGTGGACATGCCCTAAAATCAAACCATTCTGGACAGAAGTCCACCGTCTTATCAATTCCATCACCACGCACTGTCTAGAATTTACCCCAGCGCAATTCCTACTTCACCACTCCAACATACCGCCAAGAACATACATGAAGTCCCTGGCTATGCATATGGTCAACGCTGCAAAATTGTGCATACCAGCGAAATGGCGTTCACCGGAACCACCTTCAATAGCGGAATGGTTCCAACGCATACACAAGATAGCAGAAATGGAGGACTTAATACATCAGGCCAATGATACACCCTCTAAATATACGCGTTCTTGGGCATGCTGGCTGCACTTTATCACTACAGACGAATATAGAGGATGTGTCGCATGAGGGCCCTCCGGGAGCCGTGGTGGGAGGAAGAGTCCTACTTTGACTCCCCTTTTCCAACTTCTCTCGCCTTCCTTACTGTCCTGTTCTCAACCCCGCTCTGATCCCACACTCCGACCTCCCCTTCCCTGCCAATCCATTCTCAAATATACGCACTCCTGTTGATGCTGTACCACTCTCACTATCTGAATTGCCCTTTCTAGATACTATCTGATAATGTTCAACCCTCCTGGTACCCGATCCCCACTAGGTTTATATGACTGTATATACCCTTTTTAAAATCTCCCTTCCCTACCCCTACAACTCTGCATGCCCGCCCCTTAGATTCCCGACTCACCATACACCACCATGTAGCCACATGACCATACTTTTTACATGGTGATTAACCTTCATTTGATTTCTCAGCTACCTTCTCAGAGTTATATTTAGACATCTGTTAATGCTTACTGTTACCAGTTACATTTAAATATTAAGTAGTAGCAGTACATACTCAGGCGTTGTCGCATTTGATCACCATATTCGCCTTAATTGGCGGCTGCGCCCGCTATATTGTTTGGCGGCTGTGTCCGCAATTAAATGCTCTATTGTATACCTTGACTTCAAACTCAATAAAATCTGTTTAAAGAAAAAAAAAAAATAATGGGTAAAAATAAGAATAAAATGGGTAAACACAGAAAGGATTATGAGTCTAAAATACCGGTAGTTAATATTGATTAATGAAATTATTCTATTCTATGGATTTTTACATGACCATGACACAAGCACAGCTAAATTTGTAAATTTTTTCTTGTTTTTTCAAAATTATGTATTTAATATGTTATCAAGGACTATCATTTTTGGATGAACTTCAATGATTCATTCATATGGTCTTGCATCAAAAAGCGACATATTGATCGGTCGATCATTATGTGAGGGGGAGTTAAGATGTAATTTTAGTATAGGAATGTTTTGAAATACAGAAAAAATAGTTGACTCTATGTTGACATTGAAATCTGATACTTTCTCCTACACAATCTTTGTTAGTTTAGTAGATCATGAAAGATTGATATCACAGTAATAACTAATAGTAATGATACTACCTTAGTTTACATAATAGTTGATATTTTTTAGTTTTTCTAAATCTTTTATAGGAACACATATTAATACACATCGAATTATTATTTCACATAGAATTATTATTATTTTTTGTATTCATTTTTATAGAACACATAACTTGGAAAAGTTGGATGGATAGTTTGTTATTACAAGAATGTACAATAAAGTGTACATTTGAAGTATTAATATAGTTAGAGTACATACAAGCTTGTGTGGAAGAAAACGGAAAATTTATTACCAAATACTTACCGTAATTTTCCTTTCCTGATAGACTCCATGGCAGACTACGTGTGGGTTAACCCCGCCTCCTCTCCACAGCTATAGGACCCCTTACCCATAAATTTGAGCTCACCTCCACAGACAGGTGTTCCGTAACTAGCCGACTCAAATTTCAACTCTCATATTTTTAATTCATGGGTGGGAACTCCGTCTGCCATGGAGTCTATCAGGAAAGGAAAATTACGGTAAGTATTTGGTAATAAATTTTCCGTTTTCCTGACAGACTCCATGGCAGACTACGTGTGGGAAATAACTAGCCAATCCACACGGGAGGGTATGCTTGCTCAAAAAAAATATTTTAATCTTTCCCGTCAACTGACAGGATTTTTCGACCAAAATTAACAGAGGAAAGGGAAGCAGGCTCAATACAATAATGAGACATAAATGTATGAATAGAAGACCACGAGGCTGCCCTGCATATCACTTCAGGAGCCACGTGTCGAGCTGCTGCCCATGAGGCTGCCATGCCTCTGGTGGAATGAGCCGTCACGCCTCTGGAGGAGCTAAGCCCTTTGCCCTGTAAGCCTGTTGAATAGATTGGACGACCCAGGCTGCTATTGTTCTGGAGGAAGCCCTCTTTCCTTTGTTGCTACCAGTGTGTAACAAGAACAGGTAGTTCAAGCTTCTTAAAGATGAAGTGACTCGCAAATATTCTTTCAGAGTCTCACCTACATCCAAGGGATGAACATCTGCTGATTCTGGAGAATTGAAAGTAGGAAGGACTATTTCCTGATTCTCGTGAAAAACTGACTTGACTTTTGGTTTAGACCCAAGCATGGGAATAAGGACCACTCGGTCCGGGAAGAAAGTCAAAAAGGGTTCTTGACAACCCAGGAAGCTTATTTCTGAAACCCTTTTGGCTGAAGTAATGGCCACTAGTAAGGCCAGTTTGATTGATAAGTCCTTAATAGAAAGATCCTTGTTGTTGAGTGCTGAAAGAGCATCAAGGACGAGCAGAAGATCCCATTTGGGGAATCTAGGTTTCCTCTGAGGCCTGATTCTCGAAGCCCCCTGAAAGGATTGTTGAACCAGGGGATGAGTTGCCAATGATGTTCCTGAAAATGCCGATAAGGCTGAAACTTGTCAATCAGTTCCCTCAGAGTACAAAGGAAGATCCAAGCCTGATTGTAGAAAACTTAAAACGTCTTGAACTCCAGGATTTCTGAAAGATTTTCCAGCAGAAGTCATGAAGCTGACAAACCTGGTCCAGATTCTGTTGTAGGTTTTGTTCATGTTAGGCTTTCTGGAGCTCATAAGGGTAGAGATTACCCCTAAAGCACACCCAAGAGACTCTAGCGGGTCCCTGAAGCTCATCAGATTCAGGAGAGGAAACCATGGCCTGTTCGGCCAGTATGGTGCTATTGTTATCACTTCGCCTTTCTCCAACTGGAGCCGCTGCAGGAATTTTTGCATGATCGGAGGTGGAGGGAAGGCATATGCCTTGTTGAATTTCCATTGGCTTGTTAATGCATCTACTCCGAAGGCTTGACTGCACCGACCTCGAGTGTAGTATCTGTCTACCTTGTGATTGCAGGGGGATGCAAACAGATCCACTTCTGGATCGATTCCCAACGATAGGATCCACTTGAATGTCTGTGTATGCAGTGACCATTCATTGTTGTCTAGGTTGCTGCGTGACAAAGTCCGCTTGAATGTTCTGTTCCCCTGGAATGAAGACTGCTGTTAAGTTTGTAGATTCCTCTGAGCCCAGGTCATGATAGGTTCGACCTCTTGGAGAAGGGTGGGGCTCCGAGTGCCCCCTTGTCTCTTCACATATGCCACGGCGGTGGTATTGTCCATTTTGAGTAGGACCGACTTCCCTTTCAGAAGGTGGGAGAAGGCTTGAAGGGCGCACCATGCCGCACGCAATTCCAGAACGTTTGACCCTGGAATGTGGAGATGGGCATCCCATTTGCCCTGAGCCAGTTCTGCCCCACAATGTGCTCCCCAGGCCGCATTGCTGGCATCGGATGAAACAGTCATCCATTGGATGGGAGCAAGGGAGTGGCATGTTAACAAGTTTTTGTGTTGAAGCCACCAGAGAAGACTGTTCCTCATTGACTGAGTAGTCCTGATCAGCTGATTGCGATCGTCTGTCTTCCATTGCTGAAGGAATCCTGATTGAAAAGGCCGAAGCCTCCACATTGCCCATTTGACCATGGGGAACGTGGCCACCATCGTGTCGATTGTCTTCAGGCACTGTGACGCCCTTAGGTTAGAGTAGTCTAGGGCTAAAGATATTCTTACCCGAATGACCGGGATTTTTTCTTCCGGAAGAGAGATGTTATTCTCTACTGTGTCGAATTGAGCTCCTAGGTAGGTTAGGCGTTGGGTCGGTTCTGGCTGACTTTTCTGTCGGTTTAAGAGCCATCCGAACTCTATCAATGTAGAGATCACTTGATCTTTGTGGATCAGCAGCTGCTGCTTGTCTTGGGACAGTAGTAGCAGATCGTTCAGGTAATGATACAGACGCACACCCTGTATTCTGATAAGAGACACAATTACCAACAGTACCTTGGAAAAGACCCTTGGAGAGGTCGTTAGTCCGAATGGAAGACAAATAAATTGTAAGTGCTCTCGTTCGACCTGAAATCGAAGGTATTTGTGGAATTCTTCTGCCACGGGAACATGAAAATACGCGTCCTTAACATCTATTGAGATCAACCAGTCGCCTGATTGAACGACTTTTTGGATGGATGAGAGTGATTCCATCTTGAATTTCTCGTGCTTTATGTACCTGTTCAGGAAAGTGAGATCTATAACTGGACGCCAAGAGCCGTTCTTCTTTTGTACTAGAAAGAGGGGGAAGTATACCCCCTGGAATTCCTCGTCCTTTGGGACGGGCACCACTGCTCCTTGATCTTTCAGGGCATTCACATATGAAAGAAGAACTTGTTGTTTTTCTTCTGATTGAGGCAGTGAAGATTGCATTGGTCTGCATGGAGGGACTTTGGTGAAGGACCATGCGTGACCTGTTGAGACCGTTTTGATGGTCCAATAATCTGAGATCAAGGTCACCCAGACGTGCCGGCAGAGACGTAGGCGAGCCCCTACCCGACCGCTTGGGCAGGCCCAATCTCAAAAGGACTTGGTTGGCTCGCGCCCACCGGGCGTCTGTTTCTTGCCAGATTTTTGGGAAAGATATCTGCCTATTCCAGTTCCAGCTTCTCCTAAAATCCCGTCCGGGCCTATAGGAGCATGCCTCTCTTGAACGCTCTGTACTGCGTCTCTGCTGAGGTTTTCTTTGGTTAAACAGACGTTTGTCCTGAGGGAGGAATCCCGACTTTCCGCCTGTAGCCTTTGAAATGGCATTATACAGTTTGTTTCCAAACAAGGAAGTTCCTTCAGAAGGAATTTTGCACCATGCCTGCTTTGAGGCAGGATCAACAAGCCAGGGGCGCAACCATAGTGCTCGTTTGGCTGTGACCGAAGATAGCAAGGATCTAGCCATCAAGCGGATGAGATCAATTGAAGCTTCTCCCAAAAAGGCGATAGCCAGTTTAAGTTCTTGCACTGCTGAACTTTGTGCCAATTCCTCCGAGACACCTTTCAGAACGGAGTCAACATTTTCCACCCAGGCCTCCATTGCTTTGGAGGTGACTGCAAGGGCTAGGGCTGGTTTGCAAGCCATACCGTTCAAGTTATATATTCTCTTAATGTCTTGGTCAATCTTTCAATCCAGACCATCTTTAAAAGATACAGTGTCATCTAGCAGGAGGGTGACATGCTTCGCTAGGCGCATTACTGCTGCATCCACGAGGGGAGCATTTTCCAAACCTTCTTATCCCCCTTGCTCCATTCTTCCTTAAACACTCCTTTCAGCTCGGTGTGAAATTGGAACATTCTTTCCCCAGTTTCTTAAACAGTTCCTTTGTTTCTCTGGGGGGGGGGGCAGTGGTATCTTCCAACTTTAAGGTTTCCATCACTGCCTTGATCAGTGGAGAGACTAAAGCGTAGTCGAATCCCACTACAGAATCATCTCCCTCCATCTCGTCTTGCGAGGAATCATGGGAGGAATCACAGAATCATCTCCTTCCATCTCGTCTTGCGAGGAATCATGGGAGGAATCACAGAATCATCTCCCTCCATCTCGTCTTGCGAGGAATAATGGGAGGAATCATGGGGCTGGAATTGGCCGGAATCCTCCTGGGCCTCGTCAGCCAAGGAGCCAGACAAGGTGGTGGACTGGCTCCTCGTGTGGGGGGACATCTATTTCCATCATAGACTGCTGTACCACACGTTTAATAAGAGACTCAAGATTTTGATTTTTCGGTCTCTTTCTCACCGACCGCTCGGGCATAGCATGGGTCACACAGCGATTTGCCCTCTGGGATTCTAGTTTTACATCCCCAACAGGCTCTGTGATCAGAGCGATCATCGCGGTGGTGGTAGCGGTGACTTGAGGAGGAATGGGAACATCTCCTATATTTAGAGGGGGAATGTGAGCGTCCCCTATGATAGTGGGTCCCAGACGGAGTGTCACGTCTGGACCTGGAGGATGATTGGTGATGATGATGGTGATGATGATGGTGCAGCCTGGCAAGGTCCCTATCCTGTGACCGATGAACTGATGTAGCCGGGCTGTAAGAGATAATACAGACAAAGGGAGGGGGAGGAAGGTGGGCAGGTTGTAACCGTTAGCAACCACCAGAAAAAAAATGACACCAAAGACACCAACCCCCTACCCACTCCGCACAGACCTTGTGCGGGAGTGCTGGCCACACGGCGGTGCAGATGAGTCCATGACGAGGAAGACACACAATGATGTGTAACTCCACTACCTAGACTAAGGATAAGCAAATCAATGCAAGAACAGCGCAGAAAAAAAAAAAGTTTTTTTTTTTTTTTTTTTAAAACTGTCCCTTTAACCACTTCAGCCCTGGAAGAATTTACCCCCTTCCTGACCAGAGCACTTTTTGCGATGCAGCACTGTGTCGCTTTAACTGACAATTGCGCGGTCGTGCGACGTTGAACCTAACCAAAATTGACGTCCTTTTTCCCCCACAAATAGAGCTTTCTTTTGGTGGTATTTGATCACCTCTGCGGTTTTTATTTTTTGTGCTATAAACAAAAGAAGAGCGACATATTTGAAAAAAATGCAATATTTTTTACTTTTTGATTTAATAAATATCACAATTTTTTTTTTTAAAACAATTTTTTTTCTAAGTTTAGACCGATACGTATTCTACATATTTTTGGTAATTTTTTTTTGCAATAAGCGTATATTGATTGGTTTGCGCAAAAGTTATAGCGTCTACATAATAGGGGATAGATTTATGGCATTTTTATTTTTTTCATTTTTTTTACTAGTAATAGCGGCGATCTGCGATTTTTATTGTGACCGTGACATTGCGGCAGACACATCGGACACTATTGGCGCGTTTTTGGGACCATTCACATTTATACAGCGATTAGTGCTATAAAACTGCACTAATTACTGTGTAAATGTGACTGGCAGGGAAAGGGTTAACACTAGGGGGCGATCAAGGGGTTAATATGTTCCCTATTGAGTGATTGTAACTGTAGGGGGAGGGGACTCACAAGGGGAGGAGACCGATCTGTGTTCCTCTGTACTGGGAACACACATCGGTCTCCTCACCTCTGACAGGAGGTGGATCTGTGTGTTTACACACACAGATCCACACTTCTGCCGTGATCGTGGGCAATCGCGGGTGCCCAGCGGACATCGCGACCGCCGGGCACACTCACCGGGTCACGAGCGTTGCCGCGGGTGCGCGCGCGCGCCCCATAGACGGCCGGGAAAAAAGGACGTCATATGACGTCCGCCCGGAGGGAGGGAGGGTTCCTGCCGGCGTCATATGTCTATGACCCGGTAGGAAGTGGTTAAGAGACACTAAGCATTACATGCATTACATTGCCAAGAAGTGCTTACCCCGTCCTGGTAGTATTGAGACTCCGGGAGGCTGCTGCTATATGCCCACAGGTTATCCCACCTGTATAGGGCTCCTCAGCGGTTTAAATCACCCGCCGGAATGACATCATGGCCGGTCCCGCTGTGCGCATGCATCGGAGGGACCGAACCTACTGCGCCTGCGCGGCCCCTGACCCCTCCGCCATACTGCGCATGCGCAAAAACCAAGCCTCGGTTTCACCGTGGCTCTGCGCATGCACAGACGATCAACAGGCTGGGATCAGGAAGGGAATGGCATCCTGGAACGCAAAAGCGTTCCACACATATACTAAGCTTAGCGGCGCTGTATGACAGAGAAAAAACAGCAGAGAAAGACATACAAACAAACAAACAAACAAAAACTATCTGCCATGGAAATAGAAAAAGTCTTCAGACCTTGCCAGCTGAGATCCACCGTCCGTCATGGTACGCTGGGGCCACATCCCTTCCACCATAGGGGTATCCATCAGCCCAAAACCACTCACCCGCTCATAGCTGGGCCCTGGGTGCACCGCACAACTCGTACCTGATCCGACAGACATCCTGGACTGCACCTGAATTGCATAATGAAGGGTCCATGTGAGGAGGACAAAAAAGGAACACCTGTCTGTGGAGGTGAGCTCAAATTTATGGGTAAGGGGTCCTATAGCTGTGGAGAGGAGGCGGGGTTAACCCACACGTAGTCTGCCATGGAGTCTGTCAGGAAAAGGATTTTAATGTGTCTAAACAGAGTTACTGTTGAATTAAATAATATCATACGTTGAGAAAAAAAAAGAAAATGGAAAGAGTTGCTTGTTGGTCATGGATAGATAAATAGATAAATAGATAGATAGTTAAATAGAAAAATAAATAGGAAGATAAATAGAATATATAAAAATATAACAATCAAATAATGGGAAAGTTATGTTTTTATGTATCAACAGACGAGTAGATTACATATTATGTTTATAATTGTTCAGTGTCAAGGATAATGTATAAAAACTTATATTGTAGAAATTATTTGGTTATTGAAATTTCAAAGAATGGAAGAAATTGTATTTATTAATTAATAATTTATATTACAAAACAATATAATTTAATATATCAAAGATATTAATTTCTCCTTTATGTTAAAATAGCTATGGTTAAAGTTATAAGAAGAAAAATCTATGAAGGTAAAGGAAGAAAATTTTTAATATTACATAGTTTAGATGGAGAATAAATTAAAATTAATAAATAATATAATAATTTATAGTTGATGGAATGAAATGGTTAAATATTTCACAGGAATATCTCAGAGTTTTGGAAAAAGCTTATGTACAATATCTGAAACACTAAATTGTATGAATGTTTATTGTATTGTATGTATTGAAAAAAAGAGGATCAGAGACATTTATTATTTAAGATGAATGCACTTATTTTGTTTGTTAATAATAGTGCATTGAGGGGGAATTGTTAGATATTGAATTTATTACTATTTTAAGTGATAAACGTTTCTGTACTCTTTATTGAAACATGTTAAATTTGAAGGTTGCTGGGGATATACAAAGGACATTTGCTGTGTATGTAATAGCTATTCTAAGGAACTATGTCAGGACAATGGGTGGAGTTATGTTACTTAATATACACAAGTGGGTGTTACTTCTGTAGGACAGCAGCATCACCTTTCTTGGAGCGATGCTAAATGTAAATAATGCTGACATAACATTATTAAACAGTATATGTACCCAAGAGTTTTCAACATGAGTTAGGAATGTCGGGCGATGGGGCCCTGGAGAACTGTCGGGAGAAGTGACCCCATTCACTATGGAAGGTCAGGCGACCTGCTCGAAGATATACCATCTTACGATCTGTCACCTCATTCCCCCTTCTGAAGCTACAAACTTACCATGTGTTACCAGCTGTCATTATGTAAGCATTGTCTTTTGCTTGTCTTTCTGAAGAATAAAAGAACCTTTTTGAAGATAACCTGGCTCTATTGAATAATGGAACCAAACGCCTAGGTAGGGGTCACTAATAGTTTTTACAAGTGTCCCCCACCCAACACCGACACTCCTCAGAAGGGTCGAGGTTTCTGGCGTCTTAATGGATCGCTGCTCGAGGACCTCAAGGTTAGGGAGGCCTATGAGATCTTCCTTGCGGATCAGGCCTCGCTCCTTGAGAGCGGCTGCTCCCGCCAGGAATGGTGGGAAGTGGTGAAGAAGAGGTCGGAGGGTTTTTTCCGCAGGATCTCTAGGTACCGGGCGACATCCAAGTACCTGGCCTACCAGAAGTTGCGCAGGCAGTTAGACCGCCTGGTTTCAGCTGGGGGCCCTCAGGAACAGATATCCGATCTGAAGCTTCGGATGAAGGGGTGTCAGTATGACCGTCTTGCCTCCCTGGTCCTTGAAAGGGATTACGGGAAGTTTTCCTCCCCGGATCCCTACAGGAGCTGTGGTGAGGCAGTGAGTTCGAAGGTCATACATGGCTTGAAGGATGCCTCGGGGTCCCTGGTCCGGTCCAGACCGGGTATCCTGGGCAACATCAGGGACCATTTTTCAGACCTCCTTCGAAGGAAGCCTTTAGATATGGAGAAAGCCAGGGCGTTTCTTGATGAGACCCCGCTTCGTGCGGGGCCTGATCTCCCGGAGTCTCTGACAGCAGAAATCTCGGTTGCAGAAATCGAGCAGGCCATCGACTCTTTGTCCTTGAAAAAGTCGCCGGGGCCCGATGGGCTTACGGCTGAATTTTATAAAACCTTTAAGAGTCTTTTGGCTCCTTACTTGAGGGAGGTTTTCAATGAGTGTTTGGCCAACGGCCTGCTCCCTCCCTCAATGAGAAGGTCAGCCTTGATTCTGCTGTCAAAGGGGAAATATCCGACTGTGATTGAGAACTGGCGCCCGATCGCCCTTCTCACTACAGATAGGAAGTTGTTGGCGAAAATACCTTTTCTACGTATGTCAGCAGTCGCTGACGAGACGCTTTCTGTCTCCCAGCACTGCGCAATTCCTGGTCGGGGCACCTTTAGTGCCGTCCTGAACGTCCGGGAGGCCATGGAAAGGTGCAGGGCAACGGGGGATGGGCGGTATCTGCTGGCATTAGACCAGGCCAAGGCTTTTGACCGGGTGAACCATGAGTACCTCTGGCTTCTTCTGAGAAAGTACGGTTTGCCTGAGCAATTTGTGAATTGGCTGAAAGTATTGTACAGGGGGGCGGTGAGCTTCCCTCTTGTCAATGGTTGGGTGGGCCCTGCCTTTGCTGTGGACTCTGGGGTCAGGCAGGGTTGCCCGTTGAGCCCCCTTCTCTACGTCTTTGCCGTCAATCCCTTTGTGAGAAGGCTCGACTGTGAGCGTTTGAGGGGGGTTCCGGTGGAGCCTTGCATTGGTCTGGATCCGGCGGTGAGGGTGGTGGCCTACGCGGACGATGTCTCGGTGGTGGTGTCCAGCCGCGAGGAGGCCCTCTTTGTGGAAACGCAAATTGGGAGCTACTCCGAGGCATCTGGTTCATTGGTCAATTGGGGCAAGAGCGAAGTTCTCTGGTTGGGGAAGGAAGGCGAGCAGTTCGCTCTTCCGGACGCGTTTCCTCAGCCCCGGCCAGATGTTAAAATTCTTGGCATCCTATTTGGCCCGGGTGATTACCCCAAGCTAAATTGGGAGCGCAGACTGGTCGGTGCATCTCGAAAGGTGAATGCCTGGAAGGGCTGGAAGCTGTCATTGAGGGAAAGGGTAAGCCTGGTCAAAACATACCTACTGCCGGAATTCCTCTATGTCAGCTACGTTTGTATTTTGCCTGCATCTCTCTATGCCCGGATTTCTGGCCTGTTTTTCCTGCTGTTGTGGGGAAACAGGCTAAATCTGATCAAGAGGGAAGTCACGTACCGACAGAGGAGGCACGGTGGGTTGGATATGATCAATCCGGTGGTGTTTTTCATCACCTTATTTGTGAAATTCAACCTGCAGTCCATCTTTGTGGACCTGCCTACTCTGTAAGAGCGCTCATGCAAGAACTGGCTCTTGCTGTTCCCGAGTAGGTGGGAGGATGGGGGTCGGCCCGGTGATCTTCGTAGATCACACGGGTATCTCCCGTCCTATGTCCCTCAAGCTTTAAAGGTACTGAGGCAGTGGCGGATAACTGCCCTTGAGGTGGGCTCTTCGGGTCGGCGTGAGCTGTACTCAAGAGTCATGGCCTCGGACATTTTGAGGCCACTGTCTTTAAGGGATTGCCCGGAGAGAGTCCTCGAAAAGGCACTAGCCCTTCTGAATTCCCCAAGAATCCCAAGCAAGTTTTAGGATCTTGCGTGGAGGGCCTTCCACGGACGCCTCTATGTCCATGGAAACCTAAAGTATAGGAACCTAGGGGACAGAGGTTGTCCTCGTGCAGAATGTAGGGGGGGCATTGGAGACCATGGACCATTTTTTGGTCGAATGCCCCTTCAACATTGAGGTTCGCGAGGGGGCAGGGGAAGCCATTGGTTATCCCCGACTCTCGTCCTTGACTTACTCTGAGGTGGTATACGGCGACTTCAGGGTTCACAGAGGGTTTGAGTTATCGTCACTTTATTTAGCTAGTTTAGTGGCTCTCTATTACACATGGCACGCTCGGTGTTTAGTGTCCACTAGGGGCAAAGTCCTGTCCATGCATGAGGTGGTGGGTGATATCTTCCGGGAGTTGGTGAAGGTGAGGAGTCTTGAGAGGGAGAGGGTTGGAGCCAATAGGAGTGCCCGGCTGTGGAGGGGTTTCTCCTTCCGGCCTCCTTGAGGCTCTGGGCCTTTTTCCTTTTGGGGGGTGGTTCTTTCTGTCCTTTTCACCTCCCTTAGATTTTGAGTTTCTTTTTTTCACAGTAGGGCTTGCAGGCATTCTAGACCTCGTTTGCGTTCTCGCCTGTAAGTAGCCGATGGGTGGTTGGTGTTAGTGTTAGGTTTGGTGTTAGTGTTAGGTTTGATGTGTGTTAGTATTAGGATTTTTGTAGGATTCGTGGGTGATGTGTTTTTCTTCTTGTATTTTAGGATTTCGGATATGTATATAATGAGAGACCTACGTGTGGGTGGTCGGTCAATGGGTAAGGGTGGTGGTGGTGAGTTTTTGTAAATTTGTGTTAGTTTGATGTGTCAGGGTTTCTTTAATGTATATGTTATTTCTTTTTGTATATACTATAAATATCGGCAGTAGTTTTCAAAATAAACAAAAATTTACAGCGGGCGGAGTGTGCCTGCACATTATACACCTGAAGCTAGCCCGTATTGCTGTGTTTTCCTGGTGTGTTACACTAACAGGCATTTGCAGCACTTACAGCGGGCGTAGTGTGCTTTCTGCTAAATATACACCTGAAGCTAGCCCTTATTGCTGTGTTTTCCTGGTGTGTTACATTAACAGGCATTTGCAGCACTTACAGCGGGCGGAGTGTGCCTCCTGCACATTATACACCTGAAGCTAGGCCTTATTCCTGTGTTTTCCTAGTGTGTTACACTAACAGGCATTTGCAGCACTTACAGCGGGCGTAGTGTGCCTCCTGCACATTATACACCTGAAGCTAGCCCTTATTGCTCAAGCTTTTTTTCTTTTGTGTTACACTAACAGGCATTTGCAGCACTTACAGCGGGCGTAGTGTGCTTCCTGCAAAATAAACACCTGAAGCTAGCCCTTATTGCTGTTTTTTCCTGGTGTGTAACACAGCCAGTCATCTGCAGCACTTACAGCGGGCGTTGTGTGCTTCCTGCAAAATATAAACCTGAAGCTACCCCTTATTGCTGCAGACAGTCAGGAGCCAATAAAAGAGGGAAAGCAGGCTCTGTGTCTAGAGACAACAGTGCTGGTCGTGGACGCGGTGCATCGTCATCAGCACGTGGCCATGGGACACGCTTGTCCTTATTTTCGGCAGCTGGACGTGTTGAGCCGCATCATGCTGAAGACTTGGTAAAGTGGATGACCAAGCCCTCCTCATCCCCCTCATCCTCTCTCACCCAGGCTCAGGGTACTGGCAAAGCAGCTGCCAAAGCGTCCTCTTCCCTGGTATCAATGTCATCATCAGTCACTCCTTCCCTAGACCCACCATGTCCTCCTGAGGAGTCCCCCGAACTGTTTGAGCACAGTGTTGGGTACATGCTCCAGGAGGATGCCCAGCGTTTCGAAGGGTCTGATGATGATACGCAGCTAGAGGAAGGCAGTAGCGTGAGAGCAGAGAGAGGGGATGCTCAAGAAGGACACCAATCTGGCAGTCATGTTCCAGCAGCTGCAGCATACTGCCAGATTGGCTCCAGTGATGAGGAGGGAGGGGATGATGAGGTCACTGACTCCACGTGGGTGCCTAATAGGAGAGAGGAGGAGGAGGAGGATAAGGAGGAGGCACATCTCCAACGAGGCAGGATACCCTCGGGGGGTCAGCGTAAGGGCAGCACACCGACTGAATCACACCGCAGAGCTCCGCCTGTGCAGGGCGCTGCCTCTGCCCGTTATTCAAAAAGTTCTTTGGTGTGGGCCTTTTTTGAGTCGAGTGCATCAGATCGCACAGCTGCTGTTTGCAACATATGTCTCAAGCGTATATCGCGTGGCCAAAACATCAGCCGCTTGGGCACCACATGCTTGACCAGACATATGTTGACCTGCCATGCAGCTCATTGGCAAGCCTACCTTAAAGACCCACACCAAAGAACAAAGCGGACCTCTCCTTGCACCGCATCAGCTGGGATCTCCAACCCCACTATACCTTCAGTCCTCTCTGAAACCTGCACTGAGAGGAATGAAGGTGTAGAATTAGGTGTGTCACAGCCAAGTACTTGCGGGCACTCTGCTAGCAGTACACCGACGTCCGATTCTAGCAGGCAAATTTCCCTGCCCCAGCTGCTGGACCGTCGAAAGAAGTTCACTCCCAGCCATCCACATGCCCAGCAGTTGAATGCTAGCTTGGCTAAATTGCTAGCGCTTCAACTGATGCCTTTTCAGTTGGTAGACTCGGCCCCCTTCCGTGAGTTTGTGCAATGTGCGGTTCCTCAGTGGCAGGTTCCCAAACACCACTTTTTCTCACAGAAGGTGATTCCAGCTCTCTACCGGCATGTGGAAGGCAATGTTCATGCCTAGCTGGACAGGGCGGTCAGCGGTAAGGTGCATATTACCGCTGACTCATGGTCCAGCAGGCATGGACAGGGACGTTACCTTTCTTTCACGGCCCATTGGGTCACTCTTTTGGCAGCTGGGAAGGATGCAGGACAAGGTGCAGTAGTGTTGGAGGTTGTTCCGCCGCCGCGCCTCCAAAATGCTACTACTGGTTGTGACACACCTCTCTCCTCCACCCCCTCCTCTTCTTCTTCCTCCATGGCCTCTTCCTGTGCTTTGTCCTCGGAACCAGCGGTGCTCTGTAGGCGTTCAAGGGGCTACGCAAGAACGCAGGCAGAAATAAGCCATGCCGTGCTTGCGCTGGTGTGTTTGGGGGACAGGAGCCACACTGGGGCAGAGGTTCTGTCTGCTCTGCAGGGGCAGACCGAGAGGTGGTTGACGCCATGCCAGCTTAAGGCAGGAATGGTGGTTTGCGACAATGGCACCAACCTCCTCTCCGCCCTCCGACAGGGACAACTGACCCATGTGCCCTGTGTGGCTCACGTCCTTAACCTGGTGGTGCAGCGGTTCTTGGGCAGGTACCCAGGCTTACAGCATGTTTTGAGGCAGGCCAGGAAAGTCTGTGTGCATTTCTGCAGATCTTATAATGCCAGTGCTCGCCTGGCTGAGCTGCAAAAGGAGTTGAACCTGCCCAAGAACCGCCTTATATGTGACATGCCCACCAGGTGGAACTCAACGTTGGCCATGCTGCAGCGGCTGCACACGCAGCAGAGGGCCATCAATGAGTACCTGTGTGACTACGGCACCAGGACAGGGTCAGGGGAGCTCGGTTTTTTTTCACCACGCCAGTGGGGCATGATCAGGGATGCATGCACTGTCCTGGCACCATTTGAGGAGGCCACGAGGATGGTGAGCAGTGACAGTGCATGCATCAGTGACACTGTACCTCTTGTCCACCTGTTGGAGCACACGCTGCATGGAATAATGGACAGGGCACTTGAGGCAGAACAGAGGCAGGAAGAGGAGGACTTCCTTGCCTCTCAAGGCCCCCTTTACCCAGACAGTGTTCCTTCTGTCCCACCCATCGCACAGGAAGAGGACGAGGAGGAGGAGGAGGAGGAGGATTGTGTCAGCATGGAGGTGGAGCCTGGCACTCAGCAGCATCAACAGCAGCAGTCTTTTAGGGATGATTTACAGTCCCAAGAAACCCGTGGACTTGTACGTGGCTGGGAGGAGGTGGCTGCGGATCATGTCGTCCTTAGTGACCCAGAGGACTCCGGACCTAATGCCTCAGCTAACCTACGCTGCATGGCCTCCCTGATCCTGCAAAGTCTGCGGAAGTATCCTTGTATTCTTCGGATCAAGG
The DNA here is from genome assembly GCA_029206835.1 of Rana muscosa. NCBI lineage: Eukaryota > Metazoa > Chordata > Amphibia > Anura > Ranidae > Rana > Rana muscosa. Next base: position 449,698,281 of record CM055120.1, on the reverse strand, counting down.
AGAGGGACCATTACTGGCTGGCCACTCTCCTTGATCCACGGTACAAGGCTAAGGTTGCGGACCTTATCTTACCGTCGCAGAGGGAGCAGAGGATGAGACAACTCCGGGAGGCCTTGCAGAAAGGTCTGTGCAACGCGTTCCCAGAGACTGGGAGGTTACAAACTCCTGGCTAGGGACAACGAGTTGCTGAGGCTTCGGTCAGTCAAAGAAGGAGCGGTGGGGAAGGTGGCCGTCTGATCGATGCGTTCAGACAATTCTTTAGTTCGCAGCCCCAAGGTATGATTGGTTCCAGCAACCATCGCCAGCGTCTGATATACATGGTGCAGGAATACCTAGGGGCAAGGTCAGATTTAGACACATTTCCCACCGAAAATCCTCTGGCTTACTGGGTCTTAAGGATGGATCACTGACCAGAGCTTGCACAGTATGCAATTGAGCTACTGGCCTGTCCTGCATCCAGCGTTCTTTCGGAACGCACATTCAGTGCTGCTGGAGGATTTGTCACGGATCACAGGGTGCGCCTGTCCACCGATTCGGTTGATTGACTGACCTTCATAAAGATGAACCAGTCTTGGATCACCACCAGCTACCAAGCACCTGAAGCTGATATAACAGAATAATTTATTTTCAAATGTCACATCCCTTCAAGACTGATGCTGATGCTGATTGAGTGACTGTCCTGTTATGTTGACTGACTATCCTCCTCCTCCTCCTCAATGGTCCGATTCATGATGATATCTTGGAAAAACATTTTTGTTTCTGGGTGCCGCCACCAGTGGCTAAGGCCCAATTTTTCAGCCCCTGTTTAACAGGGGCATGTAATTACAATTTTTGATGCAATGCTTTGCAGCAGGGCTCATTCCTGCACTCCAACTAGAGTATCTGGGAGAGGTTGCAGTGTTGTGGCACCAGCACCAGTGCCTAAGGCCCAATTTTTCTGCCCCTGTTTAACAGGGGCATGTAATTAACATTTTTGATGCAATACTTTGCAACAGGGCTCATTACTGTGCTCCAAGTACAGTATCTGTGAGGGGTTGCAGTGTTGTGGCACCAGTGGCTAAGGCCCAATTTTTCTGCCCCTGTTAACAGGGGTGTGTAATTACTATTTTTGATGCAATACTTTGCAACAGGGCTCATTACTGTGCTCCAAGTACAGTATCTGTGAGGGGTTGCAGTGTTGTGGCACCAGTGGCTAAGGTCCAATTTTTCTGCCCCTGTTTAACAGGGGCGTGTAATTACTATTTTTGATGCAATACTTAGCAACAGGGCTCATTACTGTGCTCCAAGTACAGTATCTGTGAGGGGTTGCAGTGTTGTGGCACCAGTGGCTAAGGCCCAATTTTTCAGCCCCTGTTCTACAGGGGCATGTAATTAAAAGTCTTGATCTAATAATTCACAGCAGGGCCCATTCCTGCGCCCACCAAGAGTAACTGTGAGGGCTTACAGTGTTGTGACAACACCACCACCACCACCACCAAAGGCCCAATTTTTCAGCCCCTGTTCAACAGGGGCATGCAATTACAATTATTGATATAATAGTTGACAGCAGGGTGTTCTAGCGCGTTGTGGCACCAGCACCACCATCAAAGGCCCAATTTTTCCTACCACTGTTCAACAATGGCATGCAATTACAATTCCTGATATAATAGTTGACAGCAGGGCGTTCTAGCGCCCACAAAGAGTAACTGTGAGTGCTTACAGTGTTGTGCCAACACCAACACCTAAGGGGTCAATTTCTGCAGAGTATATACGGCAGGCCCATACTTTCAAACATCCAACTTACAAACGACTCCTACTTGCAAACGGAAGGAGACAACAGGAAGTGAGTGGAAATCTACCCCTAGGAAGGGAAATTTTCTCCTGTAAGAGTTAATATGGGAAAAAGGTGTCTCCTCTCTACTGATGCTTTATCACCAATCCTTGTTTCAATAAAAACCCCACTTTTCAAAAACAGTTGTCATTGGGACGGAAAGTGAGGTGAAATGTTCTGAACAGGGGCACAGACAGCAAAAAAAATGTTACAGGGGTGATAACCCTTCCCTATGTTTTCCAAAAAGCTTAAAAATAGATGTTTTGGCTGGAGATACACATAAACAATGTACGTGTTCAAAATTACAAACAGATTCTACTTATGAACAAACCTACAGTCCCTGTCTTGTTTGCACCGCCTGTATACTGCTGTTCAGAGTATATAGGGTCTTTTTTATTTTGTGTGCGGGGTTCCCCTTAATATCCATATAAGACCCAAAGGGGCTGGTAATGGGCTGGGGTAGGGTGGGGGGGGGGTGGGGTTCTGATGGGGTAGCCATGCCATTTTTCTCAAAGATTTTCATCCATATTACCGGGACCAGACATGACATTAAAGCCGCAAGCAGTTTTAAATGGCTTTTTTTCCTTTAGAAATGTCATTTTGTGCAGGGACAGTTCTAAACACGGGAAACACATGCCACTTCACAGGCATACTTTAGGCATACTTTAGACACCCCCCAGGTACGATATTTAATGGAATATTTCACTTTTTTTTTTCACTTTATGCATCATTAAAATGACTGCTCCAGAAAAAACGTCTGTTTTTAAAACTTTGTTTTGCATTGATACATGTCCCCTGGGGCAGAACCCGGGTCCCAAAACCCCTTTTAGGACAATAACATGCATATTAGCCGTTATAATTAGCACTTTAGATTTCGAACGTTAGCCATCTTGGATCTCGTGTGACTGAGCCGAGCGGGCCACAGATCCCCGCCTAGACATCACCCCGGCAGCTAGAAAACACAGTGGAGAGTGGGCGACGATGT